>JAABOM020000110.1:17627486-17644641 GCA_011800125.2 Solanum clarkiae | reverse complement strand
TGTTGGTTAAGATGTACCTATCTTGGTTTGGTTTGGCTAAATTGATTGCAGTTGCTGCCAAAGTGACAAAAGCAACTGTGATTTTGGTAATTGGTACATGTTTTCTTAAACCTCCGGCTTTCCCACCATTATATGGTGTGGCTAGCTGCGAAATATGCTAAATCACTAAGAAAAGAAAATGAAAAAAAAACACGGTTCGGAGAGCACTGAATTAGAATGAGAGGTTTACCACCACATCATTGCATGCAAGGGGAGCTCCATCTTCTTAACCCGAAATGGCTGGGGAGACAAGTTTTCATTTTCAATCTTAATGCAGGAGCGGAAAGCCACTTGACTGTAAGGAAAGGAAACATCGTTTTTCAATTATTACTCGTTTCCGGCTTGCTTTCTCTCTTCTCTTGCAGTTGGCAGTCTCAGTCAACCTTGTTCCGGACGAGTAAGTGGAGAGGAAAGATCTCCAGAGATTCTTATCTCATTCCATTCCAGTGGCTCAACCAGTAACCAATGGCGAAAACTCAAAAATCTTTCCCTTTCGACTGGACAAATTCAATAGCTGCTCCTGACGAAAGGAAAGAGGAGTCAAGTCATCTGAATTCACAGAGTTTCCTTAAGGAAATTATTCCCCTCAAGAACCCGAGGTTATGGAATATATCCTCGTAGGATAAAATGACTCAGGACAAACAAATAGTGGTACCTCAAATTTTTTGTCCAGTGAACCACTCAATGGCTTCCAAATCACATTTGAATTTTTCGAAACAACATTTTTTTCATTTTGAAACTTGTTTTAAACCTCTATTTTCAAATATTTCTTTGTTTTTCCCTTAAGTTCTACCAACATCTGAGAATGATTCAAATATTTATAGCCAATAGGATGGTATGATGATTCATGTATAGTAGACGAAGGTTACATCAAAATATAAAAGGTTGCATGAATGTTCATGAATGACATAAATTCATTCATAGTTACAACTTTCATAATTTTCCAATACACCAATCTTTATGTAATGTACTATTATCCATTCACCCATCATACATTGAACCTAACAATATATCTATATAAAGTGTAATATATTTGGACTATGAATATACTTTCTTGAGTTGAATTTCGAAAATTATATTTGACTATAAAATTTCAAAATAATCGAAATTGAATTTAGAATTTGGAACATATCAAAAAGTATTTTCTAAATCAGGGGTGACCTCTGTGGCAGACAAAATGAGAGAAGCGAGTCTGCGATAGTTTGGACATATGTAAAGAGAAGTGTTAACGCTCCTATTAGAAGATGTGAAAGGTTGGATGTAGGGGTTACACGGAAGGGTAAAGGTACACCGAAAAATTATTGAGGGGAGGTAATTAGACAACATATGATACAGCTTCATATCACCGAGGACATGATCTTAGATAGAAAGGAGTGGAGGTCGCATTCTAGGGTAAAAGGTTAGACGGTTAGTAGGGGTAGAACGATAAGTTAGTAGACGTAGTCATGTCTTTATGTATTGTATTGTTATTGTTCGTCATGTATTTTGTTACTTTTATTGTCTTACAAATAAACATTTATTTTCATTCTAGTCGTTATCTAGTATTTTTCTGTTCATGGGGATGATATTTTTAAGATGATGGTCTTCCGAAAACAATCTCTCTATCTTTATGGGGTAGTGGTAAATGTCTGCATATATTTTAACCTCCTCAAACCCACTTGTGGGATATTGTTGAAAAATATCAAAAAGTTCGTTGCTTTCACTTCAAATCGCATAAAAAAATTCAAAATTAATTTTGTTTTGTATTTATGATTAATTACACCTACATACAGTCAAGAGGCAGTTAGCAAGCTCAAAGACGAAGAGCCCATAATCGAGATAAGAAAGTACAAACCTTTGATAGTTGAAACAAGTGTTGTTCGCCACATGGTGAAGGTAATTCGACACCCACAAGTCAAGGAAGGTGGAGTGAAAGACCGGTTTCGACGGGAGCATGTTATGGGAAAGAGGAGAAAGTTTAGGGAGCTAGATTTGAAAAGTAACCCTAGGTTACTTACTTTGTCTATTGGTTATTTAAGTCGGTTCAACCAATTTTTAATGACCCAACAATGTATAATCTGATTTTTGTTGAAGTTTAAGCAATAAAATAGGCCTCAGGCTAAAATTGATTTAAAAAAAATACAACTTCAAATTTTTAAATACTCTTCTTCGTTTTGAAGACATTTGTTCTTTTAAAATTTTATAATTTTATAATTTTTTTTTATCAAATGTGGTTTAAGAAAGGGGTATACGTGCTTGAACTCTATTGTAATCACATGACCAAAAATTATTTTCTTTTTGCAATTAAAAAAAATAGTAGTATAAAATAAGAAACATTTTGTACTGTATTAGCAGTAAAATATAATTTTTATCCAGTGCACTGTTGACTTTGTTCATGACAAGTTTTTGGCTAACCAATGCAACAATCATACCATATGTGATC
Organism: Solanum clarkiae; assembly: GCA_011800125.2. Taxonomy (NCBI): domain Eukaryota; kingdom Viridiplantae; phylum Streptophyta; class Magnoliopsida; order Solanales; family Solanaceae; genus Solanum; species Solanum clarkiae. Next base: position 17,642,180 of record JAABOM020000110.1, on the reverse strand, counting down.
ACGAAAAATTGTGATCGAGTGATAAATATTTTTTATTTTTATAATAAAAAGAATAATAGTATATTGAGTAAAATTTTACAAGTGAGATTTGAGTAGGGTAAAATATACGTGGACCTTAACACTATTTCCGAAAGGCCCACATCTCCAAATATCAAGCCCCATAAGCAGAAGATACTAGATATGAAAAAAAAACGACTAAAGTGGAAAGCAAATAATAATACATAAATACAATAAACGTAACAAATGTAAGACGGATAATAACTACACAAGATATAAAGACACGGTTGATCTTACTAACATATTATATCACAAGGTCATACATCATCCTACCCCTACTAGCCTAGTAACCTTCTACCATGTTCCATCTTCTCTCATTTCTATTTAAGGTCATGTCCTCGGTGAGATGAAGTTTCATCATATCCTATCTAATCACCTTCCCCAATACTCTTTTGATCTACCTTTACCCCTCTGTGTATCTCTTAAATCCAATCTCGCGCACCTCCTAATAGGAAGATACTTCTTTTTACGCGCATCCTATTTTTTATTTATATTTTTAATTAAAAAATTTATATTTAAATTTGAATATAAATTTTTTTTTTCAGCAGCTTACAATTGTTGATGTAAAACCTAGATAGACTAAAACTAAACTTTATCATTTTATATTTTAACAAAAGCAAGCTTTCTTCACATTCATCACTGCTTTCACTAATTCACTTGCAAAAATAACTATTCCAACTTTAACATGTCAACTAATGTAACCTTCAAACTCATAAGTTATTTAGTTATTCAAATTGATATACAATGACTGCTAAAAAAATTCATATGCAAATAGGCTCCCAAAAACTTGTTCAAAGAAATAAAACCATATAAAAACAATTTGATCGAAAACTAATTGTATTAAGAAAAACAAAGTTTGATCGAATTACAAATCAAAGAAACATGCTGCGACAAATCATAATCATGGGAATAAAATATGATAATAAATAAACATTACATATATGACGTTAAATTCTCATATGAGATAGAGTTTAAAAGCTACCTCTTTTGGAAATTATCGCTACTAATCTACTGATTTCCAAGAGCTAGTAAACGCCAAATATTTATAAGCTGCGAACCGAAATCGTCGAGGAGAAACTCCAACCAGAACCAAGAACGAAAATTGATTATTGTTCTTTTGTGAAACATTCTACTATTTCTATTTTTTGAAACTCTCTCTTTTCTTTTTACTGTATGCTCTTTTGTTGAAATCCTTTTTTCTTAGACCCCAAAAACTTTTCCCCTTTTTAATATCACCTTTTATTATTACATAAAAAGAGTGGGTGAGGAAATTGTATGGTAATAGGAGTGTGGGGTATGAGAGTTGAGGAAAATAAGGAGAGTTGAGAGTTCTTTTTTGAAAAAAAAAAATCAACATGCATGTGTGTGCAGATGGGGATGGGGCATGTTTTTTAGGCTTTTTAGTTAGTGTGTCGTGTAGTGTAGTTAGGCTTAGGCTTTTGTTTTTTTTTTTTTTCCTTTTTTGGGGTTTATTTTCTTTCTTTCTTTTTTTCCTTTTGTTATATATATGTGTGTGTAAATATTTATAAAAGAAAAGAAATATATATAAGAATGAAAAAATTGTTTAATTTTTTAAGCTAGCATAATTTAGGAATAGCCAATTTAAACTTATAATTTTTAAGAAAAAATTCTAGTTTATCAAAATCTAAAAAAAACCATATTTTTGGAAATAAATTAAAACAAACTTATCTAAAAATGTGACTCTATTTTGTTATTTTCAAATATTTTAAACAAACCTATTATAAATAAGGTTAAAATAAAAATATCAATTTAGAAAAATACATAAATAAATATTTAAGTACTAAAAAGATAGATAAATTAGGTTTGGTCAAAAATAGTGTGTCTGCTGTTTGCCCCTCTTTAACTGAAAATACGAAGAGTTTGTAGACAAAGAAGTAGACAACATGACAAGTTTTGAACAGACCCTTACTTGCGAGGAAAGAGATGTGACCGAGTCTTGGTTTCGGACATCCCACATATCCATGGTAATAAGGAAATCAGGTCACGTGCAGTTCAAGGAGGTGAAATGATGAGTTGGAAGTAAGGTGAGGTCCGTCGAGGCTCCAGTTCACAACTCCTAATTTACATACGAATGAAGAACAAAAGTAAAAGAAAAGCAATGACAAGATCCCACCTATATAGCTTCCTTTGAATCATTTCGGGCTTTCATGTCTTCTCAAATGGTGGGATGTCATCACATATGAACTTGAAGGTTTAGCTTATTTCCTAGGTAGGCTTCAGCCACTCGATGTTGAAAACTTTCCTTTTCTTCAAGACCAGCTCCTACTATTCGAATTGAAAATTAGCTTCAAAGTTGACAATGCTTTCCTTTATAGAAACGATCTTGAGTTTGACATAGGAATTGACCTTGTTTTGAAACTAGATTCCTGAAATAGAAACACACAAAAATAATAGCACAAAAATTTTCCCCAGTTTATAGCAAAGAAAATGTTGTGAGCATGAAAGAAGGAGAACGCTTAGCTTTGAATCAAGGTTCTGGATGACTTGATCTTCATTGCAATGCATTCTTCATATGTCTGTGACTTGTTTAAGTAACTCCATTGATTGTGAAGATCCACTTAAATTGGTTCCTTTTGGGTCGATCATCTAAGAGGATCTTACTAGCCTAAATCCCATTATCCAGGAGAGTCCTGCTACACTCAGTCCCATTAAAAAGGAGGGTCCTGATCCCATTATTCATAAGGGTCCTGCTAATCTAAATCCCATTATCCAGGAGGGTCCTAATCTCATTACCCAGGAGGGTCCTGCTACACTAAGTCCCATTATCCAGGAGGGTTCTGATCCCGTTATCTAGGAGGGCCATGCTATACTAAGTCTCATTATCCAGGAGGGTCCTGATCCCATTATCCAGGAGGGCCCTGCTAATCTAAATCTCATTATCCAGGAGGGTCCTAATCTCATTATCCAGGATGGTCCTGCTAATCTAAATCCCATTATCTAGGAGGGTCCTGATACACTAAGTCCCATTATCCAGGAGGGTCTTGATCCCATTATGTGGGATGGTCCTTCTACACTAAGTCCAATTATCAAGGAGGGTCCTGATCCCATTATCAAGGAGGGTCCAGATCCCATTATCTTGGAGGGTCCAGATCCCATTATCTTGGAGGATCCTTCTAATCTAAATTCCATTATCCAGGAGGGTCCTGATCCCATTATCCAAGAGGGTCCTGCTACAGTAAGTCCCATTATCCAGGACGGTCCTGCTACATTTTAAATCCTATTATCTAAGAGGGCCCTGCTACATTGACTCCTATTATCCAGGAGGGTCCTGCTACATTAAATTTTATCAACACGAACAAAAATTTTTCCCCAGTTTAGACTAGGAAAGAGAAAAGAAAAAAAAATAAAAAAAATGTGAGTGTTAAACATATACTATTTTTGAGACATAGAGAATCTTGTTTTCCTATATGACCACACTCCTCAATGTTATGCAAAGTTAACTAATTTCATCGTAATTGAGTGAGACAAACTAGTATAGTAACATTGCCATTTTACTCTCCATAATTTAGATCAAGTACTTAGGATTCTGAACCATCCAATTGAGCACAACCTATATTCTCATTTCAAAGAACATTTTCAAATTCTTAAGCATGATGATTGGTTCGCGGTCTTGACTTTTGACAACAGATCGCTTTAATATTGTCATTTTGATCTTTTCCTCCAGGTTATTAATGCCCTCACTGGCTAGTTGCTGACTGAACCACATATGATTATCCAGAGTGACTATGCTTTTTAATCCAATACCCACCTTTATTTTGTGATAAACTATTCATGCTTCCATTAAACCACTGCGTCGAAATTTCAAGACCTGTTGGTAAATGACAACTCATCGGCATTTCTCCTTGATCTAAATTTCGTCAATTGGCTCGATGCTTCGCTTTGTGTAATTAGAAAGTTGGTAGAAAGTCTGGAGATACTTTATCATTTTTCTCCTGCCCTTTTTGATATAAATTCGACCGAAGGACTTAAGGGAAAAAGAAAAAGAAAAAGAAGAAGAAAAGAGGGGAAAAAAGAAGAAAGAAAGAAAAAAATGATGAAAACAAAGAAATAAAAAGAAAATTTAATGAGACGGATCACTTTTAGAGCAAGGAAGGAAGTGGAGAACTTATTTGAGTACGACTGACTGTATCGATCATGACATGTGCTTTGAATTAATTCATCCAATCTATTCCTCCAAACTATTCACCGACACTTATTGCTCATCAAGTTTTGACCTTGAGTTCTGCACACCTCAATAGACCATAAACAAATTCGAGACCTCATTCGTCTTATGATGTTCGTGAAGGTTTTCACCAATAAGACTCTCTCATTTTATCCTCTCAATCTCAACTTCGCCTTATGGTGCCCCTTAGGGTCTTCATCGATAAAACTCTCTCATTTTTATTCTCTCAATCTCACCTCCTCCTTATGGTGCCCCTCAGGGTCTTCACCAATAAGACTTTCTCATTTCTCAATCTCACCTTCACCTTATGGTTCCCCTTAGGGTTTTCATCAATAAGACTCTCTCATTTCTATTTTGTTTATTTACTTTGTATTGTTGAAGAAGAATATCACCCCTTGCAGCATTATTTTATAACCGTAATGTTCTTATGCTTGACATTTCAAAGGTTGATTTGAGGGTCTTTTCAGTCGTAATATGACTTTTGGGTGAGGACAGAAAAAAGGATGTCATGAAGGCTCGGATGCATGGGGTTGACCTTCGACTCCAGGAATTGACTCGAGACACAGAAGGAAAAGGAACTTTTTCCCCAGTTTTCTAAACATGAAATTTTGGGGATTTTCATTTGGTCGGACCAAACCCCAGCAATAGGGCTGCCTACGTATCTTGTGAAACAAGAATCAGTCAAACATAGTTCAGTATGATAGGGGTGTTCCTCTCTTTTTTCATCTCTTTTTTTATTTTTTTATTTTAATTTTTGTTTTTTTTTTGTGTTTTTTTTTTACTCTCCTTGTTCAATTTTCAAAGCAAGGTAAAGGAAACAAATTACACATCAACATGGATAGTAATGTGTGACATAATATTTGGATTCAGAATGTTTGGCTTTCCTCATATCAACCTTTAAAATGTCAATCAGAACTTGAGATATTTAGAGAAATCGAATCATTTATAATATCTCTTCACAGCATCAGCATTGACGACCATTTCGGTCATTTTGCCTTCTATATCTGTTAAATACAAAGTATCATTGGATAATACCTTCACTATAATGAATAGTCCTTGCCAGTTTGGAGAAAATTTTCCCTTACTCTTGGCCTGGTGTGGCAGGACACACCTCAATACTAATTGCCCCACTTCAAAACGCCTGGGGCGTACCTTTTTATTATATGCTAGTGTTATTATCTTCTAGTACAGCTGACCATGACACGCTGCTGCCAATCGCTTCTCATCAATCAAGTTTAGTTGGTCCAATCGTGTTTTGACCCATTCATTATGATCAATTTCGGCCTCTATAATAGTTCGGAGGGATGGAATCTCAACTTCTGCAGGTATAGCCGTTTCAGTCCCATGTACTAGCGAATACGGAGTAGCGCCCGTTGATGTATGAACTGTAGTACGATAACCCAATAATATAAAAGGTAGTTTTTCACATCACTATCGAGAACTTTGCATTATTTTACGGAGTATCTTTTTAATATTCTTGTTAGAAGGTTCTACAGCCTCATTTGCCTTTGGGCGATATGGGGTTGAATTTCGATGCTCGATCTTAAATTGACGACACAACTTTCCCACTAAATTACTGTTAAGAATAGCAACATTATCCGTAATAATTATCTTTGGGACACCAAACCAACATATAACATTATGATGAATAAAGTCCACTACAACCTTTTTGGTTATAGACTTGAAAGTCACTGTTTCTACCCACTTTGTGAAGTAATTGGTGGCTACCAAAATGAACTTGTGGCCATTTGATGCTTTAGGTTCGATCAGCCCAACCACATCTATTCCCCAAGCCACAAAAGGCCATGGAGCGGACATTATATGCAACTCTGAGGGTGGAGAATGTATCAAATCACTGTGTACTTGGCATTCACGACACTTATCAACAAATTGTATGGAGTCTCACTACATGGTAAGCCAATAATAACCCGCTCGGAGTATTTTCTTTGCCAGAACGTACCCATTCATATGTGGCCTACAGACTCCTAAATGCACTTCAATCATGATAGTTGAAGCTTCTTTGGTATTTACACACCTTAGAAGACCTAAATTAGGGATTCTCTTGTACAAGATCCCTCCACTTAAGAAGAAATAGTTAGCTAGTCGTCGAATAGTTCTCTTTTGCTTGCTAGTGGCACCTATCTGATAACTCCAAATTGAAGGTATGATTTGATATCATGGAACCAAGGTTTTTCCTCAAGTTCTTCCTCGACTAAATTGCAATAGGCATGTTGCTCACGACTCTGTATATATAGTGGGTCGATGTAAGCTTTATCTGGATAACGGAGCATCAAGGATAGGGTGGCCAAGGCATCAGCAATCTCATTATGAGCCCTAGGTATGTGTCTGAACTTCACTTAAATAAACTGCCGACAAAGCTCTTGCTAGCAACTTTGATATGGGATGAGCTTTGTATCACGAGTTTTCCATTCTCCTTGAATTTGATGGACTAGCAAGTCAGTGTCTCCCAATATTAATAATTCTTGGACTCCCATGTCGATAGCTAACCTCAAGCCTAGGATACAAGCTTCATACTCTGTCATATTATTGGTATAATGGAATCTGAGTTGGGCTATTACAGGATAATATTCCCTAAACTCAGACATAAGGATGGCTCCTATCCCAGCTCCTTTTTTATTATAGGCCCCTTCAAAGAACAACTTCCACCCTAAGTTGTTATCGAGAATAACTTCAACGACACATAATACCTCCTCGTCAGAAAAAATAAGTCTTAATGGGCTCATATTAATCATTAATAGAGTTTTCTGCCAAATGATCTGCCAAGGCTTGGGCCTTCATCGATGTTCATGTCATATAAATAATGTCAAATTCAGTGAGTAATATTTGCCATTTTGCAAGCCTACCCGTGGGCATGGGTTTTTGAAAGATGTATTTCAAGGGATCCATATGAGAAATGAGGTAAGTAGTGCAAGAAGACAAGTAATGCTTCAACTTTTGGGCCATCCAAGTCAAGGCGCAAGCGCAACATGTCCTTTCAAGAAGAGTGTACTTTGACTCGTAAGTAGTAAACTTCTCGCTGAGGTAATATATGGCCTGCTCTTTCTTACCAGAAACATCATGTTGAACAAGTATGCATCCAAAGAATTATCCAACACTGACATATATAATATCAAAGGCCTGTCTGGCTCTGGAGGGACCAATACGGGCGGATTTGATAAGTATCTTTTAATTCTATCAAATTCTTCTTGACATTCCTCAGTCCACTTGACCATGACATTCTTCTTTAATAACTTGAAAATAGGCTCGCAAGTTGTTGTGAGCTGATCGATGAATCTACAGATATAGCTTAACCGTCCTAGGAGGCTCATCACCTCTGTTTTATTTTTTGACGGTGGTAATTCCTGAATAGCTTTTATCTTTGAAGCATCTAATGCAATACCTTGTCGGCTAACTACGAACGCCAACAGCTTTCCTGATGGTACACTAAATACATATTTTGCTGGATTAAGCTTGAGATTATACCTGCAAACCCTTTCAAAGAATTTTCGCAAGTCTTTGACATTGTCCCATGGCTTTTTTGATTTGATAATAACATCATCTACATAAACTTCTATTTCTCTATGTAGCATGTCATGGAACATGGTGGTCAATTCCCTCATGTAAGTTGCTTCTGCATTCTTTAACCCAAATTGCATGCCTTGATAACAATATGTACCCCATGATGTGATAAAAGATGTCTTTTCAGCATCTTCCTCGTCCATAATAATTTGGTGGTATCTGGCGTAACAATCCACAAATGATGCTAATACATGCTTAGCACAATTGTCTAACAAAATGTGAATGTTGGGCAATGGAAAGTCGTCTTTCGGACTTGCTTTGTTCAAATTGTGATAATCAATGCACATTCGAACTTTGCCATCTTTTTTAGGGTCAGGGACAATATTGGCTAACCATGAAGGATATTGAGCAACTCGAATGACCTTTGCCTCAAGTTTCTTGGTAATTTCCTCTTTAACTATTACACTCATGTCGGCTTTAAGCTTTCTCAACTTTTGTTTAATTAGAGAAATTATAGGGTCAGTTGACAACTTGTGGACAACCATGTCAGTGCTCAACCCAGGCATATTATCATAAGACCATGCAAAAATATCTTTGTAGTCAAGTAAAGCCTGGGTTATCTCTTTCTTTTGTTGCGGTTGAGCATGGATGCTTATCTTAGTTTCCCTAATATTTTCATGATCTCCTAGATTGATTACCTCTGTTTCGCTCATGTTAGGATTTGATTTATTCTCAAAATTTTTAAAATCATTGCTTACTTCTCTGACTTCTTCGTCTTCATCATATTTGACCTCTTGATTTATTATTTCAGGATTAGTTTGGATTTTAAGATCTGACGAAAAATTCTGTGTGCATGTCATGTCACTAGAATCAATATAAGTAGAACTATATAAAAGAAAAATAAATATATTAGGTAGAAGTGGAAAACTAACCTAAATTTCATTAAAAAGGAAGATAAGAGGTCTCGAACAATAAGATAGAAATTAAAACTACTATTCTTGGATAAACGAAAAAAAATAAAGACAAAGCAAGACAAACTACCAAGACTCCTTCCTAATAGAAAGAAGAATAGCCTCCTAATTTTTGAGTTGTATATCATGGCCAATGGATTGTATGCCTTTGTTACTGGGTTCGTCCCTAATGGCATCAGTTTTATCCCCATCGAAAGCTCTAACAGATACATTATTAGATCGCACCTTTTGAATATTGATATTCAATTTTTCTAGAGTTGACAGAGGGCAAATATTACACCAGAACCTCCATTAATTAGAACTCGAGCGACATAGGAATGCTCACACTTTACAATTATATAAAGACCTTGGTTGTGTCTAGCTCCTCCCACATGTAGCTCATCATCGGAAAATGTGACCCTGTTTGCCTCAAAGATTTTGCTAGTAATTTTCTCCAGTTGACTTACAATAACCTCCTTAGGAATATGTGCTTCATTCAAAATCTTCATTATAGCCTTACGATGTTCATCTGAGTGTACTAACAGACAGCAAAAAGATTTGTGCTTGTGTCTTCTTTAGCTTTTCCACAATGCAATAGTTTGGTAATTTCATCTTTTTAAAGAATTCTTCTGCTTCCTCCTCAGAAACTAGGCCCTTAACTAGCATTGGATCATTTCTTTTAGTCTTCCCTAACTCCATCGGGGCATAGCATCTCCCTGAATGGGTCTACCCTCCTATTTTATCAACTTCATCATTGATTTCTTTTCCCTTGTATGTCACAATGGTATGCTTATAATTCAAAGGAACAGCCTTGGGGTTAGTCATTGGAAGTTGGAACACCGGCTTAATGATCACAGGTGAGGCAAGGGCCCCTTGCACAACCAAGATAGGCTTGTTTGTTCCCTTGGTAGCAATTAGCTTTGGTTTTTTCTGGCTTGCCCAAGCATCGTCAGCAGGTCCTTTCACAACTTGGATGGACCTAGCCTTTCTGGCATCTCTTCCACATTCAAAGGTACTTCCTTCGTCAAATCAACTGCATTTGTTGCACTCTCTGCATCAGCTTTGACCTTGAAGATAGGCTTGTATGGGATCACCATCTCCTCGGCACCATGGATCACTTCCAGCATATTGGTTTCATTATGCACAACAATGGATTTTGATTGATGTTTGGACCCTCTGGACTCTGCACTATGATATAATGCGTATCAATCAGGTGTTGAATCGCCCTTTTTAAATGCCAACATTTTTCTATGTCGTGCCCTGGGGCATCAAAACAATATGCACATCTTTGGGAATAATCCAGGTTTTCGGGGGGAGGATTCGGGACCTTTATTTCAATAGGGCTCAGAACATTCAATTACCTTAATTTTTTGAATAAGCTGGCATATGATTCTCCAATAGGAGTGAAGGCATCCCTAAATGCCTTCTCTTTTTGTGCATTGGTTCTAGGACGAAAATCGGCTTTAGTAGTGTTTTGGTAACTTTGCGGGGTTGGTGGTTGAATATGAGGAGTTGGTGCATGCCATTGTAGACAGGGTGAGGGTTGAACATATGGTTGTGCATTGTAAATGGGATACTATGGATACGGAGTAGGATATGGTGAATTTCGAGAAGGAAAGTAGTGTTGTGTGGGGCTATAGAGATTATGTACATAGGTCCTGGGCCTTGATACAATGGTAGCCACATCTTCCTTCCTTCTTTTGTCTGCAAGATTTCCTGAGCCGTTCTGAAGCACTTGTGTAGTGGCTTTTAAAGCTTTTTGACTCACAATCTTTCTAGATTTGATGCCATTTTCTACCATTTCCCGAACCTTAATAACCTCAGAAAATGTTTTTTCCAACGTTAGAAAGAAAATAATGGAAGTAGTCAGGCTCTTGTGTTTGGAGAAATACATCGATCATCTTTGACTCCTTCATTGGGGGTTTAACCCTAGAAGCCTGCTCCTTCCATCTAATTGTGTATTCATGAAAGTTTTCAGTGGTTCTTTTCCTCATGTTTGCCAGTGAGGTGCAGTCTGGAACGATGTCAATGTTGTACTGAAATTGTTGCACAAAACACCGAGCCAAATCGTCCCAAGTATGCAAGTTGGCAATGTCTTGGTCTATAAACCATTCCGATGCAATTCCTACTAGACTTTCTCCAAAATAAGCCATGAGTAATTCCTCTTTGCCTCCAGCACCCCTTAGTTGATTGCAGTATCCTTTCAAATGGGCAATAGGGTCTCCATGGACATTATACTTCTCAAACTTTGGGACCTTAAACCCGATACGTAAGTGGACATTGGGAAACATGCACAAATCATTAAATGAATGCCTTTATGGCCTCTTAATCCCTACATGTACCTCACACTTTGTTCCAAGCTTTTCATTTTTCTAGCCATTTCTTCATGTTCATCACTTTTATGGGTTTAACAACCTCGACAGGGGAACTATGATGATAAGAGCTTGGAATTTTAAAAGTTAGCTCAGGGACATAGCCCTGATCATTTTGCACCTGAGATGGGGGATCATCATTGGATTTTGGCACTAGCGTCGGCTGAGGGACCGTATTAGCTTGTGCAGCTTGCACGAAAAGAGGATTACTTATCATAGGCATAGTCACAGGGCATACAGTGGATGTTCCAGTGGAGTTGAAAGTGTAAACCTGTGGGCCAAATCTGGTTGGATAGGTTGGATTATTTGTTAGGACTGGGATAGGGGATGGCATATTAGAACTCAGATATTCATGGATTGAAAATGGTGGAGCGTGTACATTCATCTAAGCTTCATACATCTCAGCTATTTGTTGTCTCAATATCCTTACTTCCTCTACTGTCACCTTAAAAGATGAAACCATCTGATTTTCATCATGGTCCACCTCTTTTCCATCTTGGCAGGGCATTTTCTCCTTTTCTTTTGACCTTGTATGGTATGGATGTGATACCAGCTTAACCGCGAACCAATCACCTTTAAATTATTTTTGTCCCTTTCTCTATATCTCTTTCTCTCTCCCGCACTCTCTCTATGAAGTAGCAAGTGGATTAGCATTAAAAGTTTCGCAGATTACGAACACATATTATACATTTTCCTTCTTACCTTGGGAGGCCATATATTTCATCCCGGCATATCTAGGCATGTTTGTCCTCTTTTGTTACTATAATTGTTATCATTGTCAGTATAAAATACACATATATTTTTAGAAGGCTTTGCTCGAATCAATTGGGTTGCCTACGTATCATGCTAGTGTATGAATCAGATCTTTGCGTAGTTCGTGGTGAATTTTAAAAAAAAATTATATGACATACATATATTCTTAAAGACAAGTTTTTAAGAAAATAAGACATGAAATGAGCACAACTTGAAATTTCTTTCAACGAATTTTAAGACACAAGCAACATCACTAAACAAATTAAACTAGAATTGAAATAGACTCAACTAGATAAAAGGTGGAACAATGGATGAATGGAAATGACGCAAACTAACAGAATGCAACAAAATGAAATAAAAGATATTAGAGTCATGCCCCATGAACCAACCACGTACATGCCTTCAATGTTCTTACTAACGAATCACACGGTGTCACACGTCCTCCTACCTCCAAATATATATCCTACATAGAGGTTTTGAGATATCTGGTAAAATCAGGTACCCCTTCTAGAAATTATGCATGATTTATCCCTTGGTAATCTAAACCCATTTGTGCAGCATGGTCAGCCAGATGATGGAACTTTGCACGAAGCATCTTGCAAGTTTGACCCCACCCCCGTATCTATTGGTCACAAGCGACAATTATATCTTCGGCATGTTGTTCTCGAGCTGAGGTTGACTCCAGTTCTTCTCGCAGCTTTCCCCTCTCATGGATCCACTGGGATCTCTCTTGGTCAAAATCGGTCTAACCTTCCTGATCATGATCTCTTAGCTGTAGTTGTCGAGATGCCGCCAGTTCTATTACTTGTGTCCCCCTAATTGTTGCCAACTTAATCTGCCCTTAAAGTAAAACCTCCTTTTGAGATGCCTTAGCCCTTTCTTCTTCGAGTTTTGCTTGCTTTTGAGTTAGAGCGACTTCAGCACACTCTAAGTCTGCTCTTAGTGCCTGAATAACGGCAAGGTAATCGCACATGGCCAACTCGACCCTTATACTCATTGCTGCCTCATGATCAATTGGTCCTTTTTCAAATCACTTCTATCTAACTTGCAAAGGCAGTTGTTTTTTGAACCAATCTCGATATCGTGGGTGAACCTCTCCCCTATCATGCTCCCTAACCATAGTTTCAAGTCCCATGACGAGACAACCATGCCAAATCTTCTGGACTAGTCCTTAAGGAGGGGCAGTCCCCGGTCTTATTTCAGACACAAACTTTTTCATTTCCTCAGTGATAGAGATTATTTATCGTCTTCCCAACTGACGTACAACACGCAACGGTACATATGGATGGATGCCCTTAATAGCTATCAACAATAAGAAAGGGCGAATAGATGACATGTGTATGACCTCCGACCAAGGGAAGTTCCATGTGATCTCATCTGAAGTTAACGAATGTAAACGCTCGATCCAAGCATTTAACCCTTCCGGACACTCATACTTTTCCACCCTTTTAGCATGCTTTGTGATGTAATCGTTGTGATCCGAAACAAATCTTTCCACATTACTAAGCTGGTAGAGATGTTCTATTATCCACAGTTGCAATAATATGATGCAACCTATAAAGAATCCCTTTCCCCTCTGGCAGGCTGTCAAGGCATGGTAAATATTGGCTAAGATCATAGGGACGATAGTATAACCCTCTTTCTCAACCAATACGTTTACTACCCCAGGTAAGCGGATGCTAATATTCTTATCTCTCCTTGAAAAACCCATTGTTCCTAAAAAATGCCACCATAAAAGCAAAACGCCTATGGACTTTCCATGTTTCAAAGCTTCCTTTTGTTGCACAGTTATTTCCCAAATCATCGGAACCCTTCCTCCTTTCCGTACCTATCATATAAAAACTGCAATTAGATCCAACCTTTGTCCAAGGATTCCACCTTGGTTTTGCAGATGTTCATATGAAAGAAGAATTTGTTGATGGAGATATTCCTCGGAGCCACAAGTTTCTGACGATATAATTTTACCCCAAATCCAGTAAATCCTGCTATTTCTTCCAAGGTTGGGCTGAGTTTGAAATTTGAGAAAGGAAACAGTCAAGAATCCCAAATACTTGAATATCTTCCCCTGCTCTGTCTGACCCATTTCGTTTCACCATGCCCAGAGTAACACAGGAGTACAATTCACGACCTGAAGTGGTACATTTGCATCCCTTTTCCTCTTCTGACACTTCTCTCGAATCGGTGGAGACATGTTGTACCTACGGGGGAGAAGAAGGAAAGTCAGGGAATATCTAAACTTGCAAGACACTTAACTTAAAGACCACTTAGACTATTACTCAAACAGATGTGGAATGACAATGAAAATATTTTTAGGGATAAGTGTTTGGAGAGAAAGAGGTAAGGACTCATTCTTACAGAGCGAATATTTTTTTACTGTCGTTACCTGTCTTAAATAACCTACTTAAAATGCACTTTGATCAAGCCAAAAAAAAATAATTTAGAAGCACTGACGCAATTTTCATGGCGATATTTTTTCCTCCTACTCTACAAATAACTAAGTGTGCCTGATGATCTTATTTGAAAGCTGCCCGCTTAGAAAAACTTTAATGGTGTATTTCAATATCCAACACACTTTTAATATTAAGATTATGTGAAAGAAAAATTATTTAAATTAATTTTTATAATTAAATTTTATATATTGATTAATTTAGGAAGATACAAAATATCGCTATACCCCATTTATTGTTCCATTATTATTATTATTATTATTATTTATTATGTATTACTATTATTTTTTATTATTATTATATTTTTTTAAAAAGGGGACAAATTTGTAAAAGTATATATATTTTAATTTGCATATGAAAATACCAAGCTCTTTAAACCATTGGTTTTGCAAAGGTAAATTATCAAAAGAAAT
>JAABOM020000110.1:17596971-17625889 GCA_011800125.2 Solanum clarkiae | reverse complement strand
TCTTCTACACTTAGAAAAATTTAGGCAACATTTTTCCCCCAAAAACTGAGCTCTCGGCTCACTGTAGCAGAGAAGGGGAAATTCATTTTTCCCGCGTTTTTGATTATTTTATGCGTCAAGGTTGATATATGGGGTCCCCAAGTAGCGTGGTAGTGTTAGATTGATAAGGAAACGTTCGATTTTGCAGATTCGAAGTTTGGATCTTGTGAAGGGGTTGAGAGGTAAGTTGAATTTTTAGCTTTCCCCATGTGAATTAAACCTTGTGCGGGTTTTGGGGAAGTATTAAATTGGTGTCACGGTATGAAGAAGGACATATCCAAGTTCGTATCTGAATGCCCTAATTTTCAACAGGTGAAGGTAGAGTACCAAGGCCCGATGGTTTGACTCAAGATGTTGAAATTCCTTCTTGGAAGTGGGAAGATGTAAACATGGATTTTTTTTGTTAGTTTGCCTCAGACCCAAAAGAAACTTATTCAATTTGGGTTATTGTTGATCGGATTACTAGATCAACTCACTTCATATCTATTGAGACTACTTTCAGTGTTGGAGATAATGCCCAGTTATATATTCGGAGTAGGTTAGATTGGATGGTATGCCTACTTTTATTATAGCGGATTGTGGTATCCAACTTACTTCTCACTCTTGGAAAATTATCTCAAAAAAGGGGGCTTATCACTAGGGTGAAGTTAAGTATCGATTTTCATCCTCAATCAGTTGCGCAAGCCAAGAGGACAATTCAAACTTTGAAGGAAATGTTGGGGACTTGTGCATTAGAATTCAAAGGAAATTAGGGTAATCATCTACCACTTATTTGGCTTTCTAACAACAACAGTTTTCATGCTAGCATAGGTGTAGCACTGTTTGAGGATTAATATAGTATTAGGGATAGAGATTCAGTGAGGTGGCTCGGGTTATATGAAATGACTTCTATAGGCTCGGAGTTAGTGTTGGGAGCTATGGAAAGAGTGAAATTGATTAGGAAAAGGTTGAAGGAGGCTCAAAGTCATCAACAGACTTATTTGGATATTAGAAAGATGGATCTTGAGTATCATATTAGTGATTAGGTGTTGTGAAGGTCTCACGTATGAAGGGTGTGGTGAGTTTTGGAAAGAAATTCAAGCTAAGTCCTTGGTATGTAGGTCCTTATAAAATTGTTGAAGCAGATTGGGAAGGTAGCTTATATGTTGGATTTGCCTCTATATTTGAGTTTTATTCACATGTTTTCAATCTGTCTATGTTGAGGAAGTAGGTTAGTGATACTTGTACTATTGTGCCTCTGGAAGGTGTTGAGGTTGAGTAGAACTTGTCTTAAGAGGACATTCCGGTTGAGATCTTGGATGGGCAAGTGAAGAGGCTCCGCAATGAGGATTAACATGTTTGAAGTGCTACATGGGAAGTGGAATCAAGTATGATGAAATGATATCCCCATATTTTCCAATATACTTAAGCCTAAGGTATTAATAGGTTCTTCTTTTCCCAATGGTCCTAACTCTTCCACTCTTGTATTTCATGACATGACATGCATATATGTGCAAGAAAATAATTTTTATGATGATTTGAATGATTTAAATACATTTGATATGACTTTTAAAGACTTTATGATTTTCATATAATGAATTATGCATTATACCTTGTGCTCAGATATTTCATGTTCTAAGTCAAGCCTTGCTCTAGCATATTCAAGGATGAATATTCTCAAGGAGGAGATAATGCAAGGACCTGGATGTTGTACAATCTCATTGGAGGGTGAGTCCGGGGTATGTCTTAGCCCCATCTCGTCTTATGACTAGAGGCATTGTTGGGCTTCTTGTAGACTCTAGTCAGATCTATATGTTATGTCTTCTATTTGAAGCTTATGATTATGGTTATCTATTGGATATGACTATAATGGATTAATTATGAGAATTATGATATGTATGTATGTTTGATGTGGAAATATGAAAGATCCTAAATTTCCCCTATAGAGTGAGTCATACTTGCTCGCCCCTTAGTTCTTATGTTCTATGTGTCATGTGAATCCATGTTAATCCCTATCCCTATGACATCCCCATAGCATGAGTCTTACTTTTTCGTCGCTTAGAACTATATGTTTACTATTTGTATATGCTTCCAAATCGATGATGTGAATACAGATACTTTGTGGATTATTTGGAGACTCTCAAGTTCTCATTCTTGATATCACTCTTAAACCCTAGGTTCGAGTGACATTTAGTATAATCAAATTAGGATTTTCATGACTTTGATTTGAAATGTTACTATTATGATGTAGATATGTTATTACATTGGAATATACATGAATTACTCTCAATTCACATGTATTACATGATTTACATGATATTTCTTAAGTATGTAATGATGTAAATGGAAATTATGAATGGGCTACTTCAATTATGATTCAAATGATCTCTGCTTCAACGATTGTGCATGGGTTTACCTTATTATCATGATTTTGAACTTATGGGATATGAATATGCTCTTCACTTCATTACAAGATCATGTTTTTGCATGTACAAGATTTTCTAGTATGAATATGAATAGGGGATTTAGGACCTTGAAGGTGACCTAAGGTTCATATGGGGAGATTCAGGATCCTAAAAGGCGACATAGGATTCTAGTATGAAATGAGCTACTCCTATGCATGATGTTGTGAGCTATGAGATTATGATCAAGCTTATGATGATGATGTCAAGGCTGAATTATGATGATTTATGATAAGTATGAATTCATATATATATTATGTATTCTATAGGATATTAACTTAGAATCGAGAGGACGTTGGGATTATGGCTCGCTTGTTAATTGAGACATGACTTGTTTGAAGTAAATCCCATTGCCCCATAACTATGTGCCACCGCAGGAATAATGATGTTCCCAATATGGGTTACTAATGGATCCACATAGTTTATGATATCACATGTAGAGTTCTATCTTCGCAAGTGGACTCTCCTTTTTCTATGTAAGGGAAACACCGAGATTTCATGTTATAGCTTATATGGTCTTATTGCCAATCATAGTGACATTCCCACGTACTATGATATCATGCATCATTACACTCATGACATATTGGTATGCTGATTCCATTTTCTATCTTTATTCTATTTATATATGTCTTTGTTCATACATTTCTTAGCTATGTATCTTATGTATCATATCATATTGTATGATTTATACTTAGTACATTCAAATGTACTAACACATACTCGTGCTTATATTATTTCACAATGTCAGGATAGTTGAGTATCTTTCTCCTCATCCACATGGCTAGATTTGGATTATTTTCAAAGACAAATTGTGTGAGTCCTCATGCCTTTGGGGACAGAACCTACTGTCATCCACCTTTTATGTTATGTTTGAGAATGTCTTCTGTTCTGTTTGATGATAAGATAAGGACATGTCTTAGACCTCATCAATCTATGACATAGAAGCTTATTAGACATGATGTACGACTCTTATGGCTTATGTACCTTGTATCACTCTTATTCTTCAGTTTATGATTTATCTCAGCTTCCACTTATGTATCTTCTCTTATTACCCTGGATGCTTATGATGTGATAAGAAGGCTAGTGTGGGGTTCCTACAGGGATCTCATTCACCAAATTATACCCAGGGTCTAGCTAGATTGTGACAAATATGGTACCATAGTCCAAGGTTTGAAAGTGTCCTAGGGAGTCCAATATGTCGTGTCAAGTTATTCATGGGTATGAAGCACACCATATATGTGAATAGGAGGTTGCAAGGCATCTTAGGAGATATTTCACTTATTTCATGATTCATATCGTGCTGTAAAATGTCTTCTAAGGCTTCCTAACTCTAACAATTGTTCCTTGCACTTTTCAGAAAATACGTCCAAGAAGAGTAACCGAAACAAGAGAAATACGTGCTTTTGAGGATCAAGCTCCCCATGAACTTTTGAGAGAACAAGTCACCAATGCTACATTTTGAACCGCTATTGATATGTTATCTTGGCTATGGTAACTCAGAATAATCAAGGTATGGTTGATCCTCTCCCTCATGTGACTACCTCGACAGCTAGGGTGAGAAAATTTGCTCGAATAAACCCTCCGGAGTTCTATGGTTCCAAGGTCGATGACTATGTTCAAGAGTTCACCGGTGAGGTGTATAAGATATTGGCTGTCATGGGGGTGACTGCAGAGGAGAAGGAAGAGTTTGTAGCATATCAACTTAAGGGAGTGGCCCAAGTATGGTTTACTCAAATGGGTATCCGAGAGGGTTGATGAAGGTTCAATTGGTTGGGAAGATTTCAAGCTTATATTTCTTGACCATTGCTTTCCGTTTAAGCTTAGGGAGGAAAGTTGACTGAGTTTATTAGTATTAAGCAAAGAATATGAGTGTGAGACAGTATTCCCTCAAGTTCACTAAGCTCTCCAAATATGCCCACCCTTTGGTTGCCTATCCTTGTACTAGAATAAGGACGTTCATTTTAGGAATACCTAACTTAGTTGTCAAGGAGTTCCAGATTGTTATGCTTGTGAAGGAGATGGACATTTCTCAACTCATGGATTATGTCGAGCAAATTGAAGATGAGAAACTCAAGGTAAGAAGGGTGAGAGAGTCCTAGAGGGACCAATTTGAAGATAGGTTCTCTAATACTAGGTTCAGTGGTGGAAATGGTTATCCTCAACAAGGAACGTTCCAAGGCTAAGGGTCATTTCATGATCCAAATCATAGGTTTGATAGGTATAGGGTTCCCTATCCTAGAGTTCAAGGTGGTGGTGTACAAGGTTTTCCTAGGTGCCCTACTTGTGGGAAGAACCATGGTGATAGGTATTTAGTAGGTCTCGATGCTTGCTATGAGTGTGGTAAAGTGGGCCACAAACTATCTGAGTGTCCAAATATGGAAAATAGGGGTCAAGAAGTTCGTCCCCAAGGATAGGTTTCTCCAAGTGGTTAAAGGAAATAGAGGGTTCAACAAGGTGGTGCTCAGTGCAATAACATATCAATGCCCTTCATGCTAATCAATAGGCAGAAGAGGCTCCCGATGTGTTATGCCAGTATGTTGAAGGTCTTTAACTTTGATGTGTACGCATTACTTGATCCAAGTGATAATTTATCTTTTGTCATTCCTTACCAAGACACTAAGTTTGATATGATTCCTAAGATTTTACTTAAGTCCTTCTCAATCTTTACACCCGTGTGTAAGTCGGTTATAGCCAAAAGAGTCTACCAAATCTATCCCATGTCAGTATTACATAAAGTTATTCCTTGTGATTTTGTTGATCTTGAGATGATTGATTTCGATGTTATTCTTTGGATGGATTGATTACATTTTTCTTATGCCTCCATAAACTATAGGACACATAAAGTCAAATTCTGATTCCTGAATGAATCAACTCTTTAATGGGTAGGTGGTGATACATTATTCGATGGTTGATTCATTTCTTATCAAAAGGCCCTAAAAGCTAATTTCCAAGGGGTATATCAACAATATCGTGAGGGTTAGGGATGTCAATTTCAAACCTCTTACTCTTGAGTTGATTCTTGTTGTGAATGAATTTTCTGATGTCTTCCCCAAAGATATGCCCAGTATTCTGCTTGAAAGGAAAGTAGACTTTGATATAGATCTCATTCCTGATACCTAACCTATCTCTATCCCTCCTTACCATATTGTCCCAATAGAGTTAAACGATCAGATGAAGGACTAGTTGGAAAAGGATTTCATTAGGCCAAATATTTAACTGCGGAGTTCTTTTTTGTTATTTTTTCAGATATGTATCAACTATTGGTAATTAAATAAGGTGACCATAAAAATAGGTATCTATTCTCAAGGATAGATGATTTATTTGATCAGTTGTAATGGGCTAGTCACTCCTCCAAAATTGACTGCTATTTCGGTTGTTATCAACTAAGGGGAAGGGAATATGATATTCCCAAGATGGCATTTCAGACAAGGTATGATCACTTCTAATTTATTGTTATGTCATTTGGATTTACCAATGCTCTGATGGTGCTCATGGATCTTTATAATAGGGTGTTTAAACCTTATCTTAACACGTTTATAGTGGTTTTCGTAGATGACATTCTTATTTATTCTCACACTAAGAAGGAGCATACGGATCACTTAAGGGTTGAACTCTATATCTTGAGGGATAAGCACTTGTTTGCAAAATTTAGCAAGTATGAGTTTTGGCTAAAAGAGGTGGCATTTTCTTAGTTATGTGGTATTCGGTGATGGTATTAAGGTTGATTCAAAGAATATTAAAGTGGTAAGGAGTTGGCCTAGGCCATTATCTCCATCAGATATTAGGAGTATCTTAGGTTTGTATGGGCTTGAAGGTTTGTTAAAGGCTTTTCATCTATTGCAACACCCTTGACCAAATCGACTCAAAATAAGGTGAAATTCCAATGGTCCGATGAAAGATCATCTTACATCGGCTCCTATTTTTATGCTTTTGGAAGGTTTGGATGAGTTTGTGGTATATTGTGATGCTTTTTGTGTTGGTTCGGATAGTATTATAATGCAAAATAGCAAGGTCATTACTTATCCTTTAAGGTAGATAAAGTTGCATGAACAGAATTATCTAACCCATGATCTTGAATTAGCGACTATGGTTTTTGCTTTGAAGATTTAGTGTCACTATCTCTATAGGGTGTATGTTAAACATAGCACAAGAGTTTACAATGTGTGTTCAAGTAAAGAGATATGAATTTGAGGCAAAAGAGGTAGCTTGAACTCTTCAAAGATTATGACATGAGTGTGCAATATCATCCCAGGCAAGGCAAGTATTATAGCTGATACTTTTTGTGGTAGTGTCGCTCATGTTGATGAGGCTAAGCAGGAGCTAGTGAAGGATGTGCACCATTTGGCATGCTATAGAGTAAGGTTGAGTAACTCCAACGAGGGTTGCATCCATGTGCAAAATGGGGCAAAATCATCAGTAATGGCAGATTCAAGGCAAAACCAGGAGCTAGATATGACATCAATTTAGTTCAAGAAGCTGGTTTCCAAGTAGAAGGTAGAGGTTTTCTCCCAAGAGGGAGATGGTGTATTTTACGACCAAGGCCAATGGTGTATTTTGAATGTAGATGGTTTAAGAGGTGATTTTGTGTAATACCCTGTATATTAGAAAGTTGAAAACTGGAAGAAAAGCTATAAAATATGATCTAGTGCTAGTTTACATGAGCACCATCTATGGACCGTATATAGGAATATGGGTCATAGATGGCTCTTGTGGTTTGGACTGTGACTTGGTGAAATTTTGGGAATTTGGAGTTGGTTGTACAAGGCCACTTTACGATCCGTACTGGAATCCATGAGCCATTAATAGGCCTCGTGGATAGGATGTAGACTTAGTAAAATTTTGAAGCACAAAGGGGTTTTATCACCCATAGAAGGTTCTACGAGCAATAAACGGGTGCTCATAGACTAGGGGATAGAAATAAGTTATTGAAATTTGAAAAGGTGTCACCAGATAATAGAGTTTATAGACCATAGTCCTGTTGACGAATCGTGAATGAGGTTTTGTACCTTGGGTTTGAGGAGAGGAAATTTGATAAGTATGGAGTGGTTCTATGAAGGTCCCTTATGGCTCGTAGACTGATTAAAGGTCCATAAATAGGGCTTGCGGATTAAGACCTAAGAGGGTGGAAAGTTTCTAAGGCTAGGGCGTAATCACGAGGGTGTCTATGACCCATAAATAGAACTACGGGCTGTAAAAGGGTGTTTATAGATAGGTTTCAAAGACCAGTTTCAGAGGTTCCAAAAGTGTAAATAGGACGAAACACCTGAGCTGCGAGCCATAGTTTGATCTACAACTTGTAGATCAGGCTCGTGATCCAGGTTTGATAGTTTTTAATGAAGGACTTTTTAGTCATTCCTTACCCATTTAAGCTCTAAATTACATCATTTTTTCCTATAACTACCCATAACTTCCCCCAATTCCCTCCAAAACACATTCAGTTTCATTCACTACCAAACTTTCCCAAGAATCTCTTAAGTCTTTTCTCTCGAGGATCCTCCATTGAAGCAAGCTAGGGTTCCACGTTTTCCAAATAATTCAAGGTAATCTTCTTTCAAAATTATTGGATCTCTTTATCTAGGTATGTGGGTCTTCTCCCGTGGATCTATTACATCCAAGGACCCAAAATTACTGAAGTGTTTTTTCAATTTTCAAGCGTAGTTTTTACGGGTTTCATAATTCCTATAATAATTTAGTGATTTATGTCACTTACATGATCTCTATATTCTATTATATTTATTTTTCTATAAATTGTATAAATTTCATGATTATCAATTGAATTTCAAGGGTCTCTATTATCTACCATTTTGGACTTATGGGTGACGAGTTCTTTTAAATTATGACTTGATTTATCTCTATTTGCATGAATTTTGTTTGACTTCATGATTATAGATTTGATTGACCATAAACCCATGTGTTTAGCCTTAATTTTTCATATAAAGCCATGATTTATGAAGAAGGTTATAAGTATTTGAGTATGATTATGATCATGATTATGTAGGGTGACTCAAGACCCTATTTTGACACAAATGGACAAGGTGGAAGAATTGTACCCACATTGCATGCAAGCTAAGAAGATGGTCTATTCTTATAATTTAGATTGGTTCACTTGTTTATCATTCCTACTTTACAAATTATGATTATGATCACTACAAGTTATAGAGTATGATGTTGACTATTATATTTTGTGTATATGTAGTTTGTGGCATTTTACTTAACACCAGATGAGGCTTGAGGTGGGGGATCAATCCAAGGAGTCTTTATATAAAGTCTCAACTCTCATAACTATGTGTTGTTGTAGGTTTATGTTGTCGGATGATCCACTAGTGGATCCACACATAGCATTATGATTCATGACAGCCACTTCGCCATGACCCAAAATTGGGTGTGATGACATAACCTTTAACCTGCCTAGACAAGTATGCCTAAACAGATAATAATAGAATAATGCAAAAGCTAAAAAAAATAATACAAACTAAATAGCATATAATAAAGCATAAGGATTCATATCGAAATTTAAAACCATCTCAGAACTGGTTGTCACATAGTACAGCCTCTGTAATAGTGGAATCAAAACAAAATAATACAAGTCTTATATTCCTTATGTCTCAAACAGAATAAAACTATCATAGAAGTCCACAGTCTCGAGAGTAGGAGAAATCAACATGCAATTACTTCTCAATTCGTCACAGGCTCAGTACATAAGATGAATAGAAGGCTCAGTTAGATATGGCTCACTACCTATACACATGTGTATAAAAATAAGGCTGAATACCAAGTTACCCAACAAGAGGACCTAATCATAGGTAGAGAATAAAAAACTAAGCCCTTTTTTCCATCCCAACTACATACCTCTAGACTACAACCTTGCACGCAGGAAAGTCAAGCATACACAATATAGATAATATATACAATCATAGTCTCTTATCAGAATGTCTCAATAGTCCAATCTCAATTATGCACAAGATTCAAGTTATTCAATATATCACACTAAGTACATTTATCACATTGAAAGCAAGAAATGATATAGATTTGAATGGAATGAAAATCCATAAAGTGCAAGTAACACAGTGCAAATGTCAAGTAATTGTGATACATGTATGTCCTATGATGCACATCAACTAATATACTCAGATAGGATCCTATGGGAGAAACACATGGACCATGCATCAGCCGAAATCATTTTCCTTCAGCATTACTTCTATATCTAGCCAAAACTATTTTCCTTCGACTTTTCTTTCTTTTTCTAGCATGAACCATTTCCTTTCAAACTTTTCTTTTTATTTCTTTTCTTTTCTCTTTCTAGTCAAAATAATTTTTCTTTGACTTTTCTTTTCTTTTTCTAGTTGGAATCATTTTTCTTCGATTTTTCATCATTAATGGAACATCAAGCAAATGCATGTCATATCAATATATTAATCAGTTTCATAAGTATAAGAGTATGCAAGATATCCACATAAATCATTCATTAAATAATCAACAATCATTCTCACAGTTATTTCAACACTTGTGTCCTCATCAAAGCATCACACAGTAGTCACATCATAGCAGTGTTCAAGCTTTTCCATACCCTCTTTGTTAACATAACTTAGGACTACTCCTCATTGAGTCCATATTTCACAAGCATTTAGCTCAATAATCCTAACAATTGCTAGGTTACAGGACTAGCTCAATATTTTACATAAATCAATTCAATAGACATTTTCATGTAACATGAATCTATGTTCAATAACTAGATCCACAAGAACACATTTGCATTTCAACAATTGGCCTTATAAGCCCAATTTATAATATTAACTCACAAGTCTTATTCAATAACAATAGATGTCAATTCATATATGTCATCACTTCAACACCCCCATTATCCAATCATATCCACTAGAACATGGCACTAATTCCTAAGTTTTCACATAGAAAGGAAATACTAAGTTCAATTAAATTCAACAAGGTTTAGAATCTACTTGCCTAAAATTAGCCAAACAATCATTCCAAGGAAGTTGTCTTCCCCTTTTGGAATCGTATCCAAAGCACCACAATCTATTCACAAATGAATTCACGATCACAATTCGAGAAGAAAGATATTAAAATCAAGAAATTCAGTGAAAATAGCAAAATCATCCGAAAATTCACTATCTAAATTCACAGTCAAAATCTGGAAATTTTTAGAGAAAGCTTCTTTCATGATTAGTAAATCATCAATGAACATCAATTCACAAATGGAATTGAAACAAGTTCAAAATCATCATTTTCATGAAAATTCAAGATCATGAAAAATCCCCAAATTTTCTCAATTGAAACTCCAAAATTCAGTGTTAAAATCAAGGGATAATTAATGAGTAGAAAAAAGAGAGTGAAAATACCTTTTTCAATGAAAAGCCTTAAAAATCAAATAAAAATCATCCAAGCCGAGCTCTCAAAGTTTAAAAATGGAGGAAATTTTCAAAAAGGGTAAAAAGGGGTATGAAAATCCCTTTCTAATGTCGCTATAGCAACACCCACAAAATAGACGGGCTTCGCTATAGTGACGTTTGGTCACTATAGCAGCTTAGCTATACTGATGCCTAGCTATAGCGGCTTCGCTATTGCGAGATCGCTTTACAACCAGGACTTTAAGCGAGGCATACATCATCAGATCACAAAACATTCATTCAATAATACTAAAGACTCAGAATCAACCCTCAAGATTCATTCAGAACCTCGTACACACAAATCGCATATGCAATCCTACTAAATTCGATATTCTGAACTCAATAGAAATGTCAGGAATTGAATCTGAGGTCTCCTTGACATGGCCGATTAGGCGCAACCCAACTAAATTCGACCTCTTGAAATACCAATATATTATTAGAACACTCAAAAATCAGAATAAGGCTCATTCTAGCACTAAAATCACCTCCCAGAGCTAATGGAATCGTCAGAAGCATAATCCGTGCATCGAAACTCAAAACATTAACTAAAGTCAAATCAAATTCATACTTTAACTCATTTTTTAACTTTGAACCTAAAATTCACATAACAACTCCAAATCTGATTTCAACAGCTCTCCTAGGATAATTTCTTTATTCCAAAACCAATGAAATTGATACAATTCTATTCTAAGACCCGAATCTCCAAATGACTCAAAATTTTAAAATTTCAAAATTAGGCAACTTGAACCTTGAAAATTTCAATCTTTGGCAAAAATCTCAACTTCCAAAAAAATTTAAAAAAACTAACTTTTTAAATCAAAACATG
This sequence comes from Solanum clarkiae, assembly GCA_011800125.2. Taxonomy (NCBI): domain Eukaryota; kingdom Viridiplantae; phylum Streptophyta; class Magnoliopsida; order Solanales; family Solanaceae; genus Solanum; species Solanum clarkiae. The sequence continues at coordinate 17,614,178 of JAABOM020000110.1, read as the reverse complement.
ACTCGAGGCTACTAGCAGAAGTTGTAAAAAAGTAATTTTTTCAAAAAAGAAAAAAAATAATCTTCAGGGTCATAAAGCAAGGGACATAATTGAAGTCTCAAAGAGATAAGGGTAGCAAATCTGCATATTGGGCTTTGTCTCCCAAGTAGACTTTTCTATAGGCCGATGTCACCACTAAGCCTTTACTGAAGCCATTATCCTATTCCTCAACTTCCAGACCTATCTGTCTAGAATAGCTACTGACTTCTTCTTATAAGTCAAATCTGGACTCAACCTCTACCGAATCAAGAGATATTACATGAGACTCATTCAGAATGTAATGTCGTAGCATCGAGACATGAAACACCGAATACATAGAAGATAGACATAGACTGCAAGGCAAGTCTATAGGACATCTCACCCGCTCTCTCTAGAATCTTAAAAGGGCAAATATACCTAGGGTTAAGATTGTTGTTCTTCCCAAACCTCATGACACCCTTCATGGGTGAAATCCTTAGCCATACTTAGTCACCCTCCATGAACTCTAAGGGTCGCACCCTTCTACCGACATAACTCTTTTGATGGCCCAGAGCCATCAATAATTGACTTTGAATCAAGTAAACCTGATCCATGGCATCTTTAGGAAACTCCATCTCAAGGCTATCCATCGCAATATAATTAGACCAACGTATAGGAGATCTACATCTCTGGACACACAAGGCCTCAAAGGAGCCATATGGATGCTGGAATGATAACTATTGTTATAAGAAAACTCTACCAAAGACAAATGATAGTCCTATTTAGCACCACAGTCCATTATGCATGCCCTGAGCATATCTTTCTATGAATAAAATGTTATGCTAAAATATAACTGAGAGGCCAAGCCATGTTGTAGGGCCTTCCAAAAGTGTGAAGTGAATAAAAAACCTCGACTAGACATAATGGAAACGAGTACTCCATGAAGTATAATGATCTGACTTATACATAGGTGAGTCATCGTCTCCATCGTGTACCTAACCTTGACTGGCATGAAGTGAGCAGACTTGGTCAAGTGGTCCATAATAACCATAGAGGTCATAATCTCCTGTAGTAGTGGGTAAACCTACTATAAATCCATCACGATCCACTCTCATTTCCAAGAAGGAATGGGCATCCTCTAGAACTCACCCCCAAGCTTGTTATGCTCACACTTAACTTATTGGTAGGTCAAACACTTAATAACAAACTCAGCTATGTCCTTCTTCATACAACACCACCAGTAGTGCTGACTCAAATTATGGTACACCTTTGCTGGTCATGCATGAATGGAATATATAACATAATGAGCCTCTTCTAGTACCAACATGATCAAGTTACCCACCTTAGGCACAAATATCTAGCCCCAAATCCTCAAAACTCCATTTCTATGAAGCACAGCCTCCTTGGCCTTTCCCTTAGTCACCTTGTCTCAAATAAGACACAACCTCTCATTTTCAAACTCTTGCTCGCAATTCTAATCCATCATAGAAGATCAATACTCCATAAATGTAAGCACAGCACCATCATTAGAAAGCTGCAATCGTACCAACCCATAGGCCAATCTATGAATATCTCTAGCCAAAGGTTGTTTCTCAACTTGAATAGCCGTAAAACTATCTATATTAAAAGTCTTCCTACTCAAAGCATCGACCATTACATTAGCCTTTACCAGGTGGTATAAAATAGTCAAGTCATAATCTTGAAGAATCTCAATCCACTTCTTCTATCTCAAATTTAGGTCATTTTGGCTAAAAATGTTCCATAAGTTGCAATGATTAGTGAACATATCTTAACGAACTCCATACGAAGAATGTTGTCATAACTTCAAAGTAAAGACAACAGCTGCTAAATAGACTAATGTTTAAGACCTCCTGCTTTCATGGAGATCCTTTCTTCTCTGGAATGAATCTAAGGTTTTAATCGATTCATAGGGTCTTAACAAGAGAATTCCTATCAATAATAAAGAAAATAAATAATAAAAGCCATATTCCACAAATTCTATAAAGAAATAGGGAAAACGGAGAAGGGCAGAGCCTCACCTTGTAGTATGAAGGTGTTCAACAGTGACTCATTATTTCGATGAATCATTTCTTCGAACAGAAGAAGATTATGTAAATTGTCATCTCTTTGAAGAAGCTGAAAAGCTAGAAGCGGTGCTTTCAAAATCCCGTAACTCTCAGTCATCTATCTTCTTTTCACCTGAGAATTTTGGATTGGGGAGAAGCAGAGTTCATAGATAGCTAATATGAGTAGGAAATATTTTCAAGAAATGAATGGAATTTCCAATAGTAATCTAGATCATGGGTGGTATAGTTCGTCTCATGAGTCTTTAATTACCTTGAGGTATGTGAAATCGCCTTCCCTTTTTGCATCAACACACCTCTGACCCAACACCCAATGTATCATAACACATGGTGAATTCAACACCTATCATGATCCTAGCCTAGGGCCTATGTGCGACATGGCGAAAAAAAAACCTGAAGGTACCCCAAACAAGTCTCATAAAATACTTAAGTACAACCTTGGTTAAGAAGTATGGATCAATCATTATCAAAGAGTACTAAGGAAATTAGGGGCTTAGGATGAACTCTATAGATAAAAGGATAAGGACTTACCATCATTCAATCACAATAATTAGATTGGGGGAAAGAAACATAGGACGCACTTTATGGGGAGTAGTGACTTAGGGATATCACCACCTGCTAACATCATCAATCAAAAACATACATGGGGTAGGGACTAGAGGGAAATCTCCATAGATATATAAGTGTCGTATGAGTCAGACCTAACATATTATTCAATAATACCTCTAGTCATGTGTAGAACAAGGGCCAACACATGTCTCGGGCATAACCTCAAAAGTAAATAATAAAAGTAGCATTGACATAGATAGAAAGAAATCAAATGTTGCCCTCAAAGTAAAGGACTCATCACAAGAAATAATCTTCACAACTCAACTAGCCACGAGGAGGTGTATGGGGAAGAGATCTGGTCCATATGATGTTTATTGATGGCATACTAGTTTACTCCCAACGTGAGGAAGAGCATATAGGTCACTTGAGAATTATATTACAAACTTTGAGGGACCAATAATTATTTGCCAAGTTTAATAAGTATGAATTTTGGTTAAGATCAGTGGCATTTCTAGGTTACATTATTTTTGGTGAAGGTATAATGATTTATTGTAAAAACTCAAAAGCAATGAATAACTAGTCCAGACTATTGTCTCCTTCAGATATTCAAAGTTTTCTAAGGTTGGCCAAATAATAGAAAAGGTTTATAGAGGATTTCTCATCCAATGCATTTCCCTTAACTAAGCTGACTCAAAAGAAGGTAAGGTTTCAATGGCAGGATGAGTGTGAGAAAAATTTTCAAATATTAAAGGATCGTCTTACTTCAGTCCTTATCTTGACATTATCAGAAGTTCGTACGGTTTGTTGTATATTGTGATGCCTCATGAGTTAGATTGGATTGTATATTAATGCAAAATGGCAAGGCCATAGAATATGCCTCAAGACAACTCAAAGTTCATGAAAAAAAATTATCATATCAAAATCTTGAATTAGCAGCGATTGTATTTGCCTTGAAGATTTTGCGGCGGTTACATTTGCCTTGAAGATTTGGCAGCACTATTTTTATGGTATGCAAACTTGAGCTACTGAAGAATTATGATATAGGTGTTGAACCATTCAAGAAAGATGAATGTGGTTGTCGATGCTTTAAGTCTAATTTTATGAATAGTGATGCTATGTAGAGGATGGGATGAAAGAATTAGCTAAGGATGTACATCACTTGGTCCGATTGGGTGTTAGATTGAATGAGTAATGAGGGTAATATTTTCATTCACAATGGTTTGGCATCTTCACTAGTGGTGGATGTAAAAGAAAAGCAACACATGAATTTACATTTGAGTGAGTTAAAGAAGTTTGTTGTCAAAAATAAGATTGGGTTTTTCTCCTAAGAGAGAGAAGGGGTTTTGCTATCAAGATCACCTATATGTTCCAAATATTGATAGCCTAGAGGAGATGATATTGAGTGAATCCCATTAATCTCGGTAAATCATTCACTCGAGATACACCAAAATACATAAAGATTAAGGAAGGTGTATCGGTAGAATGGTATGAAGAAAGGCATTACAAGGTTTGTGGTGGAATGTCCTAATTATTAATAAGTTAAAGTTGAACATCAAAGATCGGGAAGCTTAGCACAAGATATTGAAATTCCTACTTAAAAGTGAAAAGATGTAAATATGGACCTTATAACGAGGTTGTCTCGCAGTTGTAGGAAACATTATTCAATTTGGGTGATAGTGTATATAATGATTAAGTCATTCCATTTTTTATTGGTCAAGACTTCTTAAGGTTTCAAACACTATGCAAGAATGTATATTAAGAAATTGATCTTCATGGTGTTCCTTTATCTATTTCATATTGTAATACTTAATTTACTTCACATTTTTGGAAGTTATTTTAAAGAGGTCTTTGTACTGAGGTTAAGTACTGTTTTTCACCTCAAACCAATGTACAAGCTGACAGAAAAATTCAAACCTTAGAATATATGTTGAGGGCATGTATGCTTGATTTTAAGAGAAACTTGAATGCTTAAGTTTGCATACAATAATAGTTATCACTCTAGCATATAGGTGGCTCCTTTTGAAGCTTTGTATGGTAGGAGATATAGGTCTCCCATTAGGTAATTTAAAGTAGGAAAAGTAGCTTTGATAGGATCAAAATTGATATTTGAGGCTATGGAGAAGGTGAGGCTTATTAAGAAAAGGTTGAAAACTGTTCAAAGTCATCAGAGTCCTATTTGAATGTAAGGAGAAGGTGGTTGAGTTTGAGTCGATGATTGGGTCTACAGAAAATTTCTCCAATTAAAAGTGTGATAAATTTTGGAAAAAAGGGGAAGTGTAGTCCCCAATATATGGGCCTGTATTAGATTTCAAGGCGTGTTGATAAGGTATCTTATGAACTAGATTTACCCCTAAAGTTGGGATTGGTACATCTGATGTTCCATGTGTCCTTCTTGAGAAAGTGTGTTGGTGATCTTAGTTCCATAGTACCATTGAAAATTATGGGTATTAAAAAAAGTTTGACATATGAGGAGGTTCTAGTTAAAATTCTATACTGATAAGCTAGAAGATGAGAAATAAAGAAATAGCATATGCCAAGATTTTATGGAGGAATCAAGAAGTGGAGAGTACTACATGAGAAGCGAAAGCGAATATGATGAACCATTATCCTTATCTCTTTCCTTCTATTTCAGCCCAAGGTATGTAGTTATTCATGATTTAATCACTCAACCTCCTATGTTTTAGTTTTTTCATATCATATCATATGCACGCATGCTCATAAGACTAATTTTAAGTGATGTTTTATGCAAAAACTAAAAAATTTTCATGAACTTGATATCTAAGTCACGTTATTGTATCCATTTTGGGTTATTAGATATTCATTCTACTATATTCAAGCTATCGTTTTAATACTCGAGGACGAATATCCCCAAGGAAGAAATATTTTAATACTTTATAGGTTGAAAAGTTGAAACAAAGAAATAAAATGTAGAAAAATAAACTGATATAGGTTATACGAGCACCACCTATGGCCAGTAGACTATTTTACGGATCATAGATGGACCTTCGTACATGGCCTGGTACTTAGAAAATTTTGAGAAATTCTAAGAAAACTACAAAAAGAACAATGAGTCTTTAAATCATCCATGATCTTTAGACGGTGATCGTGGAAAGGTGGTTAGTGATTTGGGGAGTTGTGGATTTCACGACTTATTATGATTGAATAATATGAACCTATAAAAGAACATATGGGCCATAGTTGGGGCCTGTGAGATGCCTCAACACTTATAAAATTGAGAAAAAAGTAAGGCATTCTATGAAAGGGTCCTTTACTATCCATAAAGAAATGTATGAGCCATAATTGGACTGGTAGGTTGACCTAGTGAAGTTAAAAATTGGCTAAGCACAAGGATGTTCTACGAGGGGAGTTTAAACTTTATCATGATCCAGACCCAAGGTCTAGGAGTGACACGGCGACTGGGAACCCGAGAGTTCCCAAACAACCCTCAAAGTATCCAAATTCACATTAATGGTTCGAAAGCTTATTCAAAAGTAAACACATAGTTCTAAGAAATAAGGAAATAGGATTCACGCTATAGGAATATCATAGGGAAAGGGATTAACATAGATCCACATAACATATAGCACATAATTAAAGACTTAGGGACAGGTAAGTATGACTCATGCTATGAGGCAATTTGGGACTTAGGATCTTTTACAATTCCATATCAAACATAAATATATAGCATAGTTCCCATAATCAAACCACAATAGTCATAACCAAAATATAACCATGATCATAAGGTTCAAATACAACACGTAACACAAAGATCCGATGAGAGTCTATAAGATGTCCAACAATGCCTCTAGTCATAAGATAGGATAGGGGCCAAGACATGTTTCAGGCTCACCCTCAAAGTATAGGTAACATAAACAAAAGCAACTTAAGGTAGAGGAATGGTGGCTTGTATTAGAAGATAGGACTCAACACAACCAATGTCTCAAAACCCGATCTAGCCATCCAACGGTGAATGAAAGTAATCTTCGATCTCTACATGGTAAGTTCATGTAGGCAAAAGTATGAGTTAGTACGTTTACACGTACTAAGTATGCAGGGTGCAATGCATGTAACTTACCAAAACTTGTGTATCAATGTTAGATGATGAGGGCACATAATGTAGAAAGAGATTTACAAGAAGAATGTAATATAATAAGATGCTATAAAATTCATGATGCATGAAATGCAAATGATTCTCATATATAGTGGAGATATGACCTCAATCGACATAAGTAAGACCAAGAAAGCTATTACTTGGAATCCCAATGAAATCCTCTCCCCGGTAAAAGAGGTGGTCTACTTGCCAAAGGTAAACCATACTTCACCTTACGGGCATCCCCATTTTGTATGAAGCAAACTTCCTTATGGGCATCCCCATTTTGGATAGGATTTTCAGATATAGCATATCATATCACATAGTTTCTTCTCCTTACGAGCATCCCCATTTTGGAGGCAACTTTCCGTACGGGCATCCCAATTTTGGAAAGGAACCTATGCTAGGAACATATTTCAAGGAAAGAGAGGGGAACCCTCATTCCATCGGTGCTAAGTTCTCATCCCATAAGAATTCTTATACATATATATATACGTATATACATGCTTTCAAGAGACAATAGTCGTTTTCAAAACCATTTCAATGTATTCTTAGGCTTAAAGGTCAACACATAATTTCATAGTCAATATACTCATGCATAGGGATAACTCATTCATATACAAAATGGTGCAAGCACCCAAAATGCTCAAAGAGCCATATTTAATAGACATATATATTGATCACATCTTTTCATAGCTAGTATCTTATCAAAATCATATCATATAAAAAAATTGGGCTTAACCCACTTTATAATTTCTATAATGCTATGTATAATGAGAGAATAGCATGGGTAACTAGGATTAAATCTAAAATCAACAATATAAAGTGAAATTGAAGTAAATACACATTAAATTCATATTTAAATCCAACATAAGATCATCCATGCATAAACAATTCTTAAAGAGGACATGCATACTTTTAAATTCCATAAACTCAAAGTAATTTCTCATATAAAGATTTAAATCACCATAGAATCATCAAACAAACACTACCCATGCATAAATAGAATTTTAGGAATCATAATATTCAAAACCTTGATTTAAAGTAAGCCAGAAATTCATAAAATTGCATGAAAAATAGTTTGGATCTCCTTGATTGGAAGGCAATCAAGGATCAAACCCACATACCTTCACCAAGATGAAGAAAACCCCAAAGAACTTAAAGAAGAATGAGTTCCCTACCCAAATATAGAAGACTCCAATAGTTCTTTGTGGAAAGCTTTTGAGAGGATTTTAAAAATATGAAGAGTGATTTTGAATGTTTGAAATAAGTTTTAGGTCTTTAGATAACCTTAGAATAGCATAGGAATTCTCAAAAGACTAATAGAAATAGTAGAATTTACGAAAACACCATTAATGAATTGGAGAAAAATTTATCGAAAGCCACTTGACTGGATGGTAAATGGTTCGTGTGGCATTACATCGTCCATTTACCTGCCCGTGAACCCACACTTAGACCAATTTCTGGAAGTTAGAACTTGGCTCAACACTTAGAAAAATTTTACTCCAAAAGCCTCACGGCCCGTGCCACACTACACGGTTCATGTGTTTGTTCATGGCACAAGACTTGGCCAAAAAGTGGTTGTATCAGGCTCAAGGGCAGTCTCACGAGTCGTGAGATGTCTCACTGCTCGTTTACTGTCCTGTGTGGTGACACTGCACAGGAGGATCTTACGAAAATAGGCATAACTTCTTCATCCAAACTTAAAATGAGGCGAAACCAAGTGAGTTAGAAAGCTAACTCAAAGAGCGTTAATTTGATAGGTTGTGGGCCACTTAGTTCTTTTTATTCTAATAGATATGCTCATTTAAATATGACCCTTCTATTGGTATTATGAAAAACTTAGCCAATGGAATTCCTTTGAACTCGACTTGATATAGGAGACACATGATGATCTTAAACAATATAAATGAGCTTGAATTGAAGTCTTGAAAGTGAACTTAGATCGAGCTTGGATGTTTCATAAAGGTATCACCTTGGCCCAAAACTTTCCAAAACCAAATCTCACGCGTCACTAAAACTATACAAAAGTTCGGGTCCTTACAAACTTGTAGAAAGATCTGCGATACGCAAAATAGATTTCATGTTTTTGGTCCAAATTTCAGGGTCGTAGTAACTATTTTATGAACCAATAGGATGGGTCTGTATTACCTTCTATGAGTCATAAAAGGGCTCCGTAGTTTGGAATCTTGAACTATTCAAATTGATCCAGTATCTACAGAACCCCATGTGCGAGTTCTAGATTGATCTATGACCTATAGAAGAGTCTCAAAAATTCTGACCGACTATTTTTCATTAAGGGTATTTTTGACTTTTTTTATCTTCCTGACCCTTAAATTATATGTGTCATTTTTTTTTCTTATTTCTACCATGTAATCATTTTCGGACAATTATTTTTACCCCAATTTAAAATATTTCTCCAATTTCACAAAATTTCTTAAGCCTTCTTCTAAATTCTCTCAAACTCAATGAAGGTCAATCTAGGGTTTCCTGCAAATTCCTCCATCAAATTCAGGCTTCAAGTTAGATTTCTACTCAAGATATGTTGGTATTCATCCTTAGGTCTCTTCCACCCGTGGAGCCCAAAGAAACTCCAACTTTTCAATTATTAAATTTTAATGGATTTTGGTGATTACTCCTTCAATTGCATCAATTTAGTTTTATCTAATAAATTTTGATTTAATTATGCTTAAGTTGCTATTAATTGCATGATTTTGATGATTGCAAGTGAATTTTGTACAAGATTTTCTAGGGTTCATAGATGTCAATATGGGCTCCTTTAATTATAATTTCAATTGATGATGTTCATTGTAATTGTGCATGACTTCATTGATTTTGCATGTTTTAAGAATGATTTGAGATGAACTGATAAGTTACCCTTAATTACTATGAACTATGATCATGAATGAAAAAAAGACTTCACTTAAGTTTTATGAAAATATTTAATTATGACTTATGAAAATCCTTAAGAATGAATGAATGTTGGTGAAAGAATTTTTTTTTCACCTAATCATGATTCAAAGTATGATAAGGACAATTCTCATATTGATGAATCACCAAGGCTTTTAATGAACTACTCTATGTATGATGATGACTTAATGTTTTAAGTTTATGATATGCTTCATTTATGTACGATTTTCATTCCATTGGAATTTGACTTAGCAACGAGAAGTACTGAAGTGGGGTTCGGTCCAAAAGAAGTAAAGTTATCTTCCCAAGGGAATCCTAGTAGCAACTTCTAGTCTGAAACTACATGCCACAGTAGATTTGCTTTATTGGCTAGCTAGTTGATCCATATACAGCTCATGATGTTGAATAAATGTACCATCCTGGAGTCTACCTTGGCAAAGTAGTCTCTCTCTTCTCAATGTAGGAGTTACATAGGAGTTCATGTTATAGCTCACATGATCTTATTGTCGGTTAAGGTTGATATCCCATTATTTTTGAGCTTTATTATGATTTGATGCATTAGCTATGTGTTTTACTTACACTATCACTTTATATTTTAATTAAGTCTTATTACATGATCATTGATTTTGATCTTGCATTTCATATCAAAATCCATGTTACCTACATTTACTTTATGCATATTACTAAAATACTTAGTAGTAAGTACATTTACAGTACTAAATCATACTTCTTTACATGCATTATTTTATAATATAGGAGAGGACATTCACCCTACATCCCATTCTCGTAGCTAGCCTGGAGTTCACACGAAGATTGATTGTGGAGAGATCATGCTTCGAAGGCAAACCTATCATGATTTCTTAAGTACTATCCCTAGACTTTATGGTTACTTTGAGACTATTTTCTTTCTATATTATGTATGCTTAATAATATGCAAACATGGTTTGATTTGGGTCCTTCAAAGTCCCGATTATTGTGTCACGCCTAGGACCTACCTCGGATCATGACAATGTATGTGTGTTGATCTTATAGTTTTTAGATTATTTTCCTAATAGTATATTCTTATAATTAATGTAACATATATTTAAATAAAATACTATCACTTTTATTCGTGTATTCTCTATATTTTTCCTACAACAATATATCCAGTGGAATTCCATAAATGAGGAGGATACATTCTCTATATTTTCCCTAAGAATAAAAAATTGTTTTTAGATTATTTTCCTAATAGTATATTCTTATAATTAATGTAACATATATTTAAATAAAATACTATCACTTTTAGTCGTGTATTCTCTATATTTTTCCTACAACAACATATCCAGTGGAATCCCATAAATGAGGAGGATAAATTCTCTATATTTTCCCTAAGAATAAAAAATTACAAATAGATTTTTATTACTTTGTTTTTCTTTCTCTCCTATTTATAATTTATAAATTGATTAGTCTCTTTATCGTATAAGATGTTTGATAATTATAAAAGGTAATATATGATTAAAGGAGCATTAGTTCAAAAAAAAATTAAAAAAAAGTAGAACATTATACTTGAGAGGAAAAAAAACAAAAAATGAATTAAGAAGGGTTCAATAATGCATGTCCAAAGTAGAAAGAAATGTTAAACAACACAAGCTAATTTATAGTGGTTTAAGATTAACCTTTTTCGTTATTCTCCATCCCGCTCTGTTTATTCTTGTGCAATTTTTACGACTCCAAATATTATTTTTTGTTTATGTTTTGATCCTTAATAGAAATATCTGCCTTCACCCCCAAAATTAGGACAAGATATTAGTATAGATTTAGAAAGCAACTTATCACAATTATTTTTGGTACAGCTTTATATCACATATGACAAACTAGAAAGTGAAGGAGTTTTATAGAACAATGCATAAATATTATTCTCTCAGTTTTAAAAAAATGACTTATTTTCTTTTTTTAGTTTGCTTAAAAAAGAATAATCCATTTTCTCTATTGACAACACTTTAATTTCAATTTTTCATATGGCATGTTCAAGGACACAAAATTAAAGAGTGTTTTAGCAGATTTAACAAAACTTTTACTAAAAAAAATTAAAAATTCTCTTCATTTTCTTAAATTTTATACTAAATCAAACTTAGTTCATTCTTTTTGAAATGGTGAAAGTAATTTTGTTTCACAATAGCTTAAAACCATGGTAACAAAGAGAACCAAATATTCTAAGGAACTAAACATGCCAGTAAATAGGAAAAATTATACGAATAAACAAACATATACTAGTCAATTAACTAAAATAGTTATAGTTAGAAATAAGTATGGCTTGTGACTAACATCTTTGTATAGTTACAGTTTGAGTTTGTACAGCGAAATGTGTCAAATATACAAATACTGTGAATTGTATGGCTAATTACACAAAAGTTGCACGAATTGTATAGAAAAATACACTAATATTGCGGATTGTATAGCGAGTTATATAAATGTTGTGTGCGAATTGTATAATGAAATATACAAACGCTATAAAAAAATTGTTGCATGAATTGTATAATAAAATATATAAATACTGCAATTTCTATCGTGAATTATACAAATATTGTGCGCGAATTATATCACAAAATATACAAAAGCTACAAAAACTGCGAACTATATAGTAAATTATACAAACGTTCTGTGAATTGTATAGTGAAACATGCAAACAATGTAAAAGTTATAGTTACAAAATATAATTATCCAAACTATAGATAAGAAGTATAATTAAGATATTTTTGAGTGGATATATGCGGAAATTCCTCAAGTAAATACATAGGCTTTGTAGAGAAAAATTTTAATTAGCTGTAAATACCTAATTTCCAACACTATCACTAAAACGTGGCTAGGATACTAAAGGCTCTTTAGGTGGATAATTTTGTTTGGTTTATATGATAACTAGTTACGAAAGTCCGTGTTAATATGAGTCTAATATAAATAATTTTTTGGTTTTGATTTATATGGCATTGGTAGATTTTTTTCATATTTAAAAAAAAAATTAAGTTGTTAATTACCGAGACCTACAGAACATTTTATTTGTTACTTGTTTGTTCTAATTTATGTTACACATATAAAATTTTGAAAGTATATCAAAATTTTATTTGTTAATATATATATAAACTTCTTTGGTTTAATTATACTATTATATTTTTGTTCGAATTTATGCGACAATGCTAAAATTTTGAAAGTCAAATTTTTTTAATAACATTTTTATTTATTTTGAAAACATTTTAAGTTCTCAATCATCACAATTTATGATTTTTTTTTATGCTCTTACGAAACATATTTTTAAAAATTATTTTAAATTATTAATTATTAAATATACATAATTCGCTAATATTAAGACAAATAAATTAAAATGCACTAACCATCGAGAAATTATAAATATACCCTCAAGCTGCTGAAACAGGCATGTTAACCTGCTATCTGCTTGAGCAGCTAAAGAAAACAAAATAAGGACGATGAAATAGGCAGCTGAAGCAGCTCAACAGCTATGACAAATTACAAATATACCCTCAAGTTGCTCAAGCAGGCATGTCGAGTTGTTGTCTGCTTGAGCAGTTAAGAAAAACAAAATAAAGACAATGAAGTAGGCAATTGAAACAGCTCAACTGTTGCTTCTAATATAAGAGAATATTTTGTACGTGGTACTCTTTTTTTATTTGTTATGTCCAAAAAGAACATTTCCTTCCTTTAATTAAAAATAATTTAATTTTAAAATTTCTTTTTTATCTTTAGTAAAATGATTTTTCAACCACACAAATATCAAAGAATTATTTTAAATCACAAATTTTTCAAAATCTTTCTTTTTTTCTTAAACAGCATATCCAGAAAAAAAAATCACATAAAATAAAACGAAAAAAATAATAAAAGCATTTTTCATCAAATAGTTCTTTCATTTCAATAACTCGAAGTCTCGAACCAAGAAATTGTCTAGACTCTAGAGGAGCTAAATTCATCACATACTCCTCCAAACTGCCCAATAGACCGACCCATAAATCTAAAAAGATCCGGCCTTTAGGTCAACCATCACTTGCCCCAAAAAAGAAAAAAAAATCTCCAAACAATACTACTCCCTTTGTGCCTCTGACTCAATTTGTATAATTACTTCTCCTTTTAGCCAATCGCGAAAAAAAAAAAAAAAAAAAAAAAGGAAGGACATATTTTATATTTATTGAGAATATAACTTTAAATTGTCCATTTTAATTGTTATTGTTGATGAAATTATTTCTAGGCATCTAATATCTACCATTCATTTTAAAAAACAAACTTCAAAAGTTTTTTAAAAAAAAAAAAAAAAAAAAAATTTGTCAAGATAAACTACCTCATATAAATTAAAATGGAAAGAGTAAATGTATTAATATCACGAGCTACTATATAATCTTTTTTTTCCCCACTTCTAGTAGGAGTATTTTTTTTCCTTCAATTTCAATGAGATATTCTCCAAACAATACTACAACGTATATTGCGGTTAGATCTAAAAATAATGTTAAGCATCATTTGAGGAATAGCTATGATAATCATTGAGGAAAACAAAAAAGTTGAAAGAGTGATGGGCAATCTAAATAAAACCCATACAAAAAGAAAAGGAAATTATAAATGGAGTGACAAATCAAGCTTCTGATCTCTATCGTCCTTAACAAAAGTTGGTACGTTCTCTTGACATTCTTCAAAGAAATCTCCTTCGCACACAACATAAGGGTCAGTATTATTATTATAGTTCCCATATTGATTTTGATAGAGCATTGTCGCATTATTGTTATTATTATTATTATTGTGAAATCTTGGTGCTCCATTTGATCCAAATGATCTGCTAGAAAACTGCTGCTGGGTAGGTGGGAAGTGGCAAAAGTTGGCTGCATGAGCAGTAATATAAAGAGAAGGATGATTTATAAGGCCAATGGGATGATGATTTTGTGCAAAAAGAAGAGGTGAAGCTTGTGGGAGTAGTGAAGAGAAGTTAGTAGCATAGTCATGGTGATGAGATGACATAATTGATCTCTTGTTCTTTCTGGCTGCTGTCCTTTCTTTCTTGTGAGCATTTTGATGACCTCCCAATGCTTGTGAACTGTGAAACTTTCTTGAACAATATAAACAAGGAAATGACCTTGTGTTGTGGTCTTCTGATGGATTGTTATTCGCTTGGACATGGCTTACTTTCTCACTCTCCATAACTGAAAACAAAAACAACATTAGTTGATATGCTACAATTCTTAATCAGTTGTGTCTGTTTGGTAGCTGGTTAAAGTTATACAAGTATTACTACTACAGGAGGGAATCTATGTATTATTTTATGAAAAGATAAGTTATGTGAATTTGTAAATTGAAAACAAAAAACACCGTATGAATTTTATATATGAGTAACTTCCCTCCTAACTAATGTAAACATACTAATTAACATGATTAAAAAGATATTTGCAAGAAATTGAAATTAGAGTGCAAACCTTGAGAAAACAGAAGAAGAGTTTGGTTTGGAGAGAAATAAAGTGGAAGGAACAGAAGGAAACAAGAAGTGAACTAGTGTGATGAAAAAAAGAGGAAAGAAAGAGGTAGACTTTTAAGTTGAGAAAGTGAGGTTGGGAAATGTGAAGAGAGAAATAATGAAGTATTAAAAAGTGTGCAAATGGGAGGGGTGTATGGGCTTGGGGAAACTGAATAGAGAAGAGATAAGAAAGAGAGAATTGAGTAGTAAAAGAGAGGATAAGTGGGGAGAAAGCTAAGTGTCATGATCCTTCCTGTATGCTCAGGCAATGGAAGAGATTGGTTACATCAGAACTAACTCAGAATTCAGAACAGAAAAACACTTATGTATGGATTGGCTAAATTGTATCTGCCTCTGACACGCACTTGCTTTTCCAACTTCACTTTCTTTCTCTTTTTTCTCCTCTTAAATTTTCAATGAAACAGTAGTCTTAATACTTTGTCCTCACAATTCAGAATTCTAGTGAATTATGTTCAATTGATTTTAGTACTCCCTCCGTCTCATTTTATGTAACATCATTTTTTCTTTGGTTCATCCCAAAAAGAATGTTACCTTACTCAATTTACTTTTAAAATTTTCTTTTTACCTTTAATGAAATAATTTTTAGCCACACAAACATCTAAAAATGATTTTAGATCACAAGTTTAAAATTTTTTCTTTTTCTCTTTAAACATCGTATCAAGATATAAAATGGGACAGAAGGAGTATATAGTCTGAGTTAAAGAGTAAATTCCATGAAATCATCAAGCAACTAAATTGTACCAGCTAGCTAGTGAGCCCAAAAGCTAGATGCTGCTAGTGTTTGCCAATGGTTTCCCTAGAGGGGTTTGAGTCAGAATACAAGTAGTTGGCTTGGTTCATCTTTCTACAAAATGGCCTCCACTGCCCTAAAACTGCTTTATTCATTCAATAAATAAATAGTTATGGGAGAAAAAGAGCAACTTGTCTTTCTCCCTTCCCTCCCCTTCCCCTGCATCACACTATCTGACATCCACCGCCAATTGCTATGCAACTTGTCCCTCCTTTCCCATCACTGGTTGCATGTCTTGGGATGTAATCACATACAAAAACAATAACAATAGTGGTCCATATGCTCACGGACGTGGCAACTCTCTACCCATTTATGAAGACAAAACCTTTCATCAGACATGCTGCAGCACCACATCTACTTAATGCAACTGCATCCACCTCCCCCATCCTATAAATATAATAAGAAAATTATGCTTTATGTTTGGGTAATCGAATTCAGCTTGTTCGCACGTCAAATAATTTTAGTCTGAAACTCTATCACTCTTACTCACTTCGTTGATTACTAAAATACATCATGAGTGCAATAATCTTCAGATTTGCTCGACATAAGAGAGACAAAAATGGCTTTGAAAATTTATTCTTAGTTATTCCTGTATATGTCATTCTTGCTTCTTTTGTAATAAATATAATTTTCTTGTTAGAATTTATGACTTTATCAGACAGATCAATGAGTAAATAGTGCCACTGGTATTTATCTTTCTACTCTTGCATGTGTGACTATCAGTGTTTTCTTTCTTTAAGCATCAAACAGTCCACCAGTGAAGGTCAAGTTGTAGAAAGCCAATGAACAAGTGTAACCCTCTATTAAATGATGCAACAAGCCAACAACTGAAAAGTGCACAGAGCTTTGGGAATAACAAATACAGGATAGTTACGGAACCACCCGCCTTGTTCTCATCGTTACCTTTCTGGAAATTGTACTTTCTCGAATGGCATGCTTGAAAAATAATTTTATAACAAACTATGCTCACCTGAACAAATTCAGAATAACCACCTCCCACACGTAGCAGATTTAGCTCCTCAACTCCCAGAAAATCTTGCACCAATGAGGAAGACAAAATAAATTAGATGTCACTCTTCAGTTCTTGAAACATAACTGGCACAATTTAGAACTGGTATTCGGCTCGTCATTTTGCAACGGTATCTAACTATTTAAGATAGCAGTGTATGATCAAGGTGTTTGTATCAAATTTTAAAGTTATATGGAAAATACATTATAATCACAAATAAAGTATTAAGAAACATAATTTCATTCATAAACAGTGTGATACAAATTTGTTTCTCCTTG
>JAABOM020000110.1:17546523-17559901 GCA_011800125.2 Solanum clarkiae | reverse complement strand
GAATGGAATAGGAAGAATTATGAGCCTCATCAAGAATCTTCTCCCTCAAGCCATCAACACTAGGCACACACAACCTACATTTATATCTAAGATCACCATCTCCCCCTTGGGAGAAAACCTCCACCTTACCCTCTCTCACCAAAGCCTTCAACTCTAGCGAGGCAAGTTCGAGATCTTTCTTTTCCTTCACCTACTCAATCAACGAAGATTTGGAACCATCAACCACCACTAATCCACCATGATCAACCTCTTCCAACCTAAGTCCCAATCTAGCCAACCGATGGACCTCTCTAACCACCTCTTTGTCCTCATCTCCAACATATGCAAGGCTACCCATAGACACCCTACTCAAAGCATCACCCACAACATTATCCTTTGTCGGGGTGATAATGCACACTCATATTATAATCCTTAAGAAGCTCTAACCACCTTCATTGTCTCAAGTTGAGGTCTTTTTGGATGAACACATATTGGAGACTCTTCTGATTTGTAAATACATCAACATGCACCCCATACAAATAATGACGCCAAATTTTCAAAGAAAATACCATGGTGGCCAATTCAAGATCCTAGATAGGGTAGTTCTTTTCATGCACCTTGAGTTGTCTAGAAGAATAGGCTATCACCTTATCATTTTGCATCAAAACACAACCCAAACCAATTCGGTAGGCATCACAATACACAACAAACCTTTCCAACACTTTTGGTAACAACAAGATGGGAGTGGAGACAAGTTTATCCTTCAAAGTTTGGAAATACTTTTTACACTATCAGTCCACACAAATTTAGCCTTCTATTGAGTCGGCTTAGTCATAGGAGAAGTAATAGTAGAGAACCCATTAACGAATTTCGGGTAATAATCCGCTAAGACCAATAAGCTTCTAATATCTGATGGATTCAAATGTATAGGCCAATTTCTAATCACTTCCGTCTTTTTAGGATCCACCTTAAAACCATCCCCAAACACCACATGTCCTAGAAAG
Organism: Solanum clarkiae; assembly: GCA_011800125.2. Lineage (NCBI taxonomy): Eukaryota > Viridiplantae > Streptophyta > Magnoliopsida > Solanales > Solanaceae > Solanum > Solanum clarkiae. The sequence goes on along the minus strand of JAABOM020000110.1, from coordinate 17,558,918 downwards.
GCAACCTCTTGCAACCAAAATTCACATTTGTCATACTTGGCATACAGTTTCTCTTCCTGCAACCTTTGTAGCACCACCCTCAAATGACTTACATACTCCTCCTCACGATAGGAAAAGATCAAAATATCATCAATGAAGACCACATTTTTTACAAGCAAATCAACGTAGAGTTTGATGACCCTTTACATAAGATCCATGAAGATGAGTGTCTTTGCACAGTCCCAAGATTTAAACATGAAACCATCACTGAGTGTCAAAAATGAGAATTTTTTCTGTGAGGGTATTTACATTGCATTGTTAGCATTTGACTTGTTCAGTGATTGTGGACTATTGATAATCTCTTACTTGTCATAGTTGTGTTGTCATATGCACCAGTTTGCATTGGTTTGCTAAATAGCTATCTAATCCTGTTTAGAAAAGTTGGTGTGGGCATTTGAGTCTAAGATGTGTATGATGTATGTCATTGAGTTGAGGTTTGCGTTTCACTATGTTGGCTATATAGATTGAGTCGTCGCTTGAGGACAAACAACAAAGTTGAGGGTGTTGATGTGCTACCAAAATACAACACTTTTAATGCTTAAAACTTAGGATTTTGTGTGTTCTCAATGCGATATTTGTGAGTTTTATATATTTTTATGTTTAGATTTGCAGGATTACAGGTTGACCATGATTTAGGAAAAAATTGCAAAAGTTGCTAGTTTTTGCTGTTGTATAAGACATTCTACGAGTCGTAGAGCATTCTACAAGTCATAGATAGGATTCGTGAGGATTTTCAGTGAAGTATTATTTGCTGAAGTTGATGTCTACGAACATGCAGATGAGTTGTGGAGCAATTTACAAGTCGTAGACCACCTTTCGTGCCCCGAGAATCAGAGAAAAGGACTTGTAGGAATTTCATCAGACGAAACCTCCTTTACGGGTCATAAACCATTTGTACAAGTCACAAAGGAGTGTCATAGAAGTGAATCCCAAAAAATCAGCAGCTGATTACGAGACCCCAACTACGAGCCGTAGAAGACATTACGGGTCGTAAAGTGCTTTCATGGAGTTTGCCGACCAGTTTTCCTAATTTGTTTAGGACTTTTTTTATTTATTATAAATAGGTTTTTTAGGTTTTTTTATAAGCTCTGGGCAGTTCATATCAGTTTTGAGTAGTTTAGGTTAAGTGCTTAAAGAACTCAATATTCTTAGAGAGAAAATTGTGAGAGAGTCTTTGAGAGCAGTTGTGATTTAACTCAATCTTCAAGCTTATGATTTTCATTGACTTTGGATTTACTTGTTCTTAATTCAATTGTGTAAGTGTTTAATTATGTCTTCTCAATTCATAATCTCTTCATCTACACATAGCATGAGTAGCTAAATCCACAGCTAGGGTTGTAGGAACCATGAAGAACTAACAAAGTAAAACTGGATAATTCACAATTCTTAGAAGGTGTATATGCACGTATTAATTAATTTTCTTCGTTTTTCATGTTTTCTAATGGTGGCCAATATTAGAACTCACATAGTATTACTGATTGGACCAAGGTAGTAATGAATAGAATTAACAGGATTCGGTTGATGTGTTCTCGTCTAATCAACCAAACTGGGCTGAGGGGAGGTTGTACTGGGACTAATAGGTAATGGTTAGTAATGCACGCTATGGAGATGGGCCAAGTCGCATAGTAAAATTTGCCTCTCATCTTTGACCAAAGGGCTTGGTGAACTTAAATTACTGTTCTGCATGTTATATACTAGACAAGAATTAGGTTATCCAAGGATACTGAGTTGGGGACTCATGAGAAACATAATACCCTAGTTGCTCTCTATTATTGATTTTTTTTCTCTCGTGATAGTTAGTCAGCTTATTTTCTCATTGATTATTGCAAACTCCCCTCCCCCTCTTAGGGAATCGAGTCGGTTAACTACTCGGATTGCATATTGGCGAATTTATCTTGAGTTTATATATTTCTTGTGGGTTCAACCCTAACCTTGTTTAGGTTCTATTTCTTGACAACTACCGCTTTATCCTCTAAAAAAGAGGTGTAACTTACGCGACATCAGTACTCACCCCTAATTATTCTTCCCCGTAGCTTCCAGTCAGGGACTACCACGTGGCCATTGATTCTCGATCGTGCAGTTGATTCTACTTCTATTTATTGGTGATGCTCAGGGTCTCGAGTCCCCATTAGAAGCTACTTGTCAGTAATAGTAGTCTTTATCTTATATCTGATACTATGATGTATTTACTTCCTTTCAATACCAATTTAGATGCTCTTTTATATATGTGACACAAGGTCTTAGTGATGTATTTTCGTACCTATCTATCTTTTAAACGGTTACTGCTGTTTATCTTGAGTTTTTATGGTCTTTTAGTCTTTGTCCAATTTTGGGTCATGACATGAGTTAACTACTATACTGGATTAGTCGATTAATAGAATTTCAATTCACCTCCCCCCTCTTGATTATCAATATTGTCCACTTTGGGACTAGGCCTCCGCGACTTTAAAATGTATAAATAGTGGATAAGACCGGCTTACTTATATACCTAATATCTCTTTTGTGTTTTTGCATAACTTACACTTTACTCGAGTAAGTTACTGGCAAGCTTATTTCAGTCAGATATAAAGCTTATGAATAAGCTATTCTATTAAACAAAGAACAAAAGACCAATCAATAAGACTTATTGTTTTTATGTTAATCCAGTCATAGATAATACAAAGCGTAGGCATGATAATATAAAATTGATAAAAGTAATATATATAATGAATAAACTTTGTTACCTCATATTTAGATACGTTAACAATAACTGGTTATTTACATCACTCGCCTTTTGTCATCTTATTCACCTATGAAAATTGAATGGTAGAGATTCATGTTTATAATTGTAAAATAAATAAAAACGAATTAGTACAAAGTAAAGTAATTTGTTTTTCATAATTGTTTTCCTATTTGATTAGAGAAAAATTAAGGCATCGAGCAAGAAGGAGCACCATCAAGCAACGTCAAGCAAGGGGAGAACCATGTAGCATCGATCAAGGGGAAGCAACATGTCACTCAAGTCTTTCTCATCATTAAAATGTCATTATAAAAAGGAGGAGGATATGGTTAGTATCTAAGAATTTTGTGCAATGATTTTCACGTACACAAAAGGCATGGACTTCTAAATCAAAAAGGAAAGACGATCCAAAAAAAGAGAAGATTGAATTAACGCTGATATAAAGGAAAGAAGAAAATCTATGAATTAGACAGCTATTAGTTTACAAGCATTGTAAACTCTCAAACCCTCATCAAAATCTTCACCATATCGAACTAATATAAAAATTCTTTGTCTCTCCTTTGTTTGCCTTGTTATATTTATTACTTTTATCAATGGACTAACTTACAGGTGAGTTGACTACCATATTGAGTCAGTCGACTAATAGAATTTCAATTCACTCCCCCTCCCTCTTGATTACCAATATTGTTCGCTTTGGGCATAGGCTCCCACGACTTTAAAAGATGTCATTAGTGAATAAGATATGTTTACTTATATACTCAAATTTTCTCGTGTTTTTGTCGATGTGAGATTTTTTATCTTAGTTAAGGTGCATCATATATACATACATATATATATATATATACATATATATATATATATATATGGAATGCGTAACTTATATTATACTGTACCTGAGTAAGTTACTCACATGCTTATTTCAGTCAAATATAAAGCCTATGAATAAGCTATTTTATATAAACAAAGAACAAAGAACAATCAATCCTAATTTTACAAATTCTCAAAATATGAAATTAGAATGCTATTTGTATTTATATCAATCCAATCATAGATAATACAAAGCATAGGCATGACAATATAGAATTGATAGAAGTACTATCTATAAAATGAATAAACGTTGTTACCTCATATTATACACGTTAACAGGTTGTTGGCATCGCACACCTTTTGATGTCTATTTGTCATCTATCCTTGTATGGAAAATTGAATGGTGGAGACTCGTGCTTATAAATTATAAAATAAATAAAAAAGAATTAGTACAAAAGTAAATAAAAAATATAAACAAAGCAAACAAGAAGCGAGAGTATATTTCTAAGAGTGTTTCAACTGTCAAGTATGTTAAAGTGTATCAAGTGTGAATACTTATGTCTTTATTTATAGTGTTACATAGAAGCTTACATAAACATGATATTAACCATAAAAGTTATGGAGGAAGGTCATGGAGAAGGTTATGATGGTGTGGGAGTTATATACTAGAATAGTGGTGCGAGTAAATACTAGAGTACTCGACATTCACACGCCTATTTGTTTAGCCATGTGACATGAATTCATGATACGAAATCATATGGGATAAAGTTCAGTTTTATTTTTTAAAATTGTAATTTTTGCTTATAAATATAAAATTTCTATAAGTTGTGAAAATCATCAAAATTATTCGAATTTTTCAATACAATCTTACCAAATAAACAAAAGTATAACGTACTATCACAAAACTCTTCTAAAATAAATACAATATTTATTGATACTCTTTAGTTCAAAAACAGCAAAAAAAGGTAAAATTGGACATGAGTTGTGGTGTACTAGTCTTTAATAAAATTAAACACGGTCAATATCCTCTGTAACTATATCATCATATTCATATTCTGTGAATATTTCATTACATTTTTTGTATTCTCACAAAAAATTATCTAAACATAAACGTGTGGATCAATTTTTGAATTTGAAAAATGTGAAATATCCAAATCAAATTTTTTGAAGAATTTGGGATTTCATTTCATGATCTGAAATTGTGAGATGAAATTACATGTTTCAAATGTTGATTGCATCTCAAAATTTTAATCACAAAGTGAAATCACATATCTAAACGTATCTCATAAATATAAATTTTGGTAACATATTTGTGTTTTTCAAAATATGAAAATAATGTTTTTGAGGCTCAAGCAGAGAAAATTCCAGTTATTCATAGCTCCATTCAAAAGGAGAAAAGAGAAAGATCAAAAAGATTGATAAGTTGAAGCTGCCCAGTTGGACTACATCAAGTCAAATGATAACTGCGCCTCCTCAAATATTATATATTAAGATACTTTAAAATATTCTCTAATTTAAGTTTTATTCACACATTATTTAAGTTATTATGTAAAAACTTCATAAATCTGTATTAAAAAATTACGCTATTAGTATATGATGGATAACTTAAATGCATAATAAGAAAAGTTATACGTACTCTTTTTTCATATTAAAAAATGATAGTACTAATTTCCAATGTTTGGGTAAATGGCGGCTAAAGTTAAACTTCAATAAAAAGATCCTTAAACTTTATATATATACTTGTTACGAAAGATTCAGATTGTACAGATTAATATTTATTTCTAAATTTAATTTTTTAAGTGGTGTTAATTAAATAATTTTAAATTATTTTATTAACTATAGAATAAATAAATAAATGATGCATATTATTATCAATTGTTAGGATGTTCATAATTAAAGTAATTTTTTCATTGATTATTGATATTTTACTCAAAATAGTTATAATATTTACACAAATATTAATGACATTCGAAGTAATAAAGCTATAATTAAAGAGTGAATTTTAAAACTAAAGGGCGTCACTAAAATGGATCTCATAATTTTAATAAAATTGTACACTAATTAAATTAATATAGATTAAAAATATTCTCTTTTACTTTTTTCAAAAATGCCCTTACTAAAATAGGGACATTGACGAAAACCTTCCTCCTACTCAACTGTCTCTTATATAATAAGAGAAAATATACATACAAAATTATTAATACTTTTTACGACTCACTTCTGCTAATAATTCAAAATAATTAATGAAGTTATCTCTCTTGAAACAGTAATGATCTTAGATAATCTATACAATATATATAAAAGTGCCAATGAAGTTGCTCAAGCAGGCAACAAGTCGATATGCCTACTTGAGCAGCTTAAGAACATATTTATAAACTTTTTGTGATTCTTTCATTTTAATTTATTTATTTTATTTAAATATTTTTTTAATATATATCTAAAACTTGCATAAAATAATTTAGGGGTGATTTGGTGGTTTTCTGAGAGTAGATCGACATGCCTGCTTGAGGATATATTTGTACTTTTCTCAGAGGTTCTTTTGTCTTAGTTTTTCTTTTTTTTTAAAATAATATATATTTAATAACTGTGGCAATCTAATCTAAACTATGATAATTAACAACTAAAAACATTTAAAAGACATATAAAAATATTGATTGAGTTTTAAAATTTTATCGATATCGCATAAAATGGAAGAGAGAAAGCAACGTGTATTTAAAAATACTGTAAAAAATATGATAAATCTTAATAATTAATCTTAAAAGACATGTAAAAAGAAATTGATTGAGTCTTAAAATCTTGTTGTTGTCACATAAAATGGGACAAAGAAAGTAATATGTATTTGAAAATAACGCAAAAAATAATGTAAATCTCAATAATTAACAGTCTAAGATATTTAAAAAACATAAAAAAAAGTTCGATTGACTTTTAGAATTTTGTTAGTATCACATAAATTGAGACAAAGGGAGTAACATATATTATTTAAAATCACGTAAAAAAATTTGTAAAACATAATAATTAATAATTTTAAATATTTAAAAAACATATAAAAAGTTTGATTGATTTTCGAAATTCTATTATTGCCACATAAATTGGGACGGAGGAAGTAATATGTATTATTTGAAAATTACTTTAAAATAGTGTAAATCAAATAAATAATAATTTAAAATATTTAAAAAATTATATTAAAATTATTGACTGTCTAAATTTTATCTGAATCATATAATTTTAGAAAGAAAAATAACATATATTGGATCTCGTGCCACGCATGGACTTTTGTCACTGGTAATAAAGATGTTATAATCTTACTTTTGAAAACTTTTTGTTTAAGCCCTTGTTACTGAGAAAATCAACATTTTTCTATAGACAATATATATATATATGTGTGTGAAAAAGAATTTTTTAAATTTCATCGAATGTTACTATTAGAGTATTATCTATTATTTATACTATTTTCTTAATTTATTTTTAATTCAAAATTTTAATTTAAACCATCATTATCACAACGATTATTATGTTTGAGGAGCATTCAAGGTTACGTTAGGTAATGCTTTTGCAAATTCTTATTATCTAGTGATCCTAATTTTTATCATTAAATAGGAAATAAAAATATTTTGTATGTTTCAAATTATTTTAAATTGTTACTAAGGTTATGACCCTAGATAAGAACATAGATGCTAATTAGACTAAGTTGAGTCAAATTTGGGTGGATCATAATGGGTCGAGATAACAAAAAAGGGTTGGATAATGAGTCATAGAACAGGTGAAGACTCAACCCAACTTAATTTTTATTAAGTTTTACTATTTTATTTTTTCTTTTACTTTTCTTTATTGTAGCTATATATAATATATCAAATTTAAAAAAATTAAAAATATATTGACAATATTTTTCTTGAGTCAGTTTAGGTTACATATCGACCCAATTTTTAATGGTTTTAAATGGGTTAAATTGGAATAAGTTAAGCTAATAAATAAGTGGGTCAATAACCGGTTCAAACTTAAATTAGTTGGACGGATTGGGTTTGATTTTGACATCCCTAAATAAGAATGTGTGGAGGTTGAAAAATTAAAGTAAAACTTCAGTAAATAGCTGAATATTGTCACCTTTTAGGTGGAGAGATATAGTCAATCTTCCCACAATCTTGTAAAAAATCGCATAGTTTTATTTTTTAATGTGTTTTGTTGTTTGATACTTTATTTGTTTTGTATCTTTGATATTTTATTATCATATTTTTCTTGTAATTTTTCTTCGAATCAATAACTTCTGTTTTGACCCAAGTCAATCGAAAACAATATCTACAACTTAAAAAATAAAAATAAGATCTGTGTATATTTTATTTTTCTCTGATTTCACTTATAAAATTACACTAGATATGTTGTTGCTATTTTGAGTAACTCAAATCTATTTTGAAGTGGAAAGAAAAAAGATTTGATCTATTATGTATAAGAAAATCTAATTCTAAGGGTGCATTTGATATGAAGAAGAATATTTCTCATGTAAAATGCTTTTTTTTTAATGTTTCTTAGAAAATAAATCGATTTCTTATTTATTTTTTAGTGTTTGATAATAAATAAAAAATTATTATTTTTAAAGTATTTATATAAAATATAGTAAAATATTATGAAAGTGGGAATGGACAGGAAGTGGGGCCTCAGGAATGATGTGGATGGGATGGTCAATAGGTAGGGATTGGAGATGTTGAGTGGGTAGAGAGAATAAAACTTGTTTTACCTATTTCTATTAAGAATTTCATGTTCCTCATTGAACTTGTTTTTGTAGAGAAATATTTTCTAAAAAATTTTGTTCAATTAAATATTAAAAATAAAAAAAAATATTTCTCTCACGCCAAACAAATCCTAAGGAGTCATTTGGTATGCGTTATAAGTTATTATATTCTCGAAATACAATGTAAGATTATTTTATCCTATATTTAGTTGAAGGTATAAAATAATTTCTTATAATATTTATCCCATCAGTTCTTAATAAGAGTAATTTGATAAAAACTACCTCTATCATTTAGGGGTCGTTTAGTGTGAAGGATATGCATAACTTATCCCGGGATAAAATTATAGTGATCTTTAAATTATTGTTTGGTTGGTCAATCTGGGATAAGTTATCCCGCAACTAATAAATAGTACCGGGATAAGTTATTCATTCTATTTGGTGGTATATTTATTCCGGGATAAAAGGGATAAATGACAAGAAAATCCTTTTAAACTTCTTTTATATATCACTTTGTATATTTATATTGTTTTTAATACAATGTATATATTAACATTATAATCTTCCTTCCTTATTTTTATGATACTTCTTCGTATATTTTTATTGAAAAATTACACTATATGATATAATTTTTATTGACTAATTCTTATATTTTTTTATATTTCAATTTTCATAAATCCTTTTTTACTTTAATAAACTTAAAATGGAAGTTCTATTTTTAAATTAAAATAAGGCAGAAATTTTATTTTAAATGCATATAGTATTATTAAAGAAATGTACACATTATAATAATTAAGTTAAATAAGATGAAAGGTTTATTTTCAAAATAAATATTAAATAACTAAAGCTAGCAAAAAAAAATATATATATAAAATAAACTAATAGATTGAAGGGTATTTTTGTAAACAAGCAATGTATTCTTAAAAATAAATTTATCCAACAAACCAAACATTCAATAACAAATAATTTTAACATAATTTATCTCCGCATTACTAATCTCAATATAACTTATCTCATCATAATTTATCCCTTTATAACTTGTAGTCAAACCAAACGACTCCAAGGGTCAAAGTTGACCCTTTGCTACTTGATGAGAATCATTTTCTACCCCCCACACACACACATTAGAAAAGTGGCCCTCTTTATGCCTCTGACGTGACAAAATGAGGTATTGATGCCCATCATTAGTCCCTATTAAATCCAATCTAGCCCTATCAATTCATGATTCAAACCCTCAAATTAGATTTCTGCTTGCTCCGTTGTAATGATCATTTATGTCGTTCGATCTTTTCAGCATTTAGAGTTTTTTTGTAGTAATCCTTGATCATTTATAATTTATTGGCACTGACAGTTTAGTAGCCTGGTCGTTCCTTTGAATTTTATGCTTGTTTTTGAGTTTGTAGTTCTTGGAGTTTGAACGATTAACTTCAGTCAAAATTTTAAAAAGACGGTCCCAAAATAAAATTCTGGCAGATCAATCAACTCTGAAATGGTCATTTTAGCTAGGAGTATCGTCGGCTCGATTCTTGAAGCCATCGATGCGAGGTTGTACCATTAGGCGTTTTAGCCTGTAACCTTTGACTGAAATTTGACTTTGGTTAATATTCTTGAAATCGTATCTGAATAAGGATTTCAGCAGCACAGTTAGCTCTAGAACGTCAACTTTGATCTAGAACAACCTTTTGTGTGTGTGTTTTGAGGCTTTCAGTCTCATTTCGAGCTCTTTTGTAGTTTTTGACTTAAAATAACGCTTGAACGTGTGACTCATTTTTTATCGAAACAATCTTTATTTGAAATTTTAACTACACCATTGAATTCAGAATGTTAAATTCGATAGGGATAGCATAGTTTGTTTGTGGGGAAGGAGTTCCGAACGAATTTCGAACACCCCATCGGAGATCTTGAACTTAGCCAAAACCTGTTAATGCAGCAGTTGCTGGTGAGCACTTGGTCTTCTACTTGTTTTCTCCTTTAATGATGAACAATTTGCATGAGTTAATTTCTTCTATTTTCGAGAATCAATTGTCTCCCATTTTGGGGTACGAACTCAATAATGCGTTTAGAATTTTTTCTACGAAGTCGATTTTGAGATTTTCATTGCGGATCCCACAATCTCAATTTTGAAATTACATATTCCAAAATACTACCTATTGTTGTGGTTATAACAAAAATTAGTTTAATCTCTTCAACATATTAGTTATAACAAAATCTGTTAGGTTTAGGCTAAAAGATCAAAATGAATAGCTTTTGTTATACATTAAGGATCATATCAATAAAGTGAAATATATTAAGGACTAAAATGAACATATTTATCATACATTAAGGACCATTTCAATCAAGAGAAAAATATTAAAAACTAAAATAAAGTATTACCCATATATTAAGGATCATTTTGGTCATTTTCTATAAAAAAAAAAGAGTTTAATATATTGTGTTTCAATAAATTTAACGATTTCATGACAAAGTAATGAGTAAAAAATATAATTGACACATGAATTCAAGTATAAGGGTCTTTCAAGTCTTTTTTTTTTTTTACTTCTTTGATTATTATTATTTGAGTCTCTTATTCTTCTCCATATTTCTAGTATAAAAATGTGAGAAATAAAAAGAAAGAACTGTGAATGAAAAAAGATAAAAAAGTAAGAAAAAATTAAAATTATTTTTTAGCATTTAGTTGTAGTATAATTTTTGCATCTGAAAAATAAATTTGGGCATCTAGGTAAATTTTATAAGAAAGTTAGCAAAAAAATAAATAAATAAATTTGTCCATCAAAATAATAAATTTAAATTAGTCTTTGAGTCAAAGAAGTTAAAAAAAAAAAAGTGTGAGAAGAATCAAATATACCCTACATGAATTTTTTTGAAAATTTTTAAAAAATAAATTTAAAATTAATTTTTTCACTTCCATTAAAAAAAAGGGTTATACATATGAACCATTTGTATAATAATAGGGATATATATATGTGAGCTGTTTTTATAAAAAAGGGTATATCAATTCTAAATGATAAAATTTTAAAAATATATCATATCCTTTTTTTCTAACTATCAACATGAGTAAAATATTAACAATGTTATTAAATATTTATCAAACAATAATTTTATTTTAGAAAATTAAATAAAAATATCATATACATTAAGACAAGAATTTTTTTTTAAAACATAAATTCACTTTTAATATGATTTACTAGGTTCGTGCTAATACGAAGCTTTCTATCTAGTAAAACTATATAGTTTGCACTCATTAGTGCAAATTGGAACTGCTAGTAACTTCCCTCATGAACAGTTCCTTTGAGGGAGGAGGATTATTTTGTGCGTTGAGATATAAGTTATAATAATTTTGAGATGAAATTGAGGATTATTTTATGAAAAAATTACATAACTACACAACATATTTTATCATATTCTAATAGTCCCTACCATCCTAAAAAATTACAAAAATCCCTTATTTCTACTTTCTCTCTCCAACTTGCAGATACCTAGACTATTATTTCTCTCTCCTTCTTAATTTATCCTAAATTATTTCCTAATTTTAATTTTAAGTATTCTAATCAATATCTACATAATCTTCCTATTTTTTAGTCTCCTAATGAATCTTTTAATGATTAATTTCTATTTTAAATTTTTTATCATTATTTTCAAACTAAAAAAAAGAGAAGAAATTAAAAAGCACTAATTCCTCCCCGAGAACCTAGTGTCTTCTATTTCTCATCTACTTCTTCATAGCCTATAATCTTCCTATTTTTTAATCTATATCTACATAATCTTCCTATTTTTTAGTTTCCTAATTAATTTTTTCATGATTAATTTAAATTTTAAATTTTTTATCATTATTTTCAAACTAAAAAAAAGGGAAGATATTGAAAAGTCTCCAATTCCTCCACCAAAACATAGTGTCTTCTATTTTTGATCTAATTCTTCATAGCTGACTCCATTTCGATTTCAACGATGAGTATCACTTTGAAAAATAGAGAAATTCTTAATCAAGTTGATAGAAGGGAAATTTTTCCTTGCTCATTCACAATATGTGAAGTCAAAATATATACAAAACTAAGTCTTCAATTAAGGCATGAGACTAGCCTAATAAGGAACTAAATATTTACAAGATATATT
>JAABOM020000110.1:17517027-17534105 GCA_011800125.2 Solanum clarkiae | reverse complement strand
TATGTTGAGCCCCTGTTCTATATTTCTACCCTCTTGTGAGTGTATCATGTCAACATGAAGGGGTCAAGCATGATAACGATTTTACCCTCATGTACAAGTCAAAGCTCACTAGTAGGAGATAAGCATGTTATAATCTCTACCCTGAAATACGATGCCTACTAGAAGGGGTCAAGTCTATGCATTGTTTTTACCTTCTAGTACAATGTATACGCCATGTGTAGGGGTCAAGTATGTGAATGAGATACTCATGCCAAGTTATCATTTTTTTTATAAGTCATTGATGCTATGATTAAATTTATTATTATTTCAAGTATTCTATGGAATTACACTTAGCATCGAATGAGGCTTAAGGTGGCGGTTCGATTCAAGGAGTCCTTATATAAAGTCTTGGTCTCTTAACTATGTGCCACCATAGAATTATATTATTTTCCTAAATGGTCGTTAATAGTGGATCCAACTAGGACAAGTTACCCACAAGGTGGGGTTAAGTTTGGTTTACCTTGGCAAATAGACCACTCTTTTATTCGATGTGGAGTGAACATCGGGATTCCAAGTAGTAGCTCACTTTGTCTTATATGTCCTTTAGAGTCTCCTCCCACACATGTATGTTATGTTATGCAAGATTGACTCTCTATATGCATGTTTTAACTTAAGCATTTATCATACATGTCATATTGAGCATATGTCTATTGATTATAATTATGCATCTCAAATATTATGGCTTATGTTTTTGTTGCATTGCACCCGCATACTTAGTACATTCCAAGTACTAACGCATACTTTTCCCTACATGATCTAACCATATAAGGAACAGATCTCCTATTCATCCTCCCTCTCTATGTTGCTAGCCAGATCGTTTGAAGATATCTTTGGGTGAGTCCTCAACTTCGGGGACAATATCTATCTTATTTTCATGCTTTTGTTAAGACTTGTCTAATTTTTGGATACTTGTCTTTGAGGGGGATCCCGGGAGATGACTTGGCTCCCACTCCATTCATATTAGAGGTGTTGTTGGATATGGATATTATTTATCCAGCTTGATACTATTATGTCTATATTATTATGAAAGACTTCCCTTAATCCTTATTCCCTTCTATATAATGATGTGTGTTGATGATGAGATGGAAGTCCCAAGTCCCGCCTCTCTTAGGCTTTATTGTTACTTGTTTGTTGCCTTATTATGCTTATGTAACCAAGGATGTGTAAATGATATGATAAGAGGTTTATTTAGGGTCCCTTTAGGTTCCTCATTCGTCGTGTCACAACTAGGTCCTAGGCTTGGGTTGTGACATTTTAGATGGTATTGCCATTGTGAGACTATGTCACTTCATTAATTTTAAGGGTGAGCTAGGAAATGTTCATAATCTCTGCCTATGCTATAGTTAGAGGAATAGTTGGATGATGTGTAAAGAGTCTGATTTATCTCTTTGGGTTAAGTGGTTCTTTCCTTGATATGAGGCACATATCCCTTTTCCTATATATCATGTGATTGATTGTCACGACCCAGCGCCAGTCATCATGGCACCTGCTAGGTTCCTCCTATAGGAAAGTTGATTCCTAACCTAAGGGTACTTGTCCTAGTATCTATTGAAGCTCAAATTGACATAGTGATAACAGAATAACCAAAACCTACCCAGAACGTGAAAGTCAACTGTACAGAGTTACAATAGACACAAAGAAATAACATATACATATATTAAGAACCATAATATTATACAACTCAAGAGTGATCCTACAAAATACATCAAAATACTGTTGTATAAAGCCAAATATATGGAAATAATAGATGGCCATCAAAAGGAAGGAGAGTACAAGGTAGTCAGAACCACCGGTGCTCACCAAAAGTCTTCTGAGCATTCTCGAAACTCCCCAACTTAACAGCCATGACTCGTACCTGGACCTGCACCATGGGAAGATGCAGAAAGTAGGGGTAGATACCAAAAAAGGCACCCATTAGACATCATCGACCGACTTAGTAAGATAGTAAACATGAATAAGCCCATATATAAAGAACTGCATCAACGTAGCAAAACAAACTCAATACAAGGCATAAGAATATTTGGAAACCCCCAAACCACAATTGAACCAACTAGAATGTACTAGTAAATTGAACCAACCGATGCAAGAAGCCACGATACACTGAGCCAACTCAACTTTTAATGGCAAGAGAGAATACAGAACTTGAATCGGAACCACAAATGTGACTCAATGTGTACCCTAATCTAGATTAGACCTCAAGCATGCTGGAATAGACCTCAGGAAACCTCCTAGATTGGACATTGGGTGGGCAAGACCCTGGACTAGACATCAATGTGTAAGGAACTCAGACGATGCCAACTGACTAATACTGTGTAAGACTATACAATAACTGCCCCCAACTGAGGCATAGCACTGCATGCGGGTGCAAGGCCCTAGCAAATATGGTTGTACGCCACCCGAGCTCCCATAAACCTGGGAGGTACACTTGTGCACAATATAATTGACAAATAACAACTAAAACCCCACAGAAACATCATGAGGCCCAGCTCTCCATATCATAAGATCAAGGGTCAGTTGTACATGGATGTAAGACCTTAGTGTCTATGCTTGAATGCCACCTGATCTCCCATAAGACCAGGAGGTACACCTATATGCAATCATGGTGTGAATAGGTGTATGAATCCACAAATAAATTATCGGACCTTCGGCCTCCTACAACATAATAGTAATCGGGTCCTTGACCCATCTACGAATGGTATCACATGAGGACTTTAACCCCTAATACCATATGGGAACTCTAACCTCTAATACAATATAGGGACTCTAACCTCTAACATTACACAAGGACTCTAAACCCTGAGTCTTTTCGACCTGGCCTTCGGTCGGGCAGTCAGTCAGGGCTAAGTGGTTTGACCATAAATGTAACAGTGGAACGAATCCCCCACGGGAGAAAGAATTCCCCTAGCATAATTAAGAGTGTCTCAATATTAGAGCATAAGTCACGTGGCCTCACCCAACAGAATATCAATCATGGGGTCTAGCCCCAAAATATCAATCAACTGGGCCTAGCCCCCAAAGTGTAGTCAACGGGGCCCAGGCCCAAAGTAACGACAATTGCTTGGACCCCTTTATAATCAACACCCAAGTTTCAAACACTTGAACGTGACCCCCAAAGACTAGGACCACAGGGAGCGTCACCAAAGGTCTCGGACACTCAAACATGGTCACTAGTGACTTGAACTACATGGTGCATCAACCGGGTCTTAGAGCGTGGCATCAACAATCTCTCTAGCCTATTTGGATTCGGATGCCCCAAACATACCATCTTTCCCGATAGAATCATCTTCATCACACCACACAATCATAACTACCACCTCTCAAATACAACAGATATCCCTGCATTAGATGGAGAGAACCAAGGTACAACAACTATCCGCAGTACATTAGAGTGTGTGTGTGTGTGTATAAATCATAAATCACTATAAAACCATACCTAACAAAGGACAAGTATATCATAACCTCACTAATCATCGGTGTCTGTAGAAAACATAGAAAATCATGGTACATCATAAGTATTCAGGACAACTTAACCCTACAGAGTCATATCTATACCAAAATCAATCCATGGTGCGGCATATAATCAATACATAAGCAATACACACTCATACGTGTACAAGTCAAGTCAGCATATGTGCTTGCCCCAGGCACTAGCTTATATTCGACCCTTTCTAGGCCCTCTTCTATATGAAGCATCTCATAGGGTAGCATAGGTAAAACCTAAGCTAAGGCCCAAGAGGCTAGATAATCATAAGGATGTCACCTACCCAGAATCATATCACAGCCTAGCTATTATCAAAGATTCACCCAAGGCAACCATGCGCTGACCCCCTTGTAAAGTGTTCTTCTCTAAATAGGATGCTAGTCTCCAGGGCTAACCCACATAGATAGCCCGGGGAGCCCGTAGGACATAACCTACACTTCGCTATCAGGTCACACTCCCGTCTCTAATCCACTAGTGGCTTAGTAGTAACACATCTCATATCACATATCACACGGCTCCCTTAGAAGGAAACTACAACTGTTCCTAGAACATAGTGTGTTTGTCCAGTCATTAACTAATAGCGCAAGTATATAAAATATAACGACGATATACAGGATCATATATAAGTCACAGGGAAGCACAAAATCATGTTTAAATAGGAAATTCTACCACAAGTACTCATAGCAGATATAGACCACCGTGGTCACATCATGCATATACATACCAACTAGATATAAATATTAAAGTCGGTGCATAAGGTTGCGTGTAATGACAAGTCAACCTCAATAGCTAGTATATTTCAGTAACCTTAGACCATACACACATACAAGTAAGATTAAGCTCAAAGTACATACCTGTCACAGGTTCGCAGCCCAACCAGCCCCTTTTTAGGCCCTCTTGTAGCTAAACAGCGTAAAAACTCAAACAGTATAACAGCTACAGTTAACACGGCCCCAAATACAAATACTGAAGTGCTATATCACCATCTACAACACATGCGGATTCCCAATCATCTATGTTCAGTATAAAGTCCACAGCTCAACCCATTCACAGTATATTTCCATACACTTCAACTTAAATATGCAACTATTTTAACTCAGTTAAAGGTATAGAAAAAGTCTAGACTACCTGGCGTCTGACGTCTCGTACTTTAGATCGATCCAGCAAAGCTTTTCCCCTTCTATTTCTTCCCAATGCTTCTTCGCTGCTAAAAGCATAGTTCACGAGGTTAACACGGTCATATCAACTGTAAACGCTTGAGAAAAGGGTGGAATTAGGTGAAAAGCTCTTAAAATGGAAAACAATTAGGGCTATGTCCAAAATTCCAACAAAAACTCCTGAAAAACATTCCCCACGACCACCCAAGTCCACATCCAAAATTTGGTCCAAAATGAACCCCAAAAGACCAAGAAAAAGCCCAAAACAGAATTAGAAACTTTATTAAAAAAATATTCTTTTCAAAACGATCTTGGTCAAAAATTTCAAAAACTGGACAATTATAGCAAGAGCCCAAAATAGCACAGCATTCCCCTCGGAATGTAGACCAATTTAAACCCAAATTTCATTCAATTCTGTCAAGAAATGGCTACGATATCAACACACAAAATTTATACAATTCATGAGGACAATGACAGCTAAAACAGGAATATTACCTCAAAATATGCATCAAATCCTAAATCCAACTTCACCACCCCGTTCCTTGCAAAAATTCGAGTCACGTGGACTTTTGAATCGCCAAAATTGGAGCTTCGAATCACTCTTTATGGTCATTTAAAGTTTTTCCTATCCAAGCCTCGCGACCAAGCCTTATATAGGCTAGCCGCACGATGCCGCGTGCAGATGAGGGCACGCAAGCCTATGCACTTTCTGCTAGCACCAACAATCCCAAAAACTTCCTCGAGGTATTCTCGAGGCTTCCGATGTCCGCTTTACGCAAATAAATAGTGTAACTATGTAAATTTTAATATTTTGAATCCAATGGTGCAGTCAAATCAATGGAGAATCCTATGAAAAAAAAGCGTACCCCATTTCCTTCTAGCTAATTTTAGCTTGAAGAACTAAGGGGGTCAAAATACAACCGGATCTCCCCTCAACTGACAAAGGGTCATTCTAGCCTATTTTTGACATTTCAGGGTTGACCACGCTATCAGATTTTGATTTTGAGTATGTTTAGCTGGATTTTTATAGAAACATCATTTTTAGATTCTGGTAAAACTCATTTTGCGACTTTTAGCTCAAAATCAAATCGGAACCTTCCATCCTCGAATGAACCACCCTTTTAGCACAAATCGGTCATTCCAGAACTGATGGAACCATCAGAATCACCTTTCGAAGTTGTTTATTAGGGTTTTGATAGAACTCTCATTTTTGCAGCCTTGGCTTTGTGCTAACTTGTAAAGTTGTATAATTCTCAACCAAAACTATCGAAAAGCATTGCAATGGTCCCAATACACCATAATAGGTCTGAAGTCACATACAGAAGCTTAAACCAACAAAAAAGTTGCAGAAATACAGCAATGACCCAAAGGGTCATTATATTAATGTTTTTATTGCCTTAGAAATACTTGATGATATGGAAAGATGACTTGGTTGAGGTATCTCATGGTTTTAGTCGTCGTGTTACACCTAGGGCCTAAATTAGGTCATGACAAAGTTAGTTTCAGAGCACAAGGTTTTGAAGTGTCTTAGGGAGTCCACCATGCTGCATTAAGTAGAGACTTATTAATCGTGTGAAGCGCACCATATCTATGAGTTACTTTAAGAAACTTCACTTCTTTCATGGTCTATGTCATGCCATGTAGTGTACCTTAAGATATCTCCTCTCTATCGATTGTCCTTGCGATATTTAGAATATGCCACATCAAAGAGTACTTTTGCAATAGGGAATCAATGTTGAAGAGGGACAAGCTCCTCCAATTCCTCAAGCTCCCCATGATCCAATAGTCGAGTCTGCCACTAATGCAGAGTTTGGTACCGCCTTCCAAATGTTAGCCCAAGTGGTTATGGCTCAAGATAATTAAATAGGAGTTGTACAAAATATGTGAACCCTAAAAACTAGACTTTGGGACTTTGTGAGAATGAACCTACCTAAATTCCATGGTTCCAAGGTGATGAAGATTCATAAGAGTTTATTGATGGGGTGTAAAGAATTATCACTATCATGAGAGTGTTCCCGGATGAGAAGGCCAAGTTAGTGGACTACGAACTTAAGGGCATTGCTAGGGTATGTTATGAGCAATGGAAAAGTGAGAGAGTTGAAGGTTTGGACTCTACTGCATAGGAGTTCAAAAGTGTATTTCTTGACCATTTCATTCCTTTGGAATTAAGGGAATCTAAGATTGAAGACTCCATCAAACTTCTTCAAGGGAGTATGAGTGTGAGGGAATATTCCCTCAAATTTACTAAATTGTCCAAATATTCCCCCTTTATGGTTTCTGATCCAAGGGCAAGGATGAGTCAGTTTGTGACCGATGTCTCTAATTTGGTGTCCCAAGAGTGTAAGATGGCTATGTTGATCAAGGAGATGAACATTGCAAGGCTTATAACATATGCAGAGTAAATTGAGGATGTGAAAATGAGAAGGTTAGGGAGTCCAAGAGGGCTCGTGTTGATAGCGGTGGTTTCTCTTACCAAAGGTCAAACAATGATGGGAATGGAAGAGCCCAATGTGGGCAAAGTTATTCCGATCAAGGTATATCTAACACTTCTACTCAACGGTTCAACAAAGGAAGGGGATCAAAGTCTAGGGTTCAAGGAGGAGGTCCAGGTGCTCAAGTTACTCCCATTTTTAAGAAGTGTGGAAAATCCACAAAGGAGAGTTTCTAGATGAGTCTGATGTATACTTCAAGTATGGGAAGCCCGGCCATCATGGTAAGGATTGTCGAAGTAGTGGTGGTGTTGGTGTAAGTAGAAATCAAGGTCAAGTTACTACGCAAGGTGGACAAGCTCAATATGGTGGTGCTAAATGCAAAAATAGGTTCTCTACACTCCAAGCTAGGCATGATGTTGAGGAGTCTCCCAATATGGTCACGAGTATGTTGAGGATCTTTGACTTTGATGTTTATGTTTTACTTGAGTCAGGTGTCAATTTATCTTTTGTTACTCCATATCTTGCTATAAGATTTGATATGACTCCTGAAATTTTATTAAAACTTTTTTAGTGTATACCCCAATTTGGTGATCTGGTCCTAGCCAAGAAAGTCTATAGGAGTTGACCCATGTCAATCTTTCATAAAGTGATTCCATGTGACTTTATTGAGCTTGATATGACTGATATTGATATTATTCTAGATATGAATTGGCTCCATGCTTCATATGCATCCATTGATTGTAGAACCCATAAGATCAAATTCCAATTTTGTAATGAACCAATTCTTGAGTGGAAGGGTGGTGATATGATGGTTAAGGGTCAATTCTTCTCTTGTCTAAAAGTCTGTGAGATGATTCCTAAGGGGTGCATCTACCATATAGTTTGGGTTGGGGATGTGAATTTCGAAGCTTCTATTTTGAGTTAGTCCCCATCATAAATGAATTCCTTGATATGTTTTTCAATGATTTACCTGACATTCCTCTTTTGGATGATTTATCTGACATTCCTCGTGAAAGGAGAGATACACATATACACAAAGGAAGAGGAACAAGAGAAGCAAGGAGGTGAGCGAGAGAGGAGAAAGGCCAGTAAGAGAGAAAGTGTCACTAAATTTACTTCTTCCGTCTCATCTTATATGATATTATTTGATTTAGTATGGTATGTAAGTTAAAAAGGAAGACTTTTAAAATTTTAGTCTAAGTATCTATGTCAATTCATTAAGGGTAAAAGAGGAATATTAAAGTTAAATTGTTTCTAAAGTTGTAGCAAGGTAAAAAATTTTTTTGAATTAGACTAACTAAAAGATGTTACATAAAATGGGAGGAAAGAAGTACTAAATATGAAAAGTAATATTGAAATTAGTTATTACGCCCCATAGTATTGTGGTTTGTGAAACTTCCTCTTTACTTAAATAATAGTCTTGGTTATTAGGTCCCGAAGTGTTGTCGTTTGTGAAATTTCCTCTTCTTTAAATAAATAGTCTTTCTACGAAGTAAAAAGGATGTTGTCGGAAAAAAACGTTATAATAAGGTCAATAATAAATATTAGCTACTCCAACAGCGCTTGAAACAATAAAGGCAGGTTTTTTTAATCACATAACTAATATTTTGAACAAATTCTACATATCAGTACCATATTATGATGCATCACCTTTAATGGTGGTTTACTTTCATCTCTATGAACATTGTTACTCCCTCCGTCTCAAATTAATTAAATTTTTAAGATTTTTTTCAAGGTTCAAAATAATTAAATTTTTTTAAGTTCAAAATGAATATTTAAAACTCTTTTTATATTTGCCCTTTCATTTATTGAACTTTTCCATTTTCTAGGAAATAAATTACACTATATATTTATGATTTTACAAAGGGCAATAGTGTAAAGTATAGTGTGAAGTTTATCTTTATAAATTCATGGGACAGAGGGGGTAATGAATTTCCAATAGCTAAAGAAAAGAGTTGCCAAGTTTATAAATTGGAATATTGGATACGGGTCGGGAAATGATGAAAATACAATATAGGATGGAACAAAAGCTGAACAATGTTTCAGAGTTGGGGAAATCAAATATCAAATGGAAATTTTACATTCTGAAGCTACCACCCACAATCACAAGACAACCTGTCTTCACCCTCAAATTATTATAGCCCCTCTAAAAGCCAACACAGAGTCTAAATTTTGTTAAGAATTGCACTGTATCTTTCTGTAGCAAAGGAACACAAGAAACACCCAATTGATCCAGTGTAAACAGTCCCCTCCTGTACAGACCAGTAATAGAATCCCATGAATTAGAGGTCTACTACAGTTTTACTGCTGATCTTCATCGGATCTAGACCGCATCAACCGCCTGCGCCTTCTCGGATTTGTAGACATATCACCACTCATGTCATTCAATATGTTGAGATCAGGTTCACCCTCATCTTCATTATCGTCATCATCTTGTAGACCAAGGAGGTTTTCACCCCAAGGATAGCGGCGCCTAGATAGAGGTCCAGTGGACCGACGATGCCTTGACAAAGCTCTTGACCTGCCACCTCTGGCTTCAGATATTGGATCCATTGAGCCAATCATCTGAAACAAGAAGAAGGTACTCAACCATCTTCCGTTTGCACCTGAGCCTCGTTCCCTTTCGCCAGATAGCCTGTCTCCATTCTCAATCACATAATCTCCAAGCACAACTGCACCTGGCATGGCAGAGCGAACAGCACTGACAATGTCATCGTACTCTCTCTGGTTCTCAAGCCGTCTCCAAGCTCGCTGTCTTGAAGGGTCAATATCAGCAGGGCGTGCTGTTGGGTGATCTCTCCTTGCATGCCGGCGCAATTCCCTGTAGTTGCCGATGAATGAACATGATTCACGAGAACAGCTTCTATGCTTCAAATTCAGATACTTTCTGGCTTCTTCCACTACCTTCCAGCCTAATACGTCTCCACGGCACATAGGACACTTCAATTTCAATTTTGAGTCAGATGAATTGTCGGTATTCACTGTTTCATGACTACTTCCCCAAACAGTAACAGCACCTGAAGTTTGGAGAGTACCTTCCTGCATCTCCATGTGATAATCTCTGTTATTATTTCCATATTCTTCTGATACTCCAAGAAATGCATCAGTTGCTACAACTTCATTGGCAGGTATATCGTGATATCCATGAACAACAGTACGATCACTAGAATTTCTCAGCTCCAAGTGTTCATCAGCCACATCCAGGTTTCCCTGTGTCATAATGGAAGGATTGTCCCTATTTTCGGCTCTGAGTTTTTTGAAGCGATCCAGACAATTTGAATGCCTATAGCTTGTATCACAAATGTATGACCGGCATCCTTTATCATGAGAGCTACAAAGGAGAAGAACAGCATTGTGTGGATGATCCATGCATATAGGGCATGAAGCTCCATCCAATTCCTTGTACAGAACATTCATATCTACATCATTTGACATGCTTCGTTTCCTACTAGCCATCTACGTACACTATAAAGTGTTACTAAAAAAACAATGGACCATCAGGTTAATGCAATAGCTAGCAATATGGAAACAGTACATTTTGCAGCATGACAAACAGCAAGCAAACTGTTAAATACCACAAGTCCTTAAGTTATAAAAATATATCATTGGCGAGATTGTGCAAACTAATGAACCCTACTGATCACAAGCAATGTTCTTCGATACGGAGCAAACACCCAGTATTACAGAGCTGCAGCCTTCCCCCTCTAAAGTTACAATATAATTCTATCAGGTTGCTGGGATGGTGGACTTGCACTGTGTAAGGTTCTTACGCACTTCCCTTACTAGTAAAGGGGTTACTAGGTGTAGCATCTTTCAGGGAGGGGAAAATTCTCCTGTTCTGAGTTGACCTCCACCCTTGCACCCTCCCTGCTATTATACTCTGACTAGGAGCCTTTGCTGAGGTGGATACCATAGCCAAAAGAAACAAAAAACGCTTAATGTAATCTGTTTAACATAGCTAAAGAAAGATAAAAGGAGGCCCTAGAGAGAGAATTTTTATATGAGTTAAGAGGCTGAGAGAAGAGCATCTTGAACTATGAGGAGACGCTCAGTCGATGAAACCATGTAGTGTCAAATATACCACAACCGTCTATTCAAACACGTTCTCTTCCGTACCAATAAACTTTGTAAAATATATAATATTACACGCTCGCCGTCATAGCACACATTAAAAGAAAATAGAAATAGCCAGGCATATGAATCCTGATACATCAGGGAAAATTAATCATCCTAAACTATCCAACAAGGAGGAGGCTCTTTTGAGTGTTTTTGGCATAGAGAAACATTTTCCGGAAAATATTTTTGAATTTTCTCATGTTTGGTTGGTCAAAATGTTTGGAAAATATTTAATCAAGGAAAATAAGTTCCTTAAAAATGAGGAAAATGACTTCCCTAATGGATGCAGGGAAAACAAGTTGCATAAGTGGCATTCCAAGTTAATTGTCATCTCCCCACCGCCCCCACAAACTCCCACTACCCACACCGTCCCACCCTTATATTTGTTTGCTAGATTAATATCAATGTTGTTGACATAATATTTTTTTTCTTACTTTAACAAACACTAGAAAATAAGTAAGAAATCCACTTGTTTTCAAAGAAACTATTTTCTAGAAAATACATTTTCCAACACCATTCCTTGTGAAATTCCCACAAAGTAGGGTCCGGGGTAGGGTGTACACAGACCTTACCACGATCTCATGGAGATAAAGAGGCCGTTTGCGAAAGACCTCGGTTCAAATGTAATATTTTCTAGAAAAGAGCATTTTCCAAGAAGAAACACTTCCCATGGAAAATATTTACCATCATACCAGAGGACAGCCTTTATGTCTCTTCTGATATGCTTAGAGTTCCAAACCTGTAAGAACTCATTAACTTCACTAATGCTTCTAACAACTATATCAATAACAAAACCAAGTTTTGTAATATACATGATCTGTAGTGTCTAGTACCATGTGTCAAATAGATTTGCAGTCTTCAACAAGTTCTACATTCACTGATATTTCAAAGTCTCTTTTCCAGAGTCAGTATAACGTTCATTAGTATCACGAATTTAGCATCTTTGGCAATACTATTGTCTAAACTGAAGGTGAGAGAAGGAAGTCACAATATGATAAATATAACCAATTCCTTTTAATCTTTGAACCTGCAACAGAAACAAAGATAGTACATCCGCAGTATTTCAACTGAGTTAAGAGTATAGGATCATCCACCAATCCATGAAACTCAAGTGTTGTACAAGTGTGTATTTTAAGGTTTAAAAGAAAGCTGCTTCACTCTACGGTGTCTGTAGGACACTAGACAACACGGAAAACTATCTCATGCATGCCAAAACATATATTTAGTGCATAATTTCCCATCTTATTAGAAGTATTCAGTCTATTTGTCATACAATTCAACAGAATTTATTTTTTCCGTGTTGCTAGATTGCATTTCGGTTTTGTACGTGATAAGGTTATCATGTCTTCCCCACAAACCAGTAAACTCAAAAAATAACACTCAGGAAATTCACTTTTGCATTGGGACCAGATCCCAAAAGATATAGGAATGCATCAATTTGTGCCCTCAAATGAAGGGATAGATGCACCAGATATTTATATCTCCAAATTGACATCCATAAGCAACACAAGATTAAAGAATTTATCATCACATCTGGAAACAAAATAAACCAAAAGAAAACTCATATGGACTACTTCCGGGTAAGCAAACTCACCAAGAAATATACCAAGTCTCTTCTATTGGTTCTTCAGATTCTTGCAACGTTGTAAGTACTACTGAATGAAATACTACAGGATCCTTGAGCCACTTTAGAGTGCAATTAATGATTAACCTTCACGAGCAGTATTTAATTTTCAATGGTGAAGAGTCCTAAAAACCTGGAGCAATAAGTGTTGAATACAATGCAGTACTAGTCTATATCTTAGCCACAATCAGCCATGAGTCCTAAAACCTGCAGTTAAGTATGAAAAATGATAGTAATGTGCATGATGTTCTTGTACAATATAAAGCAAGACATAAAATGTTTAGCAGGGCTCACATTAACGATGATTGAGAAGTAGAAACTAGGAAGAAAGGGAGGTAACTAAGTGAATTAGACGGATGACTTCTCAATTTCAATTCAAACAGGCAGAAAGGATATCTATAGGATGGACCATTTTTCACCCGGATTTATTAAAAGATAACATTTTATTTGATCTCACCAGATTATTAATAAACATCAAGTACACTGAAATCTGACCGCGTTTACATGAAACAAAACCATAAACCACCATCTAAAACCCCAAAAATGACAAATAAAACTAGCCCATGTTACTATTTCCCCCAAAGATCAAATTTTGTAAAGCATATTTACGTTGATCCATTAATTTTGCAAGCAAAAGATAATATTATAAAAAATTTAAGCCCCATAGAAACACAGTCCAAAGGGAAATCCAAACCCAACCAGACAATATTACCGTCAATTGCAGCTATCAATAATTTAATAACTTCAAAATATTACAATTAAGGAATATCATAGTCCTCAAAATACGATAAAATAAAAAGGATTCTCACTTAATAGGTGCACGATCATTACAAAGAAGTTAGATACATACAGATCTGCATATAATCACAAGGGCATATTATATACGATCAAATTAGGTCAAGAAAAAATATCCCCTTAAATACAAATAATTAAAGGGTGTACGAAATTACAATCCAAGATGAAATTGGAGTTTCCCTAGCGTTTGTCCTTACGAGATTGATTGTCGAATTTGCTTCAAATCTTAAGTTAATCGGGAAAAAAATTCGTCTGAAAATTATGAGAGGCGTCCAGTGAAAGAAGGCTGAAGATAAAAAGGAACAGTTTTAATTGTTGAGGATACCCAACCGCTGTATATATACAAAAAGGCGTTGACAAGAAAAAGTAAATGAAAATATGTATTAATACAGTGATAAGTATATAAAATATACTTAAATTATATCATTTTTTTAGTTTCACACCTAAAGTATTAAAAGTTTGATTAAACATACATAAACTATCACTTATTAGTTTGATTTTCAGTGGTGTGTGTAATATACTTTCTCTTTTATTGAAGAAAATCTTGCCACATGGCATACAACATTGACAAAAATTAAATAAAACTATTAATATTAGTTAAAAGTAAAAAAGATTAAAGTATAAATTTTTTTTGAAAAAATATTATTTTTTAAGAAATAAAATTTAAATATTTTTCTCACCTACTTTATTGCCCCCACTCTCGTGTACCGGCCACCCACCCCTGAACAATCCTTGCCTCTTTTTTTTTTGTCTCTTTTATAAAATATTTTTAAAAGTTCAAACTTGAGCGCGTATTCCACTCCTACCTTAACAAAATAGATTTAAAATTCTAGCTCACTTGCATCTAATCCTCCTCTCCTAATTTATTTTTGTCTTTTTTATATTTTTTTTTATAGATATGTACACATATTTTTAGAAAAATATTTTTTTTCTACTTGTTTATCGAGTATAACAGAAATAAAAAATTTATTTATAAAATCTTGCGATAAATAAAAAATAATTTTTTAAAAATAATAAAAAAAAATAAAAGTGGAGGATTAAGTGGGTAGTGTAGGATTATTTTTTCTAAAAACAATTAAAATAATATCTAGATTATTATTTTAAGAGGGAGATGAAATACGAATTTTTAAAAAAAAGTATAATTTTGGTTTGGGGGCGGAGGGGGGATACGGTGAGAGGAAATGGTGGGGAGGAGTAAGAAAAATATTATATTTTATTTTATAATTTATTTTGAAATACTAATATTTTAATTTTGCTAATACTATGATTTATTTATTTTTGTCAATGTGGAATGTTTTATCCATGTAGAGTGTGATATGACATTTTTTAAAAATAAAAGAGGGAGTGTAGCACACACCATGGTGAGAGTGGAATAAAAGATAGAGATGTGTTTCTCAAACTAATAAATAATAGTTTAGGTGTGTTTCTCAAACTTTCAATACTTTAGGTGTGAAACTCAAAAAGTGGTACAGTTTAGTTGTGTTTTGTATACTTATCTCTATTATATAGCTTCAAAATATAATAAGCAATTGGTAGTATTCACTCTATCACAATTTATATGATGTTTCTATTTATATGAGTTAATTTAATTTGACATGAAGTTTTAAGAAAAATGAAAATTGATGGAGGAAATCCTAGAAACCCTAGATGTAATGACCCTAAATATCATTTTTTACTTTTTTAAAAGTAAAATTACTATTTTACCCCTCTTGTTGGTAGCTTTAAGTCATGCTTGATTGATTTAGAAGGTTGATTTTCGAAAATTTTGTGAAAGTCGAGATTTTTTCGAAAGATTGGATTTTTGAGATTTGAATTGCCTAAGTTTGAAATTTTGAGTCATTCAGATATTTGAGTGTTGGAATGGAATTCTATCGATTCCATTAGTTCTGAAATATAGAATTTCGTCTAGGAGAGTTGTCGAAACCAAATTTGGAGTTGTTACGTGAATTCTACGTCTACAGTTAAAAATTGAGTTAAAGTTTGAGTTTGGGTTTACTTTGGTCAATGTTTTAAGTTTCGGTGTTCAGATTGATTTCCGATTATTCTAGTGGTCTCAGTGGCGATTTTAGTCCTATAAATAGCTTTACCATAATTTTCTGGTGCCCCGGTGTCGTTTTGAAATCCCAAGCGGCCTAAATTTGAATTAAGATGCTAAATTGACTTTTGGGTCGAGGAGGCCTCGCATTCGATTTTTGATGATTTCACTTAGCCCAGAATGTCGAATATGGTAGAGTCACATATATGATTTGTGTGTCGATGTTTCGAATGAATCTTGCGGATTCATTTTGAATCTTAAAATTGCTTGAAAATTTTTTGTTGTGTTCTAATGTACAAGCCTTACTATAGCTAGTATAACATCCTACAAGTTAAAAAGCCTGGGAAAGAAAAAGTTGCAGGAAATTTTGAACTAACTAGTATTATAAGTCAATCGATGATTCATGAATTGAACTGTAGATCATAGATAGCTTCATAGTCAAGGTCCAGAAAGTTGGCAAGAAATTTTGGTCACTACAAGTCATTGTACGAATGGACTTCACGAGTCATACTTATGACTACGGCTCATAGACGGATTGTGAAAGGGGTCTTGAGGAATGAAAAATCTTCTCTATATGAAGGGAGTCTACGAGAAGATTCTATAGTCCGTAAATAAAACTATGGACCTTATTATGAGTTCATGGTCTCATGGTGCAAATTTCAGTAGCTCAAATTTTGGGTCCATGTCAGGTACGAGCCAAAGCACGAGTCGTACATTGATTTACGAGCCACAAATAGTGGCTCGTAGATAGGTCGACCCTTCTAACTAACTTAACCAACTCAAACCCTATAAAACCTATTCCTAATTCATTCACTCTTAAAATTACTTTCAAATTTTTAAATTTTCTCTCACTAAGCAAGGACTCCATTGGAGTTAAGGTTTTAAGCTTTTGTTAAGGATTTCAAGGTCTATTCATCTCAATTTCTTAGGGAGCTCACGTGAGGAATGTAGGACTTCATTCATGGACTAGATTCATCCATGGATCCCAAATCAAAGTCTCATTTTTCTCAAAAGCTCAAGCATGATATCTCATGGGTTTTCATGATGACATTCCAAATCATTGGTTTATGAATATGACATGATTAGTAAGTTAAATATGCATGAATTATGAAGAATTATATGATTTGATGATTTTCAAGTGAATACAAGTGATTTCAAGTACATGATGATTAGGGCTTGTTGAATTGATGTGGGTTCATTTACTAATGATTTCAAATTGATTTCAGTTGCATGATTCATATATAATTTTCATCTAGGGATGGCAACGTGGCGGGGCGTGGCTGGTATGGGACGGGTTTAGAGTTATGCGGGGTGGGCCGAGTTTAAAGCTATGCAGGGCGGGGGTGATGCTGGGTGAGTTGAAGTTGGTATTTTTTTTAAACTAATGCAGGGCGGGGTG
>JAABOM020000110.1:17489535-17512720 GCA_011800125.2 Solanum clarkiae | reverse complement strand
ATCGAATGCTTTGGCAAACTCTAAAAGAGACGTCCCACTTTCATTCCTCACACCAAAACCAAAGCCTCCGTGAACATCTTCAAAGCCGCTATTAGACGCCCCAATATGTCCATTAAAGTCTCCCCCAATAAAGATTTTCTCCGTCGCCGGTAAACCCTGCACTACCCCATCTAGCTCCTCCCAAAATCGACTTTTGACTTCTCCATCCAGTCCTACATGAGGCGCATACGCACTAACAACATTCACAACCTGACCTCCCACCACCAGTTTAATAAACATCAACCTATCATTTACCCTCCCAACCTCAACCACAAAATCCCTAAGAGTCTCATCTACCAGAATGCCTACGCCATTTCTACCCCCAGATCCTCCCGAGTACCACAGCTTATACCCATCCACGTCCCGGGCTTTAGTACCCGCCCACCTAGACTCCTGGATACACGCTATATTAATACGCCTCCTTCTAAATCTTTTAACTAATTCTATGGATTTCCCGGTCAAAGACCCTATATTCCACGATGCTATCCTTAACTTGAGTGAAGCCTTTCCCCTCTCGCTCTCCTCCCCCCTCACCTCTGCCCCCAGAAGACATGACCTTAGTCCACCATAGGACCTAGACGCCACTAGCTAAAGCTCTTGACTCGCCAAACAATAACCACCACAAAGGGTACCGCAATACACCTCAAAACTCAGCAATATATCACAGCAAAGAACGGCTATAGACACCAATAACACAAAGTCCTAAACAACTGCAGCAACAGTGGATTTATGGAACAAAATAGACAACAGAATAATGCAGCAAAACAGAGGAACCAAGGACATGAACAGTTATAATCCTTCACAATTCGCAGCAGCACGGAACAAATACATACAATATACTGCAGCTAGCTAGTAATTAACAACGCTAAGCAATAATAGTGCAGTAGACAAAAATTTCAACCGCAGCAGCGAACAACACCAAGCAACACTCGATGCTTGCGCCGGAAAGGGTGTGAGAATCAAGGATATCACCTGTATCGTCCTCGCAACTAGAAAGGATCTGACCGTTTAAGCTGTGCGGGACAAATCGTCGACAAAGAGTGCCGACGGAGGATGCGGCGGCGGGGAAGAAGCAGGTTGAGCTCGTCGTCTAGCTGAAGTGGAAAGGAGGCGCCGGAAACCCGTATGACGACGGGGATCTGAAATCTCCTCGGCTCTCGTCGGCAGCTCCGGTGGCTTCTTCTCCGGCGGACCTCCCCGACGAGAAATAGACGTTAGGGAGTAGTAGATGAATGCATATAATTATATTGTATAACATATTTTATATAGTTAATATAATTCTCTTATATAATAGACGACTTATTTGAGCAATTTAGGATCGTCGTGTCCATTTCATCTGTCTAAAGCAGGCAGGTGGCTATTGAGTTGTTTGACTTGGTGGTTCAAACTTGATATCTTAAATCTAATGTTTCGAGATCGAACCTCAAAAATACCAATTTTTACGTCATTTTTATTAATTATTATTTAATTACTCATGTATCTACTTCAATTACGAAATTACAATAACGTATCTATTTAATTTTACGATGGCTATTAAAGTGTCTACTTAATTTTAGTATGTCATTTCTTTTCATTATTATTTAAATATTTTTTTCATCCACTTCAACTATAAAATTACATATTGACTATAATAAATTATTTTTCTATGCCTGACTATAACATTTTACGGTGACTATTAATCTACTTAATTTTACTATGTCATTTTAATTAATTATTATTTAATTATATCTTCGTACACTTCAACTATAAAATTATAATATTACCCGTAATAAATTATTTTTTTTAAAAACAACTGCGGATTTATGTGTCTTCTTCAGCTGCTTGATTTTACAATTTTACTCCTAGTAAATCATTTTCTCAGTTGCTTCAACTATTAACAATTTGAAATATTTTAAAAAATAAATATAAATTTTGATTGACTATTAAAATTTTACATGTGCAACAGAAATTGAAAAAAAATATTTAACAATAACATAAAATGTGTTATAAGTCACAATAATTAACAATTTAAAAATAAAAATCATAACATAAAATATCTAACAATGTCACATAAATCGAGATAAAAAAAATATGTGTTAGGTCTGTGCTAGCACGAGTTTTTATGACTATAATAATTGATAATTTTAAATACTTAAAAGACATAAAAAGTTCGATTAATTCTCAAAATTCTATTAAGGTCACATAAATTCGAACAAAAGGAGTAATATGTATTATTTGGAACTACTTAAAATATTATAGATTCAAATAATTAAAAAATAAAAATATGTTAAAAATTATTCACTCTCCAAATTTTTTTTTTCAGATCATATAAATTGAGAAACAAAAATAACATATTGAACCAACGCTAGGCACTAGTTATTTATACAATATTAAAATTTTGTTGTAAAATGGATGTCCAAATAATATTTTCTTTGTTCATATAATATAATTTGTGGCAACATAATTTAAGATATTTGCATGGTAATTTCAAGGCCATTTGCACGGCACCTTCAAGGGCAAAAGCTTGGCAAGTTTAAGGCCAAATGCTTGGCAAGTTTAAAGCCAAAAGCTTGGCAAGTTTAAGGTCATAATTCATACTTAATCACCAAGTTTTCACAATTATAAATACCCCCTCATTCTTGTAACAAAATGCATAAGTGAAAAAAGAAAGAAACAAGAGTGAATAAAAAATACTACTACATCTTCTCCTTATATTCTTTCTTAGCTTTACTATATTCTTCATCGTTTCACAATATGTTATCAGCCACGAAACTCCAATCTCAGTATGTATACAATCTTCTTTTAGCTCTTCTTATATCTTATAATATTATCATCATACTTTATTTCTTGAACTACTTACGATACTACATAAATTTTTATCTAAACATTCTATATTGTTATAACTAATAAAACTATTGTTTATTACAAATCTATATTCTAATACTCACTTTACTTTGAGTTGGCGGAAGATTAATTAGATAATATATTAATTGGTAATCAACTTATTTTTCAAGAATCTACTTAAATTTATTTTCACAAAAGAAAATAATTCTTTTATTCACAAGTCATCTTTGATTCATTCTATTTAAAGTTTTCATCATGTCGAATCTATCTAAACTTGAATTTGCGGCACTTGATATTACTTAAAAAAATTATTTATCATGGATCCTTGACGCTGAAATTCACCTTGATGCTAAAGGTCTTGGAGACACTATTAAACAAGGAAATAAGACATCTAGTCAAGATAAAGCTAAAGCTATGATTTTAATTTCTTCGTCATCATCTTCATGAAGATTTAAAAACTGAATATTTAAATGCGAAAGATCTACTTGAGTTATGGAATAATTTAAAGGATCGATATGATCACCTAAAACTTACTGTAATATCAAAAGCTCGGTCTGAATGGATACATCTTCGATTTCAAGATTTTAAATCTGTAAGTGAATATAATTCTATTATTCACAAAGTGAGTTCAATATTAAAATTATGTGGAGATACTATCACTGATGATGATTTACTTGAGAAAGCTCTTTCTACCTTTCACACTTCAAATGTGTTGTTACAACAATAATATCGTGAAAAGGGATTCAAGAAATATTCTAAGTTAATTACATTCCTACTTGTGGCTGAGTAAAATAATACTTTGCTAATGAGAAATCATGAAGCCCGTCCCACTGGGTCTGCTCCATTTCCTGAAGCGAATATTGTAGCAATTTCTAATCAGTCTTAAATAAGACAAGATAATCACCGTGGCCGTGCTTGCACTCATGGTCAAGGATACAGGCGAGGGCATGGTGGCAGATGAAATAATTATCGCCATCATGAAAATAAACATGAGAATAACAGAAATAATACTTCTAAGGGAAGAAATAATATTTGTCATCGATGTGGCCTGAAAGGACATTAGGTACATGATTGTCATACGCCCGATCATTTTATCAAACTTTATGAAGTCTCCCTAAAAAGAAAAGAAAATAATGTGGAGGCTCACTTGACATTTCATAATGATGATAGTGGAGAAGCTCCCTCAAATAAATGTGGTGATATTGAGGCAAATCTTACTTATAAAGGTAATGATGATTTCAAAGACTTCTCAAAAAATACTCAGTTGAGAGTTGAAGATTTTTATGAAAATATTGATTAAAGAACTCATCATCTAGTTGAAAACTGAAATCGTAAAAAAAGTTATTATTTTCTTTATCTAATTTTTGTGATAGCACTAATATTCCCCTTCCTGTGAATTGTATTGATTAATATAATCTTCCTATTTCTATAAAGAAAAAAAGAGGAGGGGGGGAGAGGGGAGGGGGAAGGAAAATAAATATGTTGTTCTTCCTAAATGCTAAGCATTATATCTTTACTAGTTATCATAGTTTGTCAAGTTAGTTTTCATATTCTTATAATGTTTTATTTTTATCTTTGTGAAGAGTATGGAAATCTCTCATTCATCAATTGGATCCAAAATCAATTATGATGATATGTGCCTTATAGATAGTGCTACAACACATACTATTTTAAGAGATAGAAAATATTTCTCTTATTTGATTATGAAAGAAGTAATGTTAATACAATTTCTGGTAGCACAAAATTAATTGAAGGCTCCGAAAAAGCTAGTTTTGTTCTTACCAGAGGAACAAATTTAACAATTGATGAAACATTATATTGTAGTAAGTTTTAAAGAAATTTATTAATTTTTAAAGACATTCGACAAAATAGCTATCATATTGAGACTATAAACGATGAAGAGAATGAGTATCTTTATATTACTATAATGATGTCAGGTAAAAAAGTTGTACTTAAAAAATTACCTGCTTTATCATCTAGTTTATACTGTACAAGTATTAGCATGATTGAAACACATGCCATAGTAAACGAAAGGTTTACTATCTCAAATGATTTTATAATTTGGCATGACCAGTTGGGTCATCCCAGTTCTAATATGATACGCAAAATAATTGAGAATTCACATGGACATTCTTTGAAGAACCAAAAGATACTTCAATTTAAGGAATTCTCTTGTGTTGCATGTTCTTAAAGCAAATTGATTACTAGATCATCTGTAATCAAAGCGGGAATTGAATCCCCAGCATTTCTATAATGTATAAGGATGATATATGTGGGCCCATTCACCCATCATGTGGACCATTCAAATATTATATGATTTTAATATATGCATCTACAAGATGGTCACATGTGTGCTTATTATCAATCCGCAATATGGCGTTTGCGAGGTTACTTACGCAATTAATAAAATTACGAGTACAATTTTCAGATTATGCAATTAAGACAATTCTTCTTGATAATGCTGGTGAATTTACATCCCAGGCTTTTAATGATTATTGTATATCAAGTAGAATAACAATTGAGCATCTGGTTGCTCATGTTCATACTCAAAATGGTCTAGCGGAATCATTGATTAAACGCCTCCAGTTAATTGCTAGACTAATGCTTATGAAAAATAAAACTCCCTACTTCATTATGAGGCCATGCTATTTTGCACGCAGCAAATCTTGTGCGGATTACACGCTCAAGTTATCATAAAGTTGACTTATGATCAGGAGCCGAATATTTCCCATCTTAGAATATTTAGATATGTGTATATGTTCCAATTGCGCTGCCACAACGCACAAACATGGGTTCCCAAAGAAGGTTGGGGATATATGTTGGGTATGAATCTCCTTCTATTATAAAATATTTGGAACGTATGACTGGAGATTTATTCACAGCAAGATTTGTTGATTGTCATTTTGATGAATCAATATACTCAAAATTAGGGGGAGAAGATAAGCCACTGAGGAAAGAAATAGATTGGAATGCATTATCATTATCACATTTAGATCCTCGAACTAATCAATGTAAATATGAAGTTCAAAAGATAATTCATTTGCAAAATATTGTAAATCAACTGACAGATGCATTCACTGACCTATCAAGAATTACTAAATCTCATATTCCAACTGTTAATGCTCCAATTCGAGTTGATGTCCCAAAAAATAATTAATTAATACAAATGATTCTAAACCACGCTTGAAACGTGGTAGGTTAATCGATTCCAAGGACAAAATTTTCCGAAAAAGGAAAGGAGCAAATAATCAAGATGGTTATAATATAAAAGAACTTGCTCAGAGGGAGCAATGAGACATAATAATTAATGAAACGTTAGAGAAGGTTCAGGCGCCTGAAAATAATGAAGAGATCTCAATAAACTATGTCTCATCTAGAAAAATATGAAACTAAAATCATATAATTATCGATAACACTTTTGCTTATAATGTTGCTGTTGAAATAATATAACAAAATGAGGATCTTGAACCAAAATCTGTCGAGGAATGTAGACAGAGAAATGATTGGCCAAAATGGAAAGATGTTATTCAAGTTGAATTAGCTTTGCTTGAGAAACGCGAAGTTTTCGGATCGATAGTCTGAACACCTAAAGGTGTAAATCCAGTGGGGTACAAATGGGTCTTTGTGCGAAAGCAAAATGAGAAAAATGAAATTGTAAGATATAAAGCACGACTTGTGGCACAAGGATTTTCGTAAAGACCTGACATTTATTATATGGAAACAAATTCTTATGTTATGTATGCAATTACCTTCAGATATCTTATAAATCTGGCAGTTCATGGAAAACTTGACATGCATCTGATGGATGTCGTTACAACATATTTATATGGTTCATTAGACAATTACATATTTATGAGAATACCAGAAGGATTCAAAATGCCTGAAATATATAAAGATTTCCAAGAAAAGTGTTCAATAAAACTTCAAAAGTCTTTATATGGATTAAAGCAATCAGGTCGCATGTGGTATAATCACTTTAGCGAATAACTATTGAAAGAAGGGTATAAAAATGACCCAATTTATCCTTATGTATTTATTAAAAGGTCTGAATAAAAATTTACTATAACAGCTGTATATGTTGATGATTTGAATCTTATTGGAACTCATGAAGAACTTTCAAAGACAGTAGAATGTCTGAAAAAAGAATTTGAAATAAAAGACCTTGGAAAGATCAAATTTTGTCTTGGTCTACAGATTGAGCAATTTACAAATGGTATGTTTATTCATCAATCAACATATACTGAAAATCTTTTAAAAAGATTTTATATGGATAAAGCACATCCATTAAGTACCTCAATGATTGTGAGATCACTAAATATTAATGAAGATCCATTCCGACCTTATAAAAATGAGAAAGAGCTCGTTGGTGCCGAAGTACCATATCTTAGTGTAATTGGTGCATTAATGTACCTTGTTAATAATTTTCGACCAGATATATCCTTTGATGTAAATTTATTAGCAAGATTTAGTTCCTCTCCAACACGGAGACACTGGAACGGTATTAAACATATATTCAGATATCTTCAAGGAACTATTGATATGGAACTATTTTATGCGAAAGAGTCCAATCCGCAACTAATTGGTGGTTATGCGGATGCACGATGTTTGTTTGACCCAAATAAAGGGCGATAACAAATAGGTACTTATTTACATGTGGAGGTACAACCATACCATGGCGTTCAACAAAATAAACTACGGTAGCTACTTCTTCAAATCATATAGAAATAATGGCTATTCATGAAGTAGTCGAGAAAATATTTGGTTGAAATCAATAACTCAACACATTATGGAAACGTGTGACCTTCCTCTGAAAAGAGATGTTCCAACAATATTATATAAAGACAATGCTGCCTGTATAGCTCAACTATGAGAAGGATACATCAAAGGAGACATGACAAAACATATTTCGCCAAAATTCTTTTTCACTCATGATCTTCAAAAGAAAAGTGAAATAGATGTTCGACAAATTCATTCTAGTGATAATTTAGTAGATATATTTATCAAAGCATTGCCAATTTCAACTTTTGAAAAGCTGAGATATAAGATTGGGATGTGTCGTCTTCGAGATATTAAATAATATTTTCATCAGGGGGAGCAAATACGTATTGCACTCTTTTTTCCTTAACCAAGATTTTATCCTACTGAGTTTTCCTGGTAAGATTTTTAATGAGGCAACAAATAAAACGTATTATTGCATGGACATCCAAGGGGGAGTGTTGTAAAATGGATGTCCAAATAATATTTTCTTTGTCCAATTTGTGGCAACATAGCATTTGCATGACAATTTGAAGGCCATTTGCCTAACACTTTCAAGACCAAAAGCTTGGCAAGTTTAAGGCCAAATGCTTGACAAGTTTAAAGCTAAAAGCTTGGCAAGTTTAAGACCATAATTCATACTTAATCACCAAGTTTTCACAAATATAAATATCCCTTATTCTTGTAACAAAATGCATAAGTGAGAAAAGAAGTATATTCTTCATTGTTTCAAAACAAATTTTAGTTTATGTTAAATTTTTTGAACTAATATTTTGACTCACCGTATGATTGGTCTCTATCATATATTTTCTGGGTCTAAATGGCCGGCCCGCCCCTATTTTCCCCCAAAACAAAATTGTCCATTTTAGGAAAGTTGAACCTTGTTCTTTTCGCGTGAAACTCCCACTGGGGGCTGTCCAAAGAGGAATTGAAGTAATAAAAGAGCAAATTCCTCCACAATCTTAATCGAAAATGGAAGCTAATGAACCAATTATCATCAAAGACAAGGATGAGATGAGAAAATGGACAAGGAGCATGAGAGCCCAAGGTTATACAATTGGCTTTGTACCCACCATGGGTTACCTCCATCAGGGTCATCTTTCTCTAGTCCAAGAAGCACACAATCACGCTGATCGTGTAGTTGTTTCCATCTATGTTAATCCAGGTCAATTCTCACCCAATGAAGATCTTTCAACATACCCATCTGATTTTCATGGCGATATACAGAAACTCAAGTCTCTACCTGGTGGTGTTGATGTTGTATTCAACCCCAAGAATCTTTATGACTATGGGAATTCTCAAACTGGAAATGGATCT
Source organism: Solanum clarkiae (assembly GCA_011800125.2). Taxonomy (NCBI): domain Eukaryota; kingdom Viridiplantae; phylum Streptophyta; class Magnoliopsida; order Solanales; family Solanaceae; genus Solanum; species Solanum clarkiae. The sequence goes on along the minus strand of JAABOM020000110.1, from coordinate 17,503,786 downwards.
CAGACTCGGAGTGAGGGAATGCTGGTATCTTGTGTTGAAGGTAAGGGGATGGGGCATGAAACTTGGGTTAGAGTTGAAAAATTGGAGAGGGGCTTGTGTGGGAAGAGTAGGCCTGTTTTCTTTCGAGGGGTTTGTACTGTTGTCACCAAGTTGTTCAATATAGTTGAGCCTGATGTTGCTATCTTTGGTAAGAAGGATTATCAGCAATGGAGGGTTATTCAGAGAATGGTATGATTTGCTAAAAATTTCCTCTTGTTTTTTCTCTTGAAATGTTGGATGACTTTATTTGTAGTAGGTGTCCGCATCAAACTAGTAGAATTTGACAATGAGAAAATCACTAGTCACGAATTGAGATATTATTTAAGTGGTAAAAGATAGATGTTATATACGTATTGTTTTGAGACGAGGTTTCCCGGAAAACAGCCTCTCTACCTCATGAGGTAGTGGTAAGGTTTGCGTACATTCTACCTTCCCCAGACCCCACTTGTGGGATTCCACTGGTATGTTGTTGTTGTTGTTGTTGTTTTGGACAAGCACAAGTGCAGATAAGCCTTTTACTTCTTGAGAATAATACAATCCAATGTGGCTAGGGGTGGACAAACCAGATTACCAATCCTAACCGGCAATTTCAGTAATTCGGTAACCATTGTCATATTATGGGTATGGCATGTTGTTGGTTTTAAGGGCATAGGATTCCATATGATGAAGGATGGGTACAACCATGTGGTAACCCTAAGCATCTACAAGTAAAGGGTTCCCCTCTTCATTCCTTTTTGGTTTTTCCTTCTGTTAGCATCACAAATTCACATTCCCTAGTATAAAATAAGACTCAAAATTAAAAGAACTTGAAAAAACTGAGGTTTCTCTTCATGTTCTTTCAGTTATTTTCTTCGCCGGTTTTCAATTTTTCTTGCAGTTTTCTCTTCTCATAACTGGATTTAATTTGACAGAGAGTGAATCAAACATAGCAGCCAAATACATAAGCAGCCCCTTAAAGTTGCCAGAAATTTTCATATTGATGCATAAAACTAAATCTTCCTGTTAGACCCTTTAACACTTATTTAAATGTGTCTATTGAACACAAAAAGGTAACATGACACATTAAGTAAATTACACCCTTTTTGGGCGCGTGAAAGATGAAAATTTATAATTTTTCTTCTTTTTTTCCTCCAAAACATTTCCTTTCCTACCTTTGCTAGGTAACCAACCACTGTCACTCTTGTTTATTGCCACAGTGAGCTATTTCTCACGCCACCATTTCTACTACTGTTATCTCATTAATAGTTTTTTATTATGTACTCCAAAAAGATAGCTACAACCCCTTTTCTCTATCTAAGAAATTCTTCAGATTTAACATTTCATAGTGGCCAATTTTTTATTTTATTTTTCTTGATTAGCCATAAAAGCACAGTGGTCCAATGTATTTGATTTCTTGAAAATCCAACCATTCAGTGAATCTGATCGAGTAAGTAACAAAATGAATAAGTAAATGAAGAGATTGAGGCGATGGAATTTCTTCAGATTTGCAATGCTCCATCAAAGCTTTAACTTTTGCATTGCTACTATTTATTGATTTCTTCAACTTTTGTAAGCATTTGTCACCGTAGACTTAAATTCTGCCTGTGGCAACAATTTCCTTATCTACTCTGTCAACTTTGGAAGTTATATTACTTCCTCTCTGTTGCTGTTGGGGCAGCGAATGGTGGGGGTATTGAATGATAATGGAATGATGAATTTGATGTTGGTGGTTGATCCTGAAGCTGTTCATGGATGGTGGTAATGAGATGGATGTAATAGAAAATGATGTTGGTGGCAAATTTAGCAGCAGTCGTTGCTTTCACCGTCAAAGATGTGATTACGGCTTTTTGTGGTTGGAGTTTTTATTTTGTTTTCGTAATTGAAATACACAAATTGAGGAAGAGAAGAACCTTTTTTTCCTGTTGTTACAATTTACATGTCGTGCCTGTCATTTCTTGGTCACATTTAAGCAATTGCAAAGCATGCTTTTTATTTTAGGGAGATATATTATGACTTAAGATTTTCTAGAGACACATTTATATAAATGTTGAAGGGTATCATAGGAACCTCAGTTGCTCGGACTCTTCTGTTTTGGTGCTGCGCCCGTGTCGACTTGGTATAGGTGTGAGATCAGAATCCAATCTAGTCAACCGATTTTGGGTACTTTGACCAAAATCGATAGAGAAATTCCCGAGAGATTCAATGAAAGGAATGACCAATTTTGGGTACTTTGAAGAAAATGAAATGCTTTGTATGTAGAAATTTGTATATCACTTCGTTTCCTTTTAGCTCCTTTCAAGATTCTCCTATAGATGAATATTTTATTGTCAAGTTCCACATAATATCTCATAATTTAGGTTTTATATTTTTATTTTTAGATAGGGAAAAGGGTCTAACATACCCCTCAACTTTCACTTATTAGTTAACTTTATTTTTGATCTTCAACCCTTTAGATATTTGAATTTTTTGTAGCCTAATCCCTGCACCTATATCTACACCTAGATCTGTATCCCCAAATCTTATAATTTAGATCATGAAAGATTTGATCTCTAGATCAGTACCTGTATTAGACACCCATATCCGAGTCCGAGCAACTTAGAAATGGGAACAAACATTAGTTTAGGTGTCAAAATGAAAATTCTTCGCAACTTTAAGGGGCTGCTACTTGGCCAACATCGATCAATACAACAACATACCCAGTGCAATCTCACAGATGGGGTTTGAGGAAGGTAGATTGTACGTAGACCTTACCACTACCTTATACGTAGAGAGTTTTTTGATAGACAATGGTTGTCAGTACATGCTACTATATTAAAGGGATATTATTTGTATTTCAATGACAGTTGATAACATTTACTTTGGGAGAAATATTAAAAACACCAGTGAACTTAGCACAGGTTATTAGTTTCATCCCTAAATTATTGACAATCTTAATATCACCCTTCTATTTGACTAACTGAACTTAATTACACCCTCGATCTATCTCGATATGCCATATGATATAATAAGTGGTCTCAAACTCTTGTAGGAGTATGAAAAAACTTAATAAAAAGTCGAGATAAGTGTTGAAAATACCCCTAAATTTAGCGAGAATGTAGGGGTGTATTTCACTTATGTTGCAAGATCAAGGGTATATTTAAGTTTAATTAGTCAAGTGGACGGGTGTTTGTAAGAATGCCAATAGTTCGGGGACGAAATTAATAATTCATGTCAAGTTTAGGGATGTTCTTTAATACTTCTCGCATTTACTTTCTGTTAGCCAATAGCTTGTTTCTGGTGATGGGTTTATTTGCTTGTTTGATTAGTGCTAAGAGGAAAGTTCAGTGGCCCAGATAGTCATGTACCAAAAGTTTGTCGTCTTTGGGGATCTTATGAAGGAGAATAAATGGTGCATTTAGATGCTTTGGCACTATATTTGCCATTATGAATAATGTTTTGTTGATGTTTATATATTTGAAGGATTGGCTAAAAATGCCAAATTAACTATTCTACTTTTTGGTTTTCCTATGACTTTGATGATTAATTGAAAATGGAAAATTCAATATGTGCTTGCATCAATTTGCAAATTCCGGGTTAAGAGATAATTGGAATACTCCACCCTGTACAGTACGCAATTACTGTACCAGATGAACTTTGGAAGTTCAATATTTGGTATCTACTTTCAAGTACGAATTAGGGAAACCAAATTTAGGAAATACTGAACGCCCACCCCTAAATATCTGCTCCTCTGAAAGTAAAAGTGCTAATCAGGAAGATGTTGAGTCTTAATCAAGCAGGATGCTTTAGAGCTGAAGTCTGATGTGATTTCTAATTCTATTTCAGGTCAGAGATCTTGATTTTGGGATAAAGGTGATTGGTTCTGAAATAGTACGAGAACCTGATGGCCTTGCAATGAGTTCCCGTAATGTGAAACTTTCAACTGTGGACAGACAAAAGGTACTTCTTTTGCTATCATTATCTTTTAGTATATGATGATAAACCCGCTAGTTAAATGTACTAATTATGGCAAATGTTAGCTTATTCAGAATCAAAATATCTAGGACAATGCATATGCAAAAACTGATTTCCTGCCTAGGCTTTCTGTTTATCATTGTCTCGTGTTTGTGTTGGTTAAAAGTTTCTGCTCGTTTTACTATTCCACAGGCTTTGTCAATTAGTCGTGCACTGTTTAGAGCGCAAGTTCAAGCAGAAAAGGGTCAGGTCAACTGCTCAGAGCTGATAAAGACTGCCATTCTGTTCATGCAAGAAGCCGGTGGAAAGGTTGATTATGCTGAGGTGAGAACATAACAAAAGATAATGTCTGGCATATATACATATAAACAACAGACTATACCAACTGGGAACTCAATTATTTTAGGAAGTATGATATAATCTTATCAATTGTGCATTCAAGGTCCTCTAGCTGCAACTTATATTTTCCAGTAAAAAAATACACCAAGTACTATTGCTTTGTCATGATGTATGACACAGCGGCTTTTGAGGAGCAAGTAACATGATAAAGCTCTCTAGTCGCACCTCTTTTCCTTTAATACCCTCTTGAACTAGTAGACACATGACCAGTACATGGTATGCTTAGATTCTCAGAAGCTTTTTGTGGACATGAACCTGTGCAATGTTTCAAAATATTTTTGCTTAGCAACATGTAGTTCGTCAATACAAACAAATTCTTTTCAAATGTTAGTTCATTTGTTGGTCTTGTTTTACCTCATTGCTGACACCTTCCTTGCATCAGATTGTGGAGCAAGAAAGTTTAGAGGTAGTGGAAACAATCAAGAGCCCAGCTGTATTTTGTTTAGCAGCATGGTTTGGAGGGGTCAGGCTCATTGACAACATCGAAATCTCTGTATAAGTTGAGAGGCGTGGAGCCACTAAATATACAGTTGCCTTGGTTGTTTATTTAATTACTCTTGTTAATTTAAAATCTAAATACAAAAAATATAGGGATAGTTACGTCAAATGACTGTTCAGTCAATTTCATTACCCTAAAATGGCCAATGTCATCTCCACCTTCATAGTCGTCTTCTTCTTCTGTTGTCATTTCTTATTCCAGTTCTCTATTTTTTTTTTTCAGTTTTCTTCTCCTAGTTTTACCAAGGCTCTAGGGTTTCGAGAGAGACCTTTGGTGGTCGTCATGGAGATTGGTGGTGGATTGGAGAAGTTCAAAGCAAAGTGGAAGCTAAGAAGGTTGTCCATATGATGTGGTTGGAATGTGTGAACAAGGATGAGAAGTGGAGACTCAAGGATATTTATAAGACAAAGACAAAAGTGAAGTCGGCGGTCACGAGTGCTAAGATGGTAACTTTTGAAAACTTATATGTTGAGTTAAGGGGAAAAGGTAGGGATAAGAGATTGTATAGGCTTGCGCGCGCGAGAGAGAGAGAGAAGCTCATGATTTGGATCAAGTGAAGTGCATCAACAACGAGGAAGGTGAGGTGTTGGTGGACGAAAACTCTATTAAGCAAAGATAGCAAGCATACTTCCACAAACTCTTAAATGGAAAAGGGCATAGAGACATTGTGTTGGGTGATTTGGTGCACTATGAAAGTCTTCAAGATTGATTGGTGAGTCCTTATGATCCGAGGGCAACCTTTCATGGACTTTCTTGTTATTTCTAGTTGTTTTATATTGAGACTATTTTTTTTTTTCTTGTTTGGGTGATCTAGTGGCTTGTTCTATGCCTTCATCTATGTCAGTTCTACTAGAGGCATATCTAGACAAAAAAATGTGCAAGTCTGTTTAATCGAGTCTAAGCAGTACCTTTATTCTGTACACTTTATTTTGAGATTTTACCTATTGCATTGCTTCCCTTGTTGATTTACCTGCCTTATGTATATGCTGAGATCGCTTGCTAGGACTTCCTTTCGCAAATTATAATCATTGTGTCACATCTAGGATTTAATTTGGATTTGTAGAATCTTATCAAACACATAGTTTGCAGGATCATTGAATTTGTTTCATTAGTCTAATGGTGCAATCTCATGTAAATAAACACGAAGTACACAAGATCTTCAATGGAACTTCAGAGAAATTTGAGAAAGCATGAGAAGGAAGCAGAAAGTTACGTTCTTTTCTTTCTATTTTGCAGTAAAAAGTTACGTTAATTTTTTGAAAGAGAAAACTCTTATAAACCTAAAGAGACACAACTTTTCAAAGAGTTGTGCCTCTTTTTTTAATAAATAAATCAATAAATATAACAAACATATATTATTTAAATATTAATATGAATATGGATTGCTTGTGGGTGACCCAATTCAATTTCCTTCTGGATTTTGACAAATACCTTAGATAATTGTATTTGGGTAGGATTACATAAATATTTGAAATATAAATTAATTACATATTTGTATGAATATTTTATCCAAAAATCCGGAAAATCTGAGAAACCCAAAAAAATTCGTTGAAAAAATACGAATTTTCTTAGTTTGGTTTGATGTATTGATTTGGAAACCCAAAACAAATAATTTAATTTGATATTTAAAAATTCTGAACTAACCCGATCCATATACATCCCTAATCACAAAAAATGTGGAACCAATAAAAAGAGATCGCCAAATTCACTTTGCTGCTTTTTTTATCCGTGTAGAACTCAAAAAATGGACAAATTCCTCATAAAATGTTTAGGCTAACATAAAATGTTGTTTATCAAAAGTTTTATTTGGTAATATACTTTTTTTACTTAAGTTATTCGACCTGTGCCAAATAAATTATGACGATGATCTTTAATTTTACTTTTTTGTAAGTCTTATCTATCTATCTATCTATCTCTATATATAAGGTTGAAAATTTTTAAGTGCTAAAGTTAAGTACATTATGAAATTGAAGATTTTGTGCATCATATATATTTTTTAAATAGAAGAGAAAATGCTTGAATATTATTTCTGAAAAGAACAATTAATCATGGGAAGATTATTATACCAACGCACAATTAATATTGTGATAGTCAAAATATATAATTTAATTAAAAATATTGTTTTTCATGTCATCTATTAGAACAATCGAATTTCAAATGTGTATAAAAATTAAATTGGCATCATGGTTAGAAGATAAAAAATATAATTGGTTAGATAGTATGTATTTTGAGTTTAATCGTAAAAGATCCTAAAGTTGCATGATCATGACAACTTTTGATAATATGTAAAAGTCTAATCATAACAATATCACATTTCGGAGGTCCGAGATAATCTTTTCTTAAAAGAAATGTTTATCTGATCGATGCTTATTTATTTAGTAGTTGTTCAAAATGTTTTATATTATTGCATACTTTTGTTTGGTCAATATTGTACAAATACTTGGTTTGATTCTTTAGCATTATTTTAGTTCTCATTATGAATATTGATCAAGAGAGTTCAAAATATACTATGAAAATTTTGAAGAGAATGATCGAGGTAAAAATAAGGAAGGATTGTATTTATCATTTCGAATTAAATCAAATTCATAACGATCGATCAACCATATATAGATCTTATAAGAAGATTGTTGGAACAACATAGAAACAAGAGGAAAGATTTACATGTTGACCTATAAAGACATGATAAAGTGCTTAGGGAGGTAAGTGAAATTGGTTGGAGTTTAGAGTTGTACATATGAATTACATTAGGGCAAATAAGAATATGTAAGATGGAGCCAAAATCTTAGTAAAATTAGCGAGAGATGTCTCAGAATATTTTCTAGTCATGTTGAGGTTTCGTCAGGAATTAGACATTAGCTTATTTTTATTTTTTTAGTGATGGACGAATTAATATGACATATTCAAGAGGAACTATCATAGTGTATATTATTTCCAAATGACATAGTACTGGTCAAAGAGACGCACAATAAAGTTAACGATAGACTGAAAGTTTGGAGGTAGACTTTAGAATCCAAAGATTTCAGATGTAGCTAGACTAAAACGAAGTACGTGGAGTACAAGTGACATAACGCAGAAGTGGAGCTAGCTAAAGGTGAATATTAATATACAAACAGGGCCAGATTCACCATTATGGTTCCGGGTCATATGAACCTGGTACTTCCTACGCTACAATTGCGACAATTAATAGATATGAATTTATTAATTTAAAAATTATAATGGGTTCAATGCTAAAAAATTAAATATTGAACTCATAAAATTTAAATTCTAGATCCACCTTTGTACATAAGTCATACCAAAGAAAGGTCATTTCAAGTATCCTGAATTTATAATGCGAGAAAGTGGAGTGATTGATGATGATGTCATACATTGTATGTGTCCAGGGTACAATGTGATAAGAATGTGTCATCGAAATTATATTCTACAAAGTGATGATTAGACTAAGATTATTATATAGATAAAGTATTGGCCAGTCAACAACATACGTTTAGAAGATGAAGATAGCAGATGTGAGAATGCTCAAATGGACGTGTAGACACACACTAAAAAGAATATGATTAGGAATAGAGTAATACAAGACAAGGTGGCTTCCATGGCATTAAAAATGAAGAAAGCGAGGTTGAGTTGGTTCAAAAATATGAAGAGGAGGTGCAGATGTACTGGTAAGGTGTATGCTGTTGAGGTTTATTATGAGAAGTATTAAAAGGGGCAAAGGTATACTAAAGAACTTAGGAGAGATCATTAGACAAGATATACCATGTCTTGAGGTTATTCAGAATATTGTGGAGGTCGGGGGATTAGGATAGTAGGGTAGCAGAATGTTATCATATAGGGTTAGTCTCCTCTTCTCATCTTCCCTTTATTTAACAATATTATTTTATATTCACGTAGTATCTTATTCTTCATTCTTGCTACTACATGTTGCTTCATTTGTTTTAATTATCTTGCTATTTTACTTTGATTCCTTAACTTCGATTATAATTTTTGCTAAGTCAATTGTCTATCAAAAATAAAGTCTACCCCACAAAGATAGTGATAAGATGTCACTATATTCTATCCTCGTACATTCTATCATTCCGAGACCCCAATTATAGGAATTTTTTAAAATTTGTTATGGTGGTGCTATCATATCAATTAAGGATCATAAGAAGAAGACATTTACTTAAAATAATCCATTATGAATGACGCAAATTGATTGTATTAACCTCTAATATTTCGTAAATTCTTCGCTCTTATGTTTCTTTACGCTACCTATGTTTCATAATCTATTTATCGTCTTCATTATATTAATGGGAAAAACGAGACCTTTCATCCATCATGAATTTAGCACAAGGAACCTCACATCATGCTAACATTCAAGTACTATTAACTTTCCCTGAAATGCAACTTTAAGAATTCAATTATAGCACAAGAATTACAGTAGTGCACATATGAAGGGGAAGAGAAATAGTTGCAGAAAAAAATGAAGCCCTTCGAACATAGGCAGAAAAGAAAGATAAGAGCGCACACCTCCTTCTCTAGCTCTATTGTTTTTCTATCCAATGCAAAAACAATAATATCAAGTATGTGGTCTGGTGAACTAGGAGGGAAACTCTTTCAATAATATACTCAAAAGAATTCAGCATTATAAGCTATACAAGAAGTGTCTCATGATACAGAGAGGATAGAGCAAAAGACGTCACAATAAAAGAAGAAAAGAATTATAAGGAACTGACACGCCAGTGCTACAAAGATTTAAGAGTCACAATTTTCGATCAACATTCAGCCTAGTGACACTTGAAACCACCACATGCTGACAAAACTATGATCAGAATCAAGGCAATAATAATCCCCAAAACTATAAGCTTGATCTTCATATTCTGCAACCACATCTTCCTCCTCATTGTTGTTCCTTGTGTTCTGAAATCTTGTGCCTGCAATAGAACAACAATTTCACTCCCATATTTCATGTTCGCGTGGAACAAAAGAGGAAAACAATGGCACAAGTACAATTCAGAAAGAAGTTACAAGAAAAAGGAAACAAGTAGGTGAGTAATGATGTGATAACAGGTCGGGTCCAGCCCACTGGAGCTAATCAAACTTTACCTAAAGTTGCCAATAAAGTTAAAGATAAGGTCACTATCCTTTAGGTGTGTAATGGATGATACGGAAAGTATGGTTATCTAAGCAATTGCAAAATATAAAATGTAAAACATAGCCAAATGACTGCTCGACAGCAGTTCCCCAGCTAATATTTTCTACTTATGACCTGATCGTAACCATTAGACATATCTTGCAACTGAAATATGCAGCAAAAATCATTAAACCTTCAAGTCTCTAAGGAAACAAATTAATTCAAGCCACTTTGAATTAGCTGAAACCATTACTACGTAGCAGCCATCATGTGCTATCAATCAAAAGAGGCAAAAAAAGACTAATCTTCCCGACTGTGGCCCCTATTCATATAACTGGGAATGGAGATGCATCCATCTACAGCTCAAGACTCAAATATTTTAGAAACAGGTTTGTGAACAGGACACAAACCTGTGAGCGAAGATTCTCAGTCTTATCCACCAAAAGTTCAATCTTCTCCCCACGATCAAGTACCTACAAGGGCACAACTTTCGTCAATAGATCAAATCAACTTCCAGATTCTCAATCATTTTCCGAGACCACTACATAAATATGTCCTCTAGAGAAGTATATTCCAATAAATATCCTTTCTACCTTTTCAATGTTTTCCATCATCACACCTTTAACTTCTGAAACCTGAGCCTTCACCTTTGCAAGCTTACTGATTTCCTCTGGATGATCTACACAGTACTGCATCTGCTCCTTCAGTTTGGGCCTGTAAAATATTGTTTTGAATGAAGGCATCTATCACTTTCAATATTACCAAGAATTATAAGGAGAAGGGAAAAGAGAATGAAAGAAAATGAATTTACCCAAACTCCCTGTTTAAGCTGTTAGCAACAGCTGTAGCAGCCTTCCCTCCACCATATTTCTTGGCAAACTCTTCCTTGGTTCTCTCTAAAAACGCAATTGGGATCTGTCTTCCAACAGACTCCACAGCAACAACACAATATGCTGTTTGTACAGATGATATAACAATGTCAGCATGAAAAGAGACATGGAATAAACGAGCATTACATATTATTTGCCAGGTAATCGAGCATCATCTTATTGGACATAAAGAGCATACAAATCAGAGTCTGAAGAAAAAATCAGTGAAAGAAAGATGTGCATAAATACTGAGAGAGTGCACAAACTTCGTCTAGATACAGGAGAATCAATTCAAATCAGATTTGTTATTCACTTCAATTTGAATAAAAATAAACCTCTGCTGAATTTGTTATGTTGAATAACACATTACATTTAAATCACAAAGTTGGTGATTCTCAAGTGCTTATTAAAGGCATATTTTGTAAAAAGTTATGCATTTTCTTCAATGTGCGGAAGACTAAACAAAGCAGCTTGACAAGCACTTAAGCCTGGAACCTAGTCAGCAACCACAATAACTGTGTAAATTTAAAAGAAGTGTTTAGACGCTTCACACTTCAGTACACCTTATTAAATTACAATTTATAAATTAAAGATACAAGGCCATTTAATGTTGTTAAGAAAAAAACTGAAGAAACAATAAGCTCTGTTGAAGTCGCTACCTTATGTAGGGTAGAGAGGTGGTTTCGATAAGACATAACCAACAGGACAACGAGGAAAAAGGAAGAACAAGCAAAAGATGGTAAAACTTGGCAAAGAAATGAAAGAGATCCAGAGCAAAATTCTGCATTAGCTAAAGTAATCACCACGAAAATTAATTGTTACTTATTAAGTAGCATTTTAACAAAGATCTAGAGTCTAGACTGACTATTCCGAAATCTAACACAGCAACAGAACAAGGAGAGTAAGAAAAAATCACCGAAATGAGTGAGATCCAAGGGAAAATTCTGCATTAACTAAACCAAGATAGCACGAAATTCATTATCACAGCCCAGTATTCTAACAAGATCTAAACAGCACTATTTGAAATCAAACAATCAACAGAACAATTAGAGTAAACAGAAAAGAAAAAATGAAACTCTAAGGATAACAGCCGCTCAACAATAATAGATGAATGGATGAGGAAACTGAATTTATGAGAAGTTGAGAGAAAGAGAGAAGGAAAATGAGTTACTGAAGCCTTCTTCGACGAGATAGTTGAAAGTATGGCCATCGCAGTTATAGGTGAACTTGTTATTGGAAGCAGGAAGTTTTTGGAGGCACTGTGAGGCTATACTTGTGAAGTTACCGGTGAACTCAGTGTATTCAGCGAGAATCACAGTTCCTCGAGCAACAAAACTGTAGATCAACGATTGTTGCCCCATTTTTCTCCAAAACCCTAGCTCGTACAGGATTTTCGAGAGAGAGAGAAAGAGGAGGAATAGAAATGCGTATGAAGAGGCAACCGAAAAAGATAAAAAAGGAAGCGTGACGACGATGAATTTTGATTTTTGAGACGCGGGGCGGGCGGGCTGCCTCTCTACTCTGTGGGTGTGCCCGAAGTTTCCTTTCCTCCCATGTTATGTTTCAAAGTCGTGTCATCGCGGATTCGTCAATGCAAATAAATTACGATAAAATTTGAGTAATATTTTTTTAGTATAATTTATCTTTTATACAGTATAAAATTTTAATAAATAAAAAGACAAATACAAAAAATTTGAAATATTTATTTTGAATTTTGAACTATTTAATTATTTTAGAAATTGAAAAAAGTCTAAAAAATTAAGTTAATTTGAGATAGAAAAAGTACTATTTGTGTTATCTTAATTTAAATTATACAAATAAAATTTTAAGAGTCAATTAATTATTTTTCTTAGTTTGTAAATATTTTAAGTTAGAGTTGTTTTGATTTGTGGCATTTTTTAAATAATTTTCAGATAATATGTGTAATTTCTTCTATTTCAATTTAAGTGGCTTGTGAGTTAACCACTTTTGTGTCTTCAAATATTTTTACGTTGTCAATTATTATAATTAATGATGCATTGTAAATTATTTTCAAATAGGATATATCAATTCCTCTATCTCAATTTGCAGTTGATAGATTTCGAGAGTCAGTTGAAGTTTTTAAGTTATTTGAATTTTTAAATTATTACTTTTTGTGATGTATAGTATTTTTAGTCATTTCAAATAATATAACTTAGTTTTTTTGTCATAATTTATATGGTATTTATTGAATTTTGAAAGCGAATTAATTTTTCTGTATATCTTTTAAAAGGTCAATCAATTTTTTTTTTTTGTATATCTTTTAAAAGTTTCAAATCATTAATTATTATATATTATAGTATTGTAAACTTAAATTTCAAACATATAACAGACTACCAAAAAAAAACAAATTAAAATATTTAGTTGCTGCTTCCTAAACTCTTATTACTTTAATTAATATTTTCTCATTTAATTTGTTTAATTTATTTTAAAGAGTGATTCACATTTTAGTGTAATTATATTTTTAATGTAGAATCGTAAAATTTTAAAATATTTTAAAACTTTGTATTAAATTATTATTAAAATATATCAGAAAAGAGTAGTGTTTATTCTTCTTGCAAAGCATAAAAGAGCGTTGCTTTTGTGGGGGCTGAAATTGATTCGTCTTTTTCAAAACATCCCTTATGCGGCCCTAGGCTAAAACATCCTTTTGCTGCAAAAGTTTGGAACGGATTTCATAGACATTGATTAACTACTCTCTTCATCCTTGTTTATTTATTATTTGTTAACTTGACATATAAATTATTAATTTTATTAAATCACTTCATAAATATAATAAATATAATATCTTAAAAAATATAATAAAAAATAATTATAATTAATAATAAAAATAAATTAGGAACTATATATTTGGATCATTTCTCGATTTGTGCGTATTATCCTTGCGCAAGGACCATGCTAATCTTCTCTATATCATTTTAATTTTATCGGATGTCTCCAACAAAATAATCTATTAATTTTATAAAATAAATAAATATTATTGAACATTACAAAATAAATAATTGACAAATAAAAAAAAAACGAGACTTTTCTTCGCATTTGTCATTTCCCCAACTTTTCTTCCCGTGGAAAAAAAAGGAAATTTGTGGGATTACTTCGTCAAATTTTGTAGAGAGAAAAGTATTATTAATATATAATCTTATATATTTTCTAGAAGGGTTATTATATTCTTCATTTTACTATTTTGGATACAATAGTCAATGTCAACTATGTATTATCGAAACCTGATTGTAGCACCAATTCCGTGCATTTGAACAAACTAATCTTGATATACATGTTTTATGCATGATTGAAGCGTATATCTCATTTAGTAATAAATATTACAAAAATAATTAAATTTAATTATGAACTTATAAAAAAATAAATAATTTATTATAAAAGTAATTT
>JAABOM020000110.1:17458722-17486992 GCA_011800125.2 Solanum clarkiae | reverse complement strand
TGGTAACCTATCAAGGGGTTTGTACCTTGGCACCTAGGTGATGGGGCGGCATCATCACCAACCTACCAAGGGGTTTGCACTTTGAAAATCTAGCGTGGTATTTTCCATAAATATGATATCTTATATAAGCATGAGTTACTTAAGCATGTTTTACTTAAGCATTGATCAGACATGCAATATTATTGTATTATGACTATTGCCTATTGTTATGCATTTTGATTAAGATGCCTATCTCTTGTAGCATTGCATCCTACATACTTAGTACATTAAAATATACAAACTCTTACTCTTACCTACATGATATCACTACGTAGGAACTGGAGTCCCTCTTGAGCATCCTCCTCCGCGTGGCTAGTACGACCATCTCAAGATAGTTGGTGAGTCCTCTATTCTGAGGACCTAGATTGTGAACTCTTGCAATGTATAATACATTATTGTCCTTGGTATATTGATCTTTTTGACTATGAGGGTGATCCTGATTATATGTCTTGGCCCCCGCTCTTATCTATATATTATAGGTGTCATTGGACAAAGCTATGTTTTTATGCTATGAGTTGGTTCTATTATCTCTTGATCCTATGCTATGACATGTTCTCCCTTGGACCTTTCCTCTTATTTCCATTCTTCAAATGTCTTTTAATTGCTTTAGTCACCAAGGATGTATAATGATATGCTACCAGGATTGTTTGGGGTCCTTTCAGGTTCCCCATTTGCCGGTTTCGTCTAGGCCCTAGACTTGGATTGTGACATAATTGACAGATATCCGAAGGTTTGGGAGACTCTTAAGTTCCACAACATCCAATTGTTCACCAAACCTCGGGATCCATACATGCCCACCTTGGTATGTGAATTTTATGAGGCATATGACAAGGCTATTCCAAAAAACAAAAGCATGGTGAAGTTAATGCTCAAAGCCATTGATGCTGTGGATGTGCAGGGTGTGCAAGTCCCATGCAGTCATACTAAGAGCAATGATATCCTGAGATGTGTAAACAAGGATAAAAGTGGCATGGAAGAGATGATGAAGGTTTAAAATTTTGATGCTATGAAAGCTTGGTTGGCTCCAATGATTAGGATTCCAACTCCCACATGGTTAGAGGATGGAGTCATTATTTAGAATAAAGAGATGAATATTCCAACAAGATTCTGGTTTGGATTTATTAGCAATGATTTGGTACAGTTTCAAAATGAATCTGTGCTTTGACAAACTAAGGCGGCATTGGTTGGGAGTATCATGGATCGCAAGACATTGAATCTTGGTGCTATCATTGCTTCTAAAATCTTCACGAGGTCAAAACAAGTCCAGACCTCACTACCCATTCCAAGTCTCATCACCATATTGTGCAAAAGGGTCGAAGTCCCAAGGAACAAAAAATTTGATGTGGAGGTAACTCCATCGACATCCACTAACATCTGGAGGATATAGTTTGAGTACCGAAGGGATGAAAAGCATATGCTAGGAAGAAGCAAACAAACAAAACGCTAGTTATTGATGATGAGGCCCTCAATACTGGCATTGTAGCACTGGGCACTGAGGTATATATACCTTCTTTCTCTCCCACTTTAACACCTCTTCTGCTCATACTCCATCTGCAGAGGAAGAAGCCACGAATGACCAATCCCCACTCACTAGGGTTATTATTTTTTTGTTTGGCCATCTGGCCAAAGTAGCCGATCTTCGGGCCACTAGGGTTAAGTCATTTGTGCCCAAGTTAGTTGAGGCAAACATAGCCAAGTGTTTGAGGCCATATGTTGAAGCTGCGGAAAAATAGTGTGAGTTGATTGAGGCTCACAAGTTCAGGATGGATAGGCTCGAGCTTATGATTGATGACCATGAATAGAGTTGACCAGCTTAAAAAATAGAGTGGTGGAGGTTGAGAAAGCAGGTGGTGGCAATGCAGAGACATCACTTTGAAAGTCGATCTTGATGTGTTTAAGAAGGAGGTGAAATCCTTCTGGTCTACTAATTTGAGTACATTCTTTATGGGATAGAAAATCCACTAATAAAGGTGGATGAGATTTTGATCGAAATGGAGGAGTTGATTGTGAAGGTTTGGGGTGATAGCGGTGAAGAGAACTAGGAAGTGAGTACCCTGGAGACTGATGAGGAGATATTGGCAGCGGAGTAGGGTTAAGAGGAACAGGAGGAGCTAGATTAATTGGAGAGAGAGATCGTGGATGTGGTGAAAGCGGCATCTATATTAGACCAGTCTATTAGAGGCATATCCGATGTGAGTGAGCTTTAGCCTGTGAGACCTGATATTGATCTTGAGAGCACACCGATAGATGAGGGCATTGGCACCCATAGGACTACTCCTGCAGCTCCACCAGCACCGCAACAGGATTGACTTGACAGGGAGAGCTCATACACACTACATTCTCTTATGCTTACTCTTTCATTGTCCCTTGCATATTGAGGACAATGTTTCTTCATTTAGGAGGGGGTGGGCTTGAGGAATTCCATATCTTTTTTATGGCTGATACTTTATTTATTTTGGATGAGAAAATGATGTTTTATTTTGATCTTGATGAATTGATGAATATGTCATGACCCAAGCCTAGGGCCTAAACGTGACACGACGAATGGGGAACCCGAAGGGACCCCAAACAAGCCTCTTAGAATATCAATCACACATCCTTAGTCTTGGAAGCAAAATATCAACAACAAGAGATATGAACAAGGGAAATGGGACTAAGGGAAGTCTTTGATAATCATAAAACATCCAAGAGTCAAACTCATAGCATAAGTACATCAAACGTTCCAACAACACCTCTAACATAGACTGGAGCAGGGTCATAGTATCAAGTGTTCGACGTAAATAAAGAGCAAATGGCAAGCATAGCATAAATAGTGTCCTTGAACTTGAGGACTCACCAAGGCTTATCTCCAAAGTACCGAACTAGCCACGTAGGGGATGATCAGGAGGTGCTCTGATTCCTACATGGTAACATCATGTATGCATAGAATATGCGTTAGTATGTTTGAATATAATAAGTATGTAGGATGCAATGCAACAAGATATAAAGCAATATAGACAAAATACATAGTCAAAAGCGATGGACAAGTATAATATCAATATGGCATGCATGATCAATGCTTGGAGTAATGCATGCTTGTAAATCATATAACTTGCAAAAATTATATTACATGTGTAGGAAGAATAAAAAACATAGACCAAGTGAATTACTACTTGGAATCCAAGAGATGTCACCCCCTTGGAAGGTGATTGAGGTATCCACCCCTCAACGTGGTGGTATGGTCATGTCAACCCCAAAAGGTGGTCGAGGTACCTACCCCTCAACATGGTCATATGGGCATATCACCCTAAACAAGTTGGTCGAGGTATCTCCCCCTCAATATGGTAGTATGGGAATGTCACCCCCCAACAAGGTAATTCGAGGTATCTACTCCTCAACATGGTAGTATGGGCATGTCACCCCCCAACAAGGTGCTTGAGGCGTGTCACCCCCTCAACAAGGTGGTTGGACATGTCACCCCCAAACAAGGTGTAGTCAACTTGCAACACCATAGATACTTTTCATGAAGTCAATACATACATGAAAACCTTTAATCATTATAAAGTCACTTGACTTAAATACCATGTAATAGATCATCAATAACTTGAAAATCCTTGTCAAAATATTTTATCAAATTCTTGGTGGGCATATAACGCTTGTCCAAAATAATGCTATTCAAGAGTGGAATAATATGAGAAAACTTAATGTAAGTCAACCCACTAACATATAGTAAAATCCTCATGTAAGATACCTTGAAATCCATCGTCAAATCTCATAATAGATCATAGATTCATAGCTCAAACCATGTATAATCAATCAACATTTCATTAAACCCCAACATAATTTATAATTAAAATCCATAATAATTGATACCCATAGATGTTGCAACTTGACAACATGCAATTTACATAAAAAGGAAAGTTGAACTCCATGGGTGAAAGGACCCAATAAATGAATATGCCTCAAACTTGAGTTTTGTTGGGTTGAATTTTACGAGTACTTGGAGTTTGAAGAGAATTTTTGAGTTCCAAAGTTAGGCTTGAAATATTTGAAATTTGAATGAGATATTTGGTTATGTCTTGGAGAGGCTTTTGAGAGGGTTTAAAGTGATATAGAGTTGAAAAAAGGCTATGTATAGGTGCTTTTATACATAAGTTGGCATGGGGCTATGACCCCAAGGCTTTTGGGCCGACATAGAAAATTAAGAAAAAACCTGTACTGGTCAGCGATGCAGACCTAACATGGAGGACCAATTAACATTTATCCGTGCCCCTGGTACGTTGTAGCCAGGGTGCGAATGGCTACTGGAATTTGAATTTTTACGAAAATTATTTTTCACTATGGGTCCTCTAAAATCGAATTTATATCCATTCTACACTCAATTTTTCCCCTAATCAAGAATATAAAGTCAGGTTTTTGATGTAACACATAGATTTTGAGATATATGAAAATTGTGATTATGGCATTTTCGAAGCACATTTTTGGGGTTTTTCAATATTTCCCCCTTGGGAACATTCATCCCCGAATATCAAAGAAACGTGCATAAGAGAAGTAATCATGAATATTTCGGCCCGACATGAATGCAACAAATGCATTTAAACATCATTTTAAAAAGTCCCAACACGAGTGTCAAAATCGCCATAAACTTGTCAATACAAACATGAATACATGCAAAATGACACAAGGGCTAAAATGTAAGACTTGAAATCGTATAAAGGACTTAGATTAGCACCTTCAGCTTGAGTAGAATGGAAGAGATATGGATATCATTTTCTCATGTCTGCCTTGGCTTCCCATGTGGCACTCTCAACTTGTTGGTTCCTCTAAAGGACCTTGACGGAAGCTACATCTTTGTTTCTCAACCTCTTCACTTGTATATATAAGATCTCCATTGGGACTTCCTCATATGTAGAATTATCTTCTACAATACCCACAACATCTAAAGGTACAATAGCGCTTGGTTCACCTACACACTTTTGCAACATAGACACATGGAAGACTGGATGAACCATATCCATTTCCATAGGAAACTCCAATTTATGAGCAACCTTACTAACTCTCTTCACAATTATGTAAGGTCCTACAAACCTTTGGCTCAATTGACCTTTCTTGCTGAAACAGACCGTACCTTTCATGGGTGAGACCTTCAAGTAGACCTAATCACCAACCTTAAATTTAAGATCTCTTCTGCTCATATCGGAATAGGACTTTTGTCTACTTTGGGCTGCTTCCAATCTCTCCCTTATCATCATCACCTTCTCCAAGGCTTCCATGACTATAAACGGACCTAGAAAAGCCATTTCTCCCACTTTAAACCACCCAATCGAGAATCTACAATGCTTACCATAAAAAGCTTCAAAAGGAGCCATACCAATGCTTCAATGATAACTATTGTTGTAAGAAAACTCAATAAGTGAAAGATGTTCATCCCAACCATCCTTAAAATCCAAAACATAAGCTCTATGCATACCCTCAAGAGTTTGGATAGTCCACTCGACCTGGCCATCCTTTTGAGGGTGAAAGGCCATGCTAAGCTTAACCATGGTTCCAAGTCCTCTATGAAAGGACCTCCAAAAGTGCCAAGTCAATTGAGCACCACGATCCCAAATGACACACAAAGGCACCCCATGCAATCTAACCAGCTCATATATATACATAACTTGGCATAATATTCGGCACCATAAGTAGTTTTGACCAATAGAAAGTGAGCGGACTTTGTCATTCTATCCGCAACAACTTAAATAGAATCAAAATATTTCTAGTCTTAGGTAACCCAAGCAAAAAATCCATGTTAAATTCCTCCCACTTCCAAGTAGGAATCTCTATGTCTTGGGGTAGGTCACCCAACCTATGATGTTTGGCTTTTATTTGTTGGCAATCGTGACATCTGGAAATGAACTTAGCAATGTCTCTCTTCATACCACCCCACCAATACACCTCCCTCACATCTCTATTCATCTTTGTAGTATCGGGGTGAATGGATGAGTTATGGGTCTCCTTCAAGATCAATTTTTTCAAATCATCTATATTTGGCACCCAACCTACCTTGGTACCTAAAGGCATCATCTCCCCCTTGAGAGAAGACCTCCACTTTACCATCTCTCACCAAGGCCTTCAACTCCAACAAGGTGGTGCTCCAAGGCAAAATAAATTATATGCTCTTTAAGGGAGACAAGGGATGGATAAGGTGCCCGATGTCTTCATTGTTATATTAAAGGTTTTTGATTTTGATGTATATATTTTGATAGACCAGGGTGCCACTCTTTCTTTTTTTACTCCTTTTGTTGCGATAAAGCTTCATGTTAGCCCCGAATCATTGTGTGAACCTTATGAAGTGTCTACACCCGTTGGTAAGTCTATTATTACAAAAAGAGTCTATAGAAATTGTCCCATGTTCATTTTGCATAAAATGATTTTGTTGAATTAGATATGGTGGATTTTGATATCATTTTTGGGATAGATTGGTTGATGCATATTATGCTTCTATTGATTGTAGAAACTGTAGGGTTAAGTTCCAATTCTCTAAAAATCACGTTCTTGAGTAGGAAAGTTATGATGTGGTGGTCAAGGGTAGATTTACTTCTTTCCTTAAAGCCTAAAAGTTAATTTCTAAGGGTTGCCTATATCATCTTGTTAGGGCTAGGGATGTTGAGTCCAAAGTCCTTCCGATAGTGTTGATCCCAGTGGTTAATGAGTTTCTTGATGTCTTTCCCAATGAGCTTCCTGGTGTTCCTCCCAAAAGGGAAATAGACTTTGATATAGACCTCCTTCTCGATATTCAACCCATTTTCGTTCCCCCTTACTGTATGGACCCAATGGAGTTGAAGGATCAATTAAAAGGTTTTTTCAGAAGGATTTTATAAGGCCTAGTAAGTCACCTTGGGGTGCACCAATAATGTTTGTGAAGAAAAAAGATGGTTCTCTTAGAATATGGATTGATTACCGACAACTTAATAGAGTTACCATAAAGAACATGTATCCTCTACCAAGGATTGTTGACCTTCTTTATCAACTTCAAGGGGCTAGTCACTTTTCTAAGATTGATCTTCGGTCTGGGTATCACCAAGTGAAAGTGAGGGAGTGTGATATTCCCAAGACGGCTTTTTGGACTAGGTATGAGCACTTTGAGTTTATGGTTTATGTCCTTTGGGTTAACTAATGCACCAACTATATTGATGGATCTCATGAATATGGTCTTTAAATCCTACCTTGATTTGTTTGTTGTGGTTTTTATTGATGATATCTTGATTTATTCCAATAGTAAGGAGGAACTTTTAAATCACGTGAGGGTGGTGTTGCAAATCTTGAGGGAGGAGAGGTTGTATGCTAAATATGAAAATTGTGAAATTTGGTTGAAAAAGGTTTCTTTTCTAGGGCATGTGGTATCGGATGATGGCATTAAGGCGGATCATAAGTAGATGGAGGTGATTAGAAATTGGCGTTATTACCGGAGGTTTGTCAATGACTTCTCTTCTATTTCTTCTTATATGACTAAGTTGACACAAAAGAAGGCAAAATTCATGTGGACTGATGAATGTGAGAAGAGATTCCAAGCTTTGAAAGATAAGCTTGTCTTTGCTCCTATCTTTTCTTACCGGAAGGGTTGGAAGGATTTGATGTATATTATAGTGCCTCAAGAATTGGGTTAGGGTGTGTTTTGATGTGAAATGGTATGGTGATAGCATATGCCTCTAGACAACTTAAGGTGCATCCAAAGAATTATCCCACCCATGATCTTGAATTGGCGGCCGTGGTGTTTGCTTTGAAAATTTGGCATCATTACTTGTATGGGGTTCATGTTGATGTGTTTACAGATAATAAGATTATCCAATATGTGTGCACCCAAAAAGATCTTAACTTGAGACAAAGAAGGTGGTTAGAGCTCCTTAAAGATTATGACATGAGTGTGCATTATCTGGCCTCCTCTTCCTTTTTGACCCGTATTGGCACCTTGGCCTTGTAGCCGACCATCTCTACCTTTGTTTTGACCACGAGGAAAATCAATCACCTTATGACCCACTTTACCATAGCCATAGCAAGCTTTGAAGTTCTTCCAACATGGGCCATTATGGTTCCTACCACATCTTTGGAATATTGGATGAGGCACCACACAACCACCACCTTGGACCCTTGGGTTGTCATTAGCAAACCTTCTATTAGGAGCATTGGAAGACTCTTGGCCTTGGAAGTTATGGCCTTGAGGAAATCGATCACCTTGGGATTTCGGAATCCACTAGCAAAACGAGCCCTCTTGGACTCACCACTTCTTCTCTTTCTAACCTTTTCCCCTTCTAATTGTTCGGCATATGTCATGAGGCGAGACAAATTCTTATCACTTACTAGCATGGTAGTTCGACATTCCTCATTAACCAAGTTGGATAGACCTGACAAAAATTTGTTCATCCATGATCTCGGCTCGACAACCAATTGTGGGGAATTCTTGGAGAGTTGGTTGAACTTGAGGGCATACTCTCTCACATTCATAGATCTTTACTTAAGGTTCATAAATTCCATTATCTTAGCCTCTCTTAGATTAGTCGAAAATATCCATTTGAGAAATGAGGCTTTAAACTCTTCCCAAGGGATATCATTATCATTCCCTTTCTCCATCTTCTATTGAGTGAACCAAAGTTTAGCCACCCCTTTGAGTTGGTAGGCCACTAACTCCATTTTCTCTCGGAACTAACCCCCGTAATAGATAATACCTTATATATCTCATTAATGAATTCTTCGGGATCCTTAGCCACCTTAGATCCATAGAACTCCAGTGGGTTCATTCTAGTAAAATCCCTCACCTTGAAGCCAAAGTAGGAGTATGAGAGGCTTGGGCCCTGATTAGGTTGGTCATAGCATGGGCCAACATAGTGATAACATCTTGGAACTCATCATGGGCTACTCCCCCATCTTGAGGAGCTTGAGGGGCTGGAGGGGCCAGTTTCTCCTTGGGTGAATAGGCTCTCCTTAATATTTCTCTTGGAATAGGCATGATCTAGAATAGCAAAGAATATTCTTTAGAGGAAAAAGTCTTACCTTACTTCTAAAGAACTACATGGATCATAAAGAAAGGAAACATTTCCTAAAAAGCCTTAAAGCCTCTTACTCATAGTTGTGGCATGTTTCACAACCATGAATAAGACTATAATCAACACGGTGTGTTGGATTTCGAGGACCATTAACAACCTAGTGCTCTGATACTAAGTTTGTCATGACCCAAGCCTAGAGCCTCAGCGTGACACAGCGAATGGGGAACCCGAAGGGACCCCAAACAAGCCTCTTAGTATATCAATAAAAAATACTTGGTCACCGAAGCGAACTATCAAAAACAAGAGATACAAATAAGGGAAACGAGACTAAGGGAAGTCTTGATAATCATAAAACATCCAAGAGTCAAGCTCATAGCATAAGTACATCAAATGTTCCAACAACACCTCTAATATATATTGGAGTGCAGGCCAAGACACTTTCTAGGCTCACCATCAAAGTATCAAGTATTCAACATAAAGAAAAAGCAAATGGCAAGAGTAGCATACATAGTGTCTTCGAACTTCAGGACTCACCAAGTCTTATCTCCAAAAGACCAAACTAGCCACATGGACGATGATCAAGAAGTGCTCCAGTTCCTACATGGTAACATCATGTAGGTATAGAGTATGCATTGGTATGTTTGAATGTACTAAATATATAGGATGCAATACAGCAAGACATAAGGCAACATGGACAAAATGCATAGTCATAGATGATGGACAAGTATAATATCAATATAGCATGCATGATCAATGCTTGGAGTAAAGCATGCTTGTAAATCATATAACTTGCAAAATATATATTAGATGTGTAGAAAGAGACTATAACCAACATATACCAAGTGAATTACTACTTAAAATACAGGGCATGTCTCTCCGTTGGATGGTGATTGAGGTATCCACCCCTCAACATGATGGTATGGTCATGTCATCCCCCAACAAGGTGGTCGAGGTTCCTACTCCTCAACATGGTAGTATGGGCATGTCACCCCCTAACAAGGTGGTCGAGGTATCTAAGCCTCAACATGGTAGTATGGGCATCTCACCCCCCAACAAGATGATTGAGGTATCTACCCCTCAACATGGTAGTATGGGCATGTCACCCCTCAACAAGGTGATTGAGGCATGTCACCCCCTCAACAAGGTGGTTGAGCATGTCACCCGCTAAGAAGGTGTGGTCAACTTGCAACACCATAGATACTTTTCATGAATTCTATAAATACATGCAAACCCTTAATCATCATAAATTCACTTGACTTAAATACCATGTAATAGATCATCACTAACTTGAGAATCCTTGTCAAGACATTTTATCAAACACTTGGTGGGCCTATAATGCTTGTTCAAAATCATGTAATTAAATAGTGGAATAATATGAGAAAACTAAATGTAAATCAACCCACCAACATATGTTAAAATCCTCATGTAAGATACCTTGAAATCCATCATCAATCTCATCATAGATTATATATTCATAGCTCAAACCATGCATAATTAATCAACATTTCTTAAAACCCCAACATAATTTACAATCAAAATCCATAATAAGTGATACTCATAGATGATACAACTTGAAAATATGCAATTTACATAAAAAGGAAGGTTGGGCTCCATGGATGAAAGGACCCAATAGATGAAACTCAGATACCTTAAACTTGGGTTTTCTTGGGTTGAGCTTAAAGAGAACTTGGAGCTTGAAAAGAATCTTTGAGTTCCAAAGTAAGGCTTGAAATCTTTGAAATTTGAATGAAATATTTGGTTAAGTCTTGGAGAGGGTTTTGAGAGGGTCTTGAGTGATATAGAGTTGAAAAATGCTAAGTATAGGTGTTTTTATGCATAAACGGGCATGGAGTTATGACCCTAGGCCCTTGGACAAAAACAAAAAATTAAGGAAAAACCTGTACTGGTACACGTCTGGTCCGTGATGTGGAACCAACCGAAGGACCAATTAACACTAATCCATGCCCCTGGCACGTCACGACTAGGACACGGATGGCTATTGGAATTTGAACTTTTGCAAAAGTTATTTTTCACTACTGGTACTCTAAAATCAGTGTTATACCCATCTTCTACTCAATTTTGCCCCCTGATCAAGAATATGAAGTCGTATTTTTGATATCACACACGGATTTTGAGATATATAGAAATTACGGTTATGGGCGTTTTCAAAGAACATTTTTAGGGTGTTTCAGAATATTAAGACAATTTTTAACTTTTTGGTGTTGTTCATATATTTTAATTTGGCTTGTAACAAAGTAGTGTTTATTTTTTCTATTTTTGCTTTTCTTTATTTTGTGTTGAATGATAGATCTGCAAAGGATGTCCTCGAATTTTGATTTTTCTTGGCAAACCCCGTGCATAGATGACAAGCCATGTGAATGTTAATATCATGTCCCTATTCCTTAGCAATCTGGGTATCAATGTTTTGTATCTTTGATTCAGATGTTCCATGGACGAGGAGCATGTACTCACTAATTAATCTCTTCTTGATAAATCAATCCGTGAATAGATTTAACGAATCTAGAGTTGACTATGTGAGTAATCGATCTTAGATATGCGATGATCGAAAAATTGCAAATGTGTTGCCATAGTTTGAATGCGAAGCTAATTTGCCAATGTGGGATTGATTATGTTGTTGAAATGCTTGTTTTGCAACATCTATAACTTTCCCAGTTTGTTTTGGGGAGTAACTTGGTTAATTCTGGATTAGGAGAGGACCTTAGGCCTTCTATGGTTCTTGATGATGTTCACGCTCCAATAAGAAAGCAGTCGCTATCAATAATTAACCTAACCAAAGGTTAGGGTCGAATCCACAAGGAATATGAGACTTGACTACAAGAATCCACTACTAATCATTTCAAGCATAAATAAGTAAAATCTCTAAATTGAGGGGGGGGGGGTTGTAATTCAAAAATAAAGTAAAATAAACACTAAACTATGATGCAAGAAAACACTCAATTTTAGGGACAACTTGGGAATTGTGTTCACCATGGTTCGTTGACTCAATTACCCTAGGTAACATAACTACAATTGGAAATTTGCATGCAAAATGGTAACTTAGGTTCTTCCAGCCCACTTGTGAAGGTGAAGGTCGAATTTCACCATGGTGCTTGGTCGGCCACCATGCGTGCCAACTAACCATTACCAATTGTCCTAGTCAACCTCCCCTTGGTCAAGTTTGGCTGATTAGAAGACAATACATCAATCGAATCCTATCATCTACTTCCTTTTTTCTATTCGTCACTACCTTGGTCGGGCTAGTGATAGTAGGCGGGGTTTGGTGTTGGCTGCCACCAAACTACAATCATAATAAAAGGAAATAGACAATACATGAAAACTCCGATTGAAATATGATAAACCTAAGTTATTTCAAGTCAACTAGCCATAATTGCCACAACCCCAAGTTGTTGGTGCTTAGCTACTCATGGCTAAGGCAAAAACAAGAAAAAATGAAAATGCAAGAAATAAGTGAAAGTTTTACCAAAAACACTGAAGTATGTAGGAACCACAAGTTGCAAACCTAAAAGGTTGATTGATCAACAATGAATACACAACAAGATTTTCTATCCCCAAAATGGATTTTCCAAGAGAGAATAATAAACTAATCTCAAACCCTAAAATATTCTTGAGAGAATATTCAAAGGCAAGTCCAATCTTCTAAAATCTAGAGTGTACTCATAAAAACCTAACTTAATGTATCTATAGTGTTTGAAAATAAACCCTAAAAATAACACAGAATAGATAGTTGGCAGCTGGTACACCTTGCAGGTATGACTCGTAGGGTGACCTACGAGTCATAGTCGGGGTCTCATATCAAGTTCTTGACATCTTCGACTGAACTGGTACGAACCACAGGTATGAGTCATTTCTTGAGCTACGACTCGTTTGTTCCTCTCGTAGTCTTAGCCTTCAATTTTTGGTCTAACATTTTGACTCTCTGATTCCTTTTATGACTCCACCTACACGAGTTGTGGTGAGAATTACGACTCATTGGATGTCCTCGTAGGGGTGACCACCACTTAATAGATTTTTGAATTTTGGTCTCTATTTCTTGCTACAACACACCCTATGACTCGTAGCTGGGGCTATGACTCGTAGATGAGCTCGTATATCCTATGATTCAGCAAAAATCTACAACTTTTCTTTAAAATCATGCCAACCTAACTTTTCTGTAAGAACAACACAAAAACACGTAAAAACAAGAAAGAGTCGTATTAAGAACTCACAAAATCCCTGGTTTTGGGCATCAAATTTGCTGTGTTTTGACAACACATCAACACCCTCAACTTAGAATTGTTGTTTGTCCTCAACTCAATCTAAGCAGACAATGAGAAATACATTGTAGTTATACTAATGGCATATAAAATAACTCCTTTGATTCAGGTACCCAACTACCATTTGCAAAATTGGATTACAAAGTTATTAAGCAAAACCAGAACATAGTGAAATACCTGGCAATCCAACTATGACAAGCTAAGGAGCATCAACCGTCCATAATTATTGGTAAAGTCATATGCTACTCAAGTAGTGCAAATGCCCTCACTGAAAAGGAGTCCCTCATACTTAGTCAAAAAGCATTTAGAATTTAGGGACTGAGGAAGCATTCTCACTCTCACAATTGAAATTCATGCATTCTGGCTAACACCATAGGCTTGTCTCTATACTCATCTTCTAGCTTGGTGATAAAAAGGATTTGGATTACTTTAGGACTTATGGGCTTGTAACATAAGTTCAGGGGGCTTTGGTATGGCATTTTAGGCAAGTAGTGACTAAAAGCTATCCTTGAACCTTGTCTACCTTTATTCTCCTGTTTTGAACTTTTCTCAAGTGTTTTCTTTCTATTTTAAACTGTGCCTTATTTCTGAACTCAATTCTTGTTACTTTTTCTCAATTCAAGGCACTTATCTTTTCTTTTTCTTCACTCGGCTTATTGATTTTTTATTTCTTTGTTTATTCCCCAACTAACCACCTCACTGTCATTACTTTTACCACCATAAGTGCCACCCTCAACTTAGGCTTTTAGCCTGAGATGAAGTACACAATATCTATTCCTCAAACCAGGGCCACAACTTGTAGCGACCCTCAACTTAGGCTTTTATCCTTAATTAAGGTTCACATGTCCAAGGAGAGACTAGGGCTAAAATCAAGGTATTTCATCAATCAAGGTTAAGCTAGGAAGATGTCAAGAAAGAATAAGTACATGAGAAGCTCAAAAATTTGGAACAAGGGATTCACTTACTCAATTGGTGGGTCATTTAGGCCAAAAGTGGGTTCACTCAAAGAACAAAGGTCTAAGATCTTTCCATATTCACCACATCACCAAACCAATCTTAGAGCAATAAGGCAAGTTCTGAGTCCATACAAGATGCATAAATGCAACAAAATAAACTCACAATACAGATAGCATTACATCCACAATCAAGTATAGACTCACAGGTCATGCTTTCATCCTCAACTTACCTTCATAATATTAGTACAAACATTGCCAGAAACTAAAAAATGTATGAATGCGTCAACAACCACAATCACAAAAATTTTGAGGATACCCAATTTTTCATCTAAAGTTTAAAACACATCTAAAGACTATGTATATGCCAACAAATATCTCTAATATGAATTTACGCATTGTCTACACTACCTAAACATGCCGGTTCAACAGAAAGTAAACATCTACAAGGAAAAAGAATCACGGCAAGAAGACCTTAGGATCAAAAATAGAGGAAGTTATAGACTTGAGTTAACTCATACTTCACCTTAATTGATAAATTTCCACACCCACCAGAAGGGTACTTTATCCTCAAAGTAAAAACACATAGAAAAGGTGCAAGGGTTGAAGATACGCGGCGGAGGTGCAAGGGTTGCAGATACGCGGTGGAGGTATGACTCGTACTCATATGGTGACCTATGAGTCATATAGCAGCCTTGTAAGACTAAAATATCTGAGGGAAAAGCATTCTGGAATCATCTACGAGACGTAGGCACAACTCATAGGGTGTCCTACGAGTCGTAGTGCGACCTCATTTCAGAGACATTTCAAGAATCCAAATGAAGGCCACAAAACCATCACTATGACTCGTAACAAGTACTACAAGTCATAGGAAGGGCTTGTATGGAAAATGTTAAGGCACCTTAGAAGACTGTTTCCTTCTACAAAGGGCCACTATAACTCATAGGGCGCCCTACGACTCGTAGTGGGTCCTTGCAGTAGAAAACAGAGAGCACCCTAGGTGTCTCTATTCTTTCCACGAAGACCAATAACTAACAAGAAAGCACCAGGGGTGACAAAAACAAAACATAGGCGATGCTGCACGGAATCTAAACACTCTTCCTTACCAATTTCTCAACATAAAACATGAATTCTTCCCTATCTATTCAGAACACTCTAATATTGAAGACAAGAAAGAACATTACTGAGACACATCAAATTTATGCATGAGTAATTTGCCTTAACAGAATCATAATATCCCTCAACCCAATAAATTCAACCCCACAGGATTTTCACAAGATAATGACCCATAAAATGCGAGACAAAAGCACATGGATATGGAAACCGACATTAAAGTCTCCTAACAAAGATAGAAGTCAAGAATCAACTCTTTTCATGTGTATATACAGTTAGACATCACATTTCTGCTACTACTGCAATCACTTTCAGATGGTGTTGCTGACCATGATCATAAAATATTCATTCAGGGACCCATAAGAAAAAATTATTTTAGAGATATACCAAACTTAACCACGAGAACTTACCAGATGAATGGATGAATGACCATTGAGAAAAAGAAAAAGAAGATCGAGTTCTTGGTGCCAAATTCACTTGCTAGGGAATGTTAATAGAGCGATAATTTAAGGGATGAATGAAATAGTGAAAAGGGAGTTGAGAGGGAGTTATAAGTTGAAAAGAACCACTTTATGTAGGGACATGAAGAGCCAAAAAACATTATTCTTTTAATATTCAAAATGATTTACCTTTTAAAGTTCTGCAGAATGGGTCTATGAGACCTCGACTATGAATCGTAGGGCATCACATGACTCATAGGTATCGATCTCGTAGCAAATCCAATACTTAGGAAAATTTTGACTTCATACCTTGGTACTACGAACCCCACCTACGAATCGTAAGGTTGGCTCGTAGTATATGTACCCATTTCTAATACTTACTGTTTTCCCTACGAACACGACTATGAGATGTAGAGGTGACTACAACTCATAGGACTACTGGTATAGGCTGTGTAAAGCATGTGTCCCTCCACTCTTCAGTTCCTATTTCGTTTCTACACCCAAATACTCAAGATATGCAAGAATGCAAGCTAACAAAACTTGTTCAAAGTCTTAACAGTCTTAAAAAATATTGACTACCTTTACACTAGCTATATAAACGAAAATGTCTCAAGTTAAATCTAAACACAAAAGATGCTTAGGTTGCCTCCAAAGAAGTGCCCTATTTAATGTCGTGGCTAGATTTTATCATTGTTCTCCATCAACTATCATCAAGGGTCCACACCTCACTCTTCAACTCATCCGGGTGCTTTATGGATTGGCGAATATCGAACATGAACTATGCATCATTAGCCCTAAACCATAGTTGACCCAAATCCATATCCACTAGGGCTATACCAGTGGCCAGAAATGGTCTCCCCAAGATGATGGGCACCTTAAAATCAACTTCGCAGTAAAGGATCACAAAATTTGCGAAAAATATGAATTTATGAACTTTAATAAGCATATCCAAAAGGATTCCCTTTGGATTTTTAATGGTTAGATCAACCATGAGCAACCTCATTCTCATCGGGGTAGGCATGCCAATGCTAAGCTTTTTGAATAAAGCAAGAGGCATTAGATTGATTCTTGTTCCTTGGTCACACAATGCTCTTGCGAACTCTACATTACCAATGGTGCAAGGAATGGTGAATGCACCGGGGTCCTCTCGTTTTTGAACAAGTCATTTGTCATAATTGTACTACATTGTTGGAGTTCTTGTGAGGACTCTTGGCTCAAAGTCCACTTCTTGTTCACCAAATCCTTCATATACTTGGTATACCTCGGCATCTTCTCCAAATCTTCTAGAAGGAGAATGTTGATGAGAGTTGCTTCAACATTGAGAAGAAGTGTTTGAGTTTAACCTCCTCTTCTTTTTTCTTAAGCCTTTGAGGGAAATGAGGAGGGTGTTTTGGAATTGCTTTAAATTTTTCATTCTCCCTTACCTCTTCTTGTTGCATCCCAAAAACCTTTAGATCTTTTCCCTCAACGACGACTTCACCACCAAGACCCTTCTCATCAACTTTATCCATAATTACCGGCATAGGGAGATCTATAGTGCTTTTGCCACTGTGAGTCGTGACCACCATGCAATGCCTTTCATTTTTAGGATTTTGAACCATAATGCTTGGTAAAGTGCCCTTTTAGAATTGGTTCAATTGCAAAGAAACTTTTCCAAATTGTTGTTCAAGTTGCTTAATCGCCATCAAGTGAGACTCTATTTTTCGGTTAATACTTGAAATATCCGCTTTCATTCCCTTGAAAGTCTCATCTTGGTGGTCGGCGCTCTTTAATAAGTTTTCAAAAATCTCTTCGATCCTAGAGTTACTAGACCCGGCCTCACGGCTGTGAGTTGGCACATAAGGACCATTCCTGTATCCCTCTCTTCGGCATATGGCACTCTCTCTCTCACAGTATCTTCCCAGATTATCTCTGTACACCCCATCATGGTTGAAGTTCTGACCTTGATTCCCGGAGCCTTGCCTCCAATAGTCCAAATTGAACCCTTGGGGGTTGTTCCGAAAACCCACTGCTTGGTTACTTACAAAACATGCATCTTCATCAAACAATGGATCATCACAGATAGGAGCCTTCAGAGATTGGTGGGTGATTGCCTTGAGACTTTCTTGGTTTTTCTTTAAAACCAAGTCCATGCTTCTGTGCAGTTGAGCAAGTTGCTCTATGATATCTTTGTTTACCTTTCCTTGCTCATTCTTGGTACTGATCGCACAAGAAGGTTTCATTGCACCTCGCTCTTGTTGACCCCATACTATATTTATTTTGACTTGCTCCATCTTTGCCAGTGTCAATGCAAAAGGTTGGTTAAGTAACATGCCTCCCATCATTATACCGGCACAAGCTTGACTATTCTAGTCTACTGCCTGATAGATAATCTTAACTACGACGTCACCAACAGTCTTGTGATAGGGGACCATCCTCAAACATTTGGTAAACCTTTCCCATGTTGTGCTAATAGAGTCACCCGACAATTACTCAAAGTTGTTGATTTGGTCCTTGAGCTTCAACTTCTTAGATCTTGGAAAATATCTTTCAAGGAATATTCTCTAAAGGCCAGCCCATCTTGTAATAGTACCCAGAGGAAGCTCAGACAACCATGCAGCTGCATTGGCAGTAAATGATAGTGGAAACACTCTTAAACCAACAACATCAAGAGAAAGATTTTTTGACCCCATGACACACTTACAAACAAACACCACATTTTGGAGATGACTGTGGGAATCTTGCAGTGGTAGCCCTGTGAATAGTCCATGGTTTTGGAACAGTTGGAGAAATCCACTTGATACTGCGAACTTAGTATCTGTTAATAAAGTAGATAGTACTATAGCACTGGTAACGTCCATAGTCGTAGAATTCAATCTATATTGATTCCATCCATAAGAGCTTTCATTGAAGTCCCTAAGCTGTGGCTTTTACCCCTTGGTTGTGAATTCTCCTCTCTTCTCATATCGTCCTTCAGATTCATATCCTCCTCTACCTCAATATCCTCATTCACTTGAGCCATTCTTCTCACTAGTCGATGGATCTCAAAATTGATCAGAGCTAAGGGATTGCCTTGGCTCCTTGTGTTGGGTATACAACCTAGTACAGCCTGCAATTAAAATCAAACAACAAAAACAAAAGTAAAATACAGGAGATTCGAGGAATCAACACTATAACTAACTAAGAGTGAACTCAAGTCAAACCCTAGATATATTCCCTGACAATGGCGCCATAGTTTTTGATGATGCTTATACTCTAATAAGAAAGTGGTCGCTGTCAGTAAATAATCCAACTGAAGGTTAGGGTTGAATCCATAGGGAATACGGGGCTTGACTGTAAGAGTCCACTACTAACCATTTCAAGAATAAATAACTAAAATCTCTAAATGGGGGGGGGGGTTGTGATTCAAAAACAAAGTAAAGTAAATACTAAACTATGATGCGAGAAAACACTCAATTTTAGGGACAACTTGGGAATTGTGTTCCCATGGTTCGTTGACGCAGTTACCCTAAGCAACATAACTACAACTGGAAATTTTCATGCGGGATGATTAATTAGGTTCTTCTGGCACACTTGTGAAGGTGAAGTTTGAGTTTCACCATGGCGTTTGATCAGTCACCATGGCGTGCCAACTAACCGTTACCAATTATCCTAGTCAACCTCTCGTTGCTCAAGTTTGGTTGATTACACGAGAACACATCAATCGAATCCTGTTATATACTTTTCTTTTCCTATTTGTCACTACCTTGGTCGGGCTAGTAACAGTAAGCAGGGTTTGTTGTTGTCCACTACGAAACGATAATCTTAATGAAGGAAAATAGACAATACATGCAAACCCTAATCGTAGAACTGCGATAAACATAGGTTATTTCAAGTCAATTACCCATGATTCCCACAACTCCAAGTTGTGGGTGCTTAGCCACTCATGGCTAAGGCAAAACAAGACAAAATACAAATACAAGACATAAGCGAAAGTTTTACTAAAAACACTAAAATATGAAGGAACCACAAGTTGCAAATCTAAAAGCTTGATTGATAAACAATGAATACAAAGAAATATTTGCAATCCCTAAAAAGGGTTTTCCAAGAGATAATAACAAGCTAATCTCAAATCCTAACATATTCTTGAGAGAATGTTCAAAGGCAAGTCCTATCTTCTAAAATCTGGAGTCTCCTCATAAGAACCTAACTTAATGTATTTACAATGTTTACAAATAAATCTAAAAGTAACAAAGAAAAAGTAGTTGGCACCTGGTACGCATTGTAGGTATGACTCATAGAGTGACCTATGAGTCGTAGTCGAGATCTCGTATCAGCTTCTTGGCATCTTAGGCTGAATCGGTATGGCCCAAAGGTATGAGTTATTGCTTAAGCTATGACTCGTATGTTCTTCTTGTAGTCTTGGCCTTTAGTTTTTGGTTCAACATTTTGGCTCTCCAATTCCTGCTACGAGTCCACCTATATGAGTCGTGCTGAGACTTATAACTCGTAGGATGGCCCCGCAGGGGTGACCTCCACTTAGCGAATTTTTGAATTTTGGTCTCTGCTTCTTTCTACGACACACCCTACGACTCATAGCTTGGGCTAAAATTCGTAAGTGAGCTTGTATATCCTATGATTCAGTAAAAATGCACAATTTTTCTTCAAAATCATGCCGACCTAACTTTTTTGCAAGAACAACACAAAAACACATAAAAATCATAAAAAGCCACATTTAGAACTCATAAAATCATTGTTTTGGGCATTAAATGTGTTGTGTTTGACAACACATCAGTTCCATTAGTCCAAGTTCACCATAGTGACATCCCTTGACAGTGAAATGAATCCTTAGTGAAGCTCTTTTGAGCCTTGATCCCTTCTCTGGCAACCTTGTAACCTTGAACCATCTTTGTGAAAGACAATTTCTTCTTGTTTCTTACTAAACTCTCCTTGAGCTTGAAATACTGAGTAGTGGCGAAAGGCTAAGTTGGGGGTGTTAATGGAAAGAAGGAAGTGTCTCCCATGAAAGAGTTGGAAAAAGAGGGGCAAGAATTGAAAAAAACATCAAGGAGCCCTAGAAATGAATGAAAAGAAAATGTGAAAAACAATGCTTGAAAATTGAGGATCCTCCAACAAACATTTTTGCAAAAAAAATGCACAAGGGAGATAGTTAGGAGGATGAATCCAAAGCAAAAGAGGTGTCAATAAGGAGATGAATAAGAAAGGAACCAAAAGAACCTTTGAGCCTGAAAAGAACATGTAGATTTTAAGGAGGGATGAGCCACTATTAACCACATGCTACCCTACTCAACCTTTACCCTATATTATAGTCCTAGCAAAGTCCTTTGGGATCCTAGTCCTGAAGAAAGTCAAGTGAGCTCCGACTGAGAATAAGGGAAAGCCTATAGGTTGAAGCTTATATGATATTTCTCATTTGTGAGAGTAAGAGTTAAATAGATCCTTTAAAAGCAATACCATAATGTTGAGTGTTTAGGATCTTCTTTGGCATAAGAGCAAATGGTGATGCCTTTAGGCAGTGATTAACAACTATATGAGCAATTGTGAACATAGCCATATTTTGATTAATCTTTAGTCATCTCTCGAGTCTTCAAAGTTACTTAAGGGGTTTGTGGAAGTTCGAGAAGGGATAAAAAAAGTGAAGATGTATGTGTTTCTCCCTATAGCCTTGTTTGCAAGCTCTGAATTGGATGAAGTAGCATTTGATTTGCTTGAGGGAAAGCAAAAGCTTAAGTTAGGGGTGTTGAACAGTCTATATCTCAGACTCACTTTAGGGATAGATTGCAAAGAAATATTTCCCTCAGCATGCTAGTATTTCTAACTTCTAACAAGTATGCATGTGCTATGACAGAAAATGGGATTAAACGTGCACAAATGGACTATACTTGGTAAAATCATGGAAAGTGAGCAAAAGTGTAAAAAGGAGGAGAAAAGCAGTATTGCCAACATACTCATTGATCCACCGAACACTCTAGGAGATCACCTATCATTGCAACAACCAAGGTTCAAAGTCAAGTCAAGATGGCACTTATACTCGATGTCGCAAAGCATACTCGATGATCTGTCAAATTGCATAAGATATCACCTCAAGTTGCAGCACCCAAAGACCCAAAACACTGATAGAAAGGCGATGTGAGGAATATTTTGGCACATGACTGAATCAGATCAACAGAGAAAGGAGTCATTGCTTGTTGCAGAAGAGGTAGCCTCATAATTTTGCATAGAAAAGCAGTCAAGTATACATTCGGCGCATCATCGGAGTGCTCGACAATGGTCGGCCTTGACCGCCAAATGGCATTTTACAGCACAAACATTTACACATTTACACAGCGTATATAAGTAATTTTAGAAAGAACATTGTACTTATCAGTTCACACCATATCAGAAGAATTGGTATGTAGTAGTACATAAAACTTTCCTATTAGAATACAAAGGAGATTTAGGGTTTTGAAGATTTTGGGAAGAAAATTGGAGAAGATAGGCTGGTGATAATTAATTAATTTGTATTCAATCTTATTACCCATGACTGTTGTTGCTGTGTATGATATCAAATCTTTAATTTCTAGCATGTGTGTCTAAAATCCCCATGTTGAGGGTGTGCTATTGATATGAGTCTTTAATTTATTTTTTGGGTCTTTGATTCTTGACTTATCTATAGTTGATTTGAGTGAATTTATATCCATTCCTATGTTTAATCGATATTTTCAAAGTTGCAAACTTAGGTTTCACTTTAGATCTCTGATTATTTCCTTAGTCGAAATGATTAGAGTGTGGAATGGATATTTTGATTAGAAACCTCTTGGAGTTTTAGTTGAAGTCCACATTCATGGATTCAACGGCCAAGGTATTAGGGGTTTTGCTAAGACTTCTTAGGCCAAACATGTCCTTAGCGGTCTGCATATGATTTCTTAGTTGATTCATGCGGAACACCCTTGTATCATGCTGATATGGGTTACAAGAAACCTAACTTATTCAATCAATATCAACTCATTTAGTCAACTATCTAAACCTGGCTAGTAGATCGATCCCTATATTTGTACATCCCCAACGTCTTCCCTTAGTTGCTATTTAAATCAATATTAGAACTTGTTTAGCTGAATTATTATTTTGATTATTGCATCCCCCCAGATGCTATGATTACTTGTCTTGATGAGTCACTTCCACCTTAAACAATGATTCCCTATGGGATCGACCCTAACCTCTAAAGTTAGGTTATAATGCTGATGACGACCGCCCTTGCTTTCTTTGAGTAGTTGGGTTGTGTAGCAACATCTGTATTGTATACTTTATATGATACAAATGTGAAGATCATTTGTATTGATTACTTGATTATGATATGCACGTGGATTTAATCTGTGTTGTTTATTTAATTTAAATGTTGAGTCTATTGTCAGCTTTATGATATGCACATAGAATTAACTCGTGGAATATGTGGAGTTCATCTTTCAAAGTATGGACAATGAAGTTTACCCTCACAAGTAGCTAGTGCATCAACCTATTTATTTCATAGGAGAAGGGATAATATGCTTTTCCTGCGGGTCGTAAGGTAGCAGGGGAAGGAGAGGGACACTGGATGATCTTAAGCCAGACTAGTTTGTGCGCAAATTGTTTTTGCAATACTCTGTTGTGTTATGAAATATAATTTATGTTGTACTATTGATCTATTAAATTTTATGATTGCATATTACTCCTCTTATATTATCCGTATTCAACCAGTAATAGAAACAATAAATAAAGAAAATAAAATTATAAAAGTATCCAAGTCTATAAAATTCACTGTGTGTCCTTTAGGAATTTAATATCCTTAGTATACCCAAGGTTAGGGATTATTTTCTACCAAGATAAAATAGATAACCTATTACAAAAGTAGTGGTACATCAAACACTTGTAATTTCAGCGAACTGAACGAACCAAAAATAGATTCACACGTAGACTCGAATTTTGTTTTGTAAGAAATTGTATGCAGAAAAAGAGAGAATTCAATATCTAGAAAGTATAGAAAGGGGTATCTATTTATAGCCAATGTTGGGCAATAATTCACCGCTTCAAAGTCTGTTCTAAACATGCATGGCATTTGTAAATTTTAAAGTCTATTAAATTCGTTAATTCAGTAAAAATTAAATTAAATTAGTAAATAATCTATAAATTAATTATTAAATAAATAATTTAATAATTCACCAAATTAATTAAATAAATTTTATCTAAAAAATTTATGAATCAATCACATCATTTGCTGAAGCCGAAGCCAAGCGTAGCAAGAAAGCGAGAACAACGACGTGAGGGGCTCCCTCTACTTGACTCTTTAAGATCTAGAGGAAGTGTTTCCTGATATAAGGACAAAACCGTTCCTCTATTCTACCAATGAGGGAGAAATAAATCTTCATTTTTCTTTATTTGGTTGGCTCCACATTTCCTTATTCTTCCAAGCTTCATTTTTCAATTAAGACCTTACTACTTAAAACAAACAATTACCCACATTAATATGGAATGATCATTGTTTACAACATATGCATAAAAAAGTTGTGTGATCTCTAAATAAGGATTAATTGCATCTTCATAAGTAGGTTGCCCTTTGAACTTTCCACAGTAAACTATATATCGGATATACTCGGTCAACTGGTAGATTTAATATCTTTGAACCATCAAGCTTTGTCGTATACCCAGACAATATAAGTCACACAACTGGTTTACCTAATTATTTTTTAGGTAAATTATGATACCTAAATAATTAACTACTGTAATGCTACAATCAACCCAAAATTATGGTTTACTAAAGTTATATGATTCTAGGTAAAAGTTCTAGTTATCTTAAAGGGAAGGGGTTAAGTATCCTTTAAAATTCCATAAAGATGGTTAACCAACCAAACTTAGGCTAATTAATTTTAAAACTAAACATACTAAGGAATATTTTAAAAAAATGAAGAGTTTGGTAGGAAAACATTTTAAACTTTAAAAGCTCTCATGCATTTGTCTTAGAATGGCCAAGGTTTGAGAAAAAATTGATTCGCTTAAAATATCTTTGCGAGTCCCAAATGGAATGACTTTTTAAATTAAAATGAATAAATAAACTAAAGATATAACACAAAATTTGATTTTATCCTTATGAAAATTTGCATTCTTTTGAATTCTTTTTTTAAAAAGTCAATTTAAATGTACACAAATATTCATTCCTTTTCGAAGAAATATAACAAAAGGCTAATATTAGGTTGATAGGAAAAAAGAATTGCAGTTACCCTCTTCAGACATTCCCTCCTCATATATCCAATCATCCTCTTCGGACGTTTCCTCCTCATCTATCCATTTATCCTTTACAGAGTTTTCTTTCTCGTCTGTCTATTAATCCACTTCAAAAATTTCCACTCCTCATCCTCCTTCACATTTGTTAGCATATCTAGCTTTTCTCTACTAATTTTTTCTACAATATGAATAAATGCTCCAAATTGACTTCTAATTCAGCATCCACTACTTGATGAACACTTGATATTTCATTTTGATATGCAATATTCAACACATTCTCAACTTCCACCCATCCCTTCGGCTTGATATTGATTACAACCCACCAATCAGATTTGTTCTTACTTAATGTTTAAGGAACATTGTATACTTTCTTTGCATTTTGCACAATAATAAAAGGATCATAAGCCCGATACGCCCTAGTGTATTTGACTTCAAGGATGTTATGCTGCTTAAATTCCCTTATACATCTATTTGGGGTTGGACCAAACCACTTACATCAAAACAACATTTTTCTTTTAATTGGCCAACCAGAATACTTCAACTTGAGAATCTCTTGTAAGATGCCAAAATAATAAACATTGTCATTTTGATTCCCATCATCACCTTAAACCCAAAAAACTATTATTATTTTTTTTTCTATTCATCAAGTATTCCTCAGTGGTAAATTTAAAACCAATCACATTATATTGAGACATTGAATGAACCTTAATTGTTTTCCAAGAAATATCCTTGAAAAATTAGTCAAATGTGGCAGCATTTTCTGAATTGTATACCTATATATGGTTAGTAAGTTGAAAAACAGTGTTAGCAAAAGGAAGGGTACTATAAATTG
Organism: Solanum clarkiae; assembly: GCA_011800125.2. Classification (NCBI taxonomy): domain Eukaryota; kingdom Viridiplantae; phylum Streptophyta; class Magnoliopsida; order Solanales; family Solanaceae; genus Solanum; species Solanum clarkiae. Next base: position 17,461,126 of record JAABOM020000110.1, on the reverse strand, counting down.
TTATCATTATGTATATATTACAATTTGCAACACCTACCCAATCAGCATACCATGTCGTAAATAATGGATACACTTGATCATGGCCATATTGACTCACAAAATAACTGTACAATCACATTAGAAATATAATTAGTTTTCTTGATAAAATAGGAGCTGAATCTATTTAAATATTAAATTTTATTAATTTAAAAATGGTTGGACTTCTGAAAACTTCAACAAGACATGAAACGATGCAGATTTTCCTCCACTATGGTAAGTCAGCACGTACATTTTTTAGAGCCCTTACCCAGCTGATTGAAGATTGATAATGGTTGTACTGCAATATCAATCTTAGCATCAACATGTCAACTAGGTCTATTTCTTAAACATGAAACTTGATCATCAAAGTAATAAGAACAAAAGTGGATGCTTTATCTAGCAAGATATGATCCCACTATATAGCCTTCTGATGGTCCTGCAATATTCCACATTAGATAGGTACTTTCAAAAAGTATATATGAGTTTTGAAGAAATAAGAATAAATGTGATATAGTTACTTACTAATCATAAGGATACATCACCTAATTTGAACTAGAAATCCTATTACGGCTTTGTTGACAAGGTGAATGGGAAGATGTTTCGTCACATTGAAGAACCCAGGTGGAAGAATCTTCTATAACTTATTGCTGATAACAACAATATTTTCAGCCATTTGGACCAAATTTTCTACTCTCAACGTGCTGGGGAACAAGTCTTTGAAGAATAAACTGATCTCTGGAATCGATTTCCATACATTTTTAGGAAATCAACAAAAAGCAATTGGAAGTAATTGTTTCATGAAAACATGACAACCATGACTTTCCATCCCATGTAATATTCCATGTTCCACATGTCAACCCTCTTTTCCAAACCCAAAGCATATTATTCTGGCATCTTCAACCTTTACATCCATTCACAAATTTTCCTCTTCTCTTCCATTGTAAATGAATAACTAGCCTTCTTCTTAAGCAACTAGTTGTTGGTAGACTGCTATAAATGTAACTCTTATCGTTTACAATGTTTCGATAAGTCAAGTCTAGCCTTAACATTATCTTTTGTCTTGCTAGTCATATCTATTACACTGTTGAACAAATTATCAAAATAATTCTTTTCAATATGCAGGACATCAAGATTATGTTTGAGTAGATTATCCTTCGAATAAATTAAGTCCTAGAATATAGTTTTTTTAGTCCAATTATGTGCAATGCCATACTAGTCTAATTTTTATGGTGGTTCCTTAGCTACCTTTGTAAAATTTTGAACCCTCTCCCAAATATCATGACCCATTAATATTGGGGGTGGACCGTCTCATTTAGTTTAATTCTTTGTAAAAGCATATTTCATTTTAGTAAACTGATCATTAGGTTGAAAAAATCGGCGATGACATTTAAAATAGTGGATTGTTTCAGACATCTTTTAGTGTGAATGATTTAGTATCTTCCATAAAATAGGTACATGGTAACTTACCAGCTGCCATCCATCCAAATAGCATTCCATTTGTAGGAAGATCATTAATAGTCTACATCTAATAGCATGCAATATGAAATTTTATTTATGAAAAACATCCCATGTTTTAACCCCTTTAGATCAAAATAGTTTATACTCTGTCATGACCCGAACCTAGGGTCTAGGAGTGACATCACGAATGAGAACCCAAGGGTCCCTAAACAAGCCTAAACTTATTCGTACTCCCACCATCAGCTCAAAAGTGTATACAAATAGTAAACATATAGTTCTAAGGGATAGAAAAATAGGATTTACTCTATTGGGATATCATAGGGAAAGGGAGGGATTAACATAGATTCACATTACATGTAGCACATAATGGCTAAGGGAAGGGTAAGAATGACTCACTCTATGGGGGTGATTCGAGACTTCGGATCTTTCGCGTTTCTGTATCAAAGTATACATACTTATCATAATTCTCATAGTCAATCCCTAATAGCCATATCCAATAGATAACCATAATCATAGGCTCCAAATAAAACACATAACATATAGATTCGATAAGAGTCTACAAGATGACCAACAATGCGTCTAGTCATAAGATAGGATGGGAGCCAAGGCATATCATGGGCTTACCCTCAAAGTAAATAGCAAAACAGAACCAACATAAGGTAGATAGATTGTGCCTTGGCCTTGGAAGATAGGACTCACCACAACACTTTATAAAATTTGATCTAGCCATCAAACGGTGGGTGAAGGTAGTCTCCGGTCGCTACATGGTTAGATCATGTAGGCAAAAAATATGCGTTAGTACATTTGAATGTACTAAGTATGTGAGCATACATTGCATATGACTTATCAAATCGGCATTCAATATTAAATGACAAGGGCACATAATATATATATATATATATATATATATATATATATATATATATAT
>JAABOM020000110.1:17402316-17458622 GCA_011800125.2 Solanum clarkiae | reverse complement strand
TATATCTTATATTTAGTTGGTTAACTTTTATATATATAGACATATATTTTTTTAATTTAAAATAATTTTCTAATATTTTTATTCTTTCTTTTCAAAAACAAAACAAAAATTAAAAAAAAAAAAAACGAAAAAAGAAAAAAAGAAAACCACTAACTAAACTACCTCCCCACTAGTCACTAACTTCCCCAACTTTCCTCCACTACACACGACACACACCCTCACACACATTCATGCATAAAACATACACAATACACTAACATTCTAGACAACACTATACACAACACAATCACATCACGTTTGCCAAAAAGAAACACAACATTAAACACAACACACACGGGAAACAGTCCCCCGCAAAAAAAACTCCCAAAAACACATCAACAAAAAAGAGACGGAGTTTGAGGTTTTTCTTCGCGACTCGAGTTCATGGTTCCCATTGTAGCCTACCCTTTGTAAGTTATTATTCACAAGAGGCAACACTTATCTTTCTTGTCCAATTTAGTATGATTACACTAAATTAAAGTTGTCAAATTTCGTACATGTTTGATCCATTGATATTCTCCGTTATTATAGTATGAATTATGTTCAATTCTTTCATATCAATTTTTGTTTGGATGTTTTATATTGTTAAATCTAGGGTAAAACTGTTAAATAGTTTATTTCAAGTTGAGTAAATTCATTGTCTAATTATGATGATGTGTGCGTTTACGATTTAATAAACTGAAATATCAAAAATAATTAACGATATAGATTCTTTATATAAAATATTGCTTTTAGTTGTAGGTTCTTTTATTTTTATGGCTAAAATAAAGAAAAATAAAATTTTAGGTGTTCATGATTCCTAACATGCGGAATGTGTAAAACTTATATAAAAGATGTATTTGGGTGTCCTTACTAATATCATGCTCACTTTTTCATAGAAAAAACATTAAATGAAAATAAAAATGAAAAGCTTGTAAGCTTTTACATCTCATTTGAGTAATGATTTTTTTTAGATACTAACTTAAGAATTTTATGTTGATCCATGTAATTAATATTGAGTTGTTGAATTATGTTTTTTGTGAGTCACAATGACTAATACCTAAAAAAAATATTAAAGTCTTTGACTTTGTAAAAAAGGTAATAATAAAAAAAATTAACTAAGAAAAAAATCAAGGATGTGGTGACGCACCATGACTGAATGAGTTTAGTGATTTGTCTTTCTTTAATTCAAATTAAAATTTGCTTATAAAAATTATTAAGATATGGAGAATGCAATCATGCCTCTAACTTCTAGACAAAGTATGCGGTGACGCATCTAAGTTAAACTCATAAAATCCATAATTTTTATTAAAAAGTGAATAAATTAAGGGTCATAGACACAATTTATCCCAAAATAATTTAAGACACGTATATGTTGATAAAAGCGATCATGCTAGAACCATGGGACTTGAGGGGTACCAAACCCTTCCCCCAAGGTCAACAAAATTCCTTACCTGACCTTTGTATCCGTAGACCAAAAAATTAAAAGTAACTTCCTTTTGATTAGTGATTTAAATTAGGTGACTTGGAACACCAAAACAAAATTTCAAGTGGCGACTCTGAATAAATACTTTTTCAAAATGTCACTTTCATTAGAAAAATTCTATTTTTCAAAACCAGCATAGGGAACAATAGTGGTGTGACAAAGGCAAGCCCTTAACTCTATTTGATCCAGAGATCCACCGAACTATAAGAAGAATGGCCCAAGAGAAGCAACAATGAGACCAATGCATATGTAACATCCCATAAAATTACTGAAATACCCCTAAAATGTAATCATGAGCACAACGTGTCTTCCAAAGCTCCTATGGAAAATTCGAAGCCGAATTTGCGATCAGCGTGGAAAATCGATTGGGAAAATGGTCTCGACCCGATTCAAGAGCAACCAGAGCGAAAAATAAATTTTGCTAATTTTCTCCAAATCAGTGTTGGTCCGCGCCCCTGGCGCGATGCGAAGGTGGCGTGGAGACACACTTAAAGTTTTTTTAATTTTCGATGAAAAATTGAAACTCACGAAAATATAGTGGTCCGCACCCTAGCGCATCGCAGACCAGTATACCATTTTTAAAATTTTCTCTTTTAAATTTGGAAAGGGTATTTTGGGTATTCTTAACATATTTTAATACCCGAAAACGTATTTCTAAGCCTAAATTCATACGAAAGAGTTTCATAAAATTCATTTTTTTAAGTCTAAACGCGAGAAACTAAGAGAAGGAGAAAAGAGAAAGAGGGGAGTTCCAAAGTGTAGGTCCAAATTATCGAAGGAAAGTTGGAAATTCATCATCCCAGGTATGTAAAGGCTACCCAAAATATGAAATTGTTCTTCCATGTACCCCAATGCATATAATAGGTTGATAGTTGATAGTTGATAGGTCTTGAGATGTAGTTCTTGAAGATTTTCTTGAAAGTTATCTTTAATTTTTATATAATATCTTAAATTGATGATCATCATATTTTGAATTAACTATTTACATGTATTATTGTGTGATTATGTATTTACCCTACATGAATTTTCTATTAAAGATTTCAAGAATGAACTTAGGGGTAATGTCTAGAGCCTTGATTGTCTGACTGTATTGATTGCCGTGGTCTGGCTCTTGAGATGAGTATGTTGATGGCTGGAGTTGGTGTAATTAGTGTTCTTAGAGTCTAAATGAGGTTGAACCTTTGCTTTGAAAGGAAGAAATCTGTTCCTTGAGTTGATAAAATGTCAGATGAGATGAGGTCCTTGCCGCGGGGAAGGGGGGTTTGTTGTATAACAAGTCTAAAGTTGATAGACTTACAAGCATATCGAGTCCTAGGAGTAGTATTAGCACCAAAATGGGTAAGAATGAGTCCTACTCATACTCATTAACTACGTGGCCAGTGTAGGAGAGGATTGGACCGTGAAAGCATATGTTTTCTTTGTCCCACAAAGGATTTGACAGACTTCTTTAGGATTCCCAACAGACTCATCCTTTACCCCAACAAGGTACTGGGCAAATGTGATAATGATATCTCTTCGTTGTATCATCACTGGCTCATAGGTGGTGATTGTCATTTATAGAAACTCCTAGTTAGGTTTCATATTGATAGTCCTCTGAGATTGATGTGATAGTGTGATGTCTTGATGGATAGTGATGTGATAGAGTCATGTTCCTTACTCTGAGTGGATGTGGGGTGATTGATGAGCTAATGCCATTGTATATTGTGTAGCCCTTACTGTTTACTTTAGCCCATTTTACATACAATACATTCCACATACTAATGCCCCTTTGGCGCTGCATCATTTTATGATACAGATTCTGTAGGTAGCGGACTTCAGTAGCCTAATCGTTGAGGTTCAGAGATTCATGATTTCCAGACTTGGTGAGTCCTCCCCTACTTTTGGAGGACATATCTATTCTCTATTATCTATATTGATTTCATTTATCTTGATTGTGGTAGCCATGGCCTGTCATGGTACCTTCATAGACACTAGTTATAGAGGCTACATAGACATATATAGCTGATAGTTGATGTCGGAGTCATTTTCTCTATTTCTTATTTATACTGAGACTATCATATTATTCATATTCTTTATGATAGACAGAGTTGATAGTCTATATAGCCTACTGATAGTTCTATTCTCTTGATTATTGATTGAACGAATGCGATGAGACTAGGCGGTTTGCTCGGGAGCTAGCAATAGTCTCTGAGTGCTAGTTACTCCCCGACTTGGTATCAGAGCACAGAGTTTAAGTGTCCTATAGAGTCTATGAAGCCGTGTCTAGCAGAGTCTTGGTTTTGGGTGTGTTGTACACCACACATCATAAGTAGGAGGCTATAGGACACTAGGAAGTGTTACCCTTCTTCTATGATCTGGATTCATGTGATAGAGTTTAACTTTATGGAAATCTCATTTTGACTAATGCGTTAAAGATTACAGAAAATGTCGCCAATGAGAACAACCGCCTAGAGAGATACCGCAGCCCCAGCTATTGAGAACGCCTAACCTGAGGTCGCGGTTCAGCCAGAGGCTAGGAGAAGGGACACCCGACCAGGACTGCCGATGTCTCATAGGCACCCCCTACTTAGCCCCAGCCAGCTCCCAGTACAGAGGCAGAGATTAGGGGAGCCATCACCATGCTGACTCAGTTGGTGGCCTACTAGGGTAACAACTAAGGTCCTCAAGGTCCACGCTCTAGCTCACAGGAGCCCTCAGCTGCCACCAGACTTAGAGACTTCTTGAGGGTGAACCCACCAATGTATACGGGGTCTAAGGTTGAGGAGGACCCGCAAAACTTCATTGATGAAATGTACAAGGTCCTGAAAGTGATGCATGGTAATAAGATTGAGGGAGTGGAGCTTGCTTCCTACCAATTGAAGGAAGTTACTAACATTTGGTACAACCACTGGGAGGAGAGTAGGGATGAGAATACAGAGCCTTCATCATGGAAGGAGTTTGAGACTGCCTTCCTTGACCACTTCTTTCCTCAAGAATTGAGGAAGGCAAAGGTGGATGAGTTCGTGAACTTGAAGCAAGGAGGAATGACAGTGAAAGAGTACAACCTCAATTTTATTAAGCTGTCTAGGTATGCTCCGGAGATGGTGCAAGACTTGAGGGCAAGGATGAGGAAGTTTGTGTCTGGTCTAGGCAGACATGTGCAGAAGGAGTGTAAGGCGGCTTTGATGTCCCCAGCATGGACATCTCTAGAATCATGGTGTATGCCCAGCAGACAAAGGAGGATAAGAAAAGAGATAGAGAGGAGTAGATGAATAGAAAGGCAAAGACAACAAGACATGAGCCTAGCCAGCAGAGACAGAATAAGGGCGACAAGTCCTACTTTCAGAAGAGATCATCGCGTCATGCACCTTCTATAGCAAATGTGGCCATTCAGCTAAATAGGTATGATTAGAAATCTCATGGTTACCAGAATTTCAAGGCTCAGGGTGCCCAATCTCAGGCTAGTGTGACCCAAGGTGTGAAGGGAAAACCACCTTGTGATGAGTGTGGTAAGCCTCGTCTGGGTGAGTGCCATGTGCGGAGAGATGTTTTCTACTCATATGGACAGACTGGTCACTTCAGTTATGAGTGTCCAAAGAGAAGGCGAGGTGAAGGAAGCAACAAACCACAATCCTTCGTAGTACCCCCAGCTGGCAATCAACAAAGGGATACTACTAAAGGTACAGGAGGTGGGATGATCCGCCTTTATGCGATGGGTAATTGAAGGACCAGGAGGCTGAACCAGATGTTTTTACGGGTATGCTTTGAGTCTTTACCTTTGATTGTTATGCATTTCTTAATCCGGGTGCCACTTTTTCTTTTGTGGCCCCTTTTGTGGCTAGTAAGTTTGGGACTCTTCCAGAGTGTTTGCTTCAACCTTTTGCTATTTCGACTCCTACTGGAGAGTTTATATTAGCTGAGAGGGTATACTGAGATTGTGTAGTATCCATTTATCATAGAGACACCTTAGCTGACTTGATATAACTGGAGATGGTTGATTTTGATGTGGTAATTGGCATGGATTGGCTTTATGCCTGTTATACTTCTATTGACTGTAGAACTCGAATTGTTAAGTCTCAATTTTCTTATGAGCCTATCTTATAGTGGAAAGGGAGTTCTGTTGCACCTAAGGGAAAGTTTATCTCTTATTTTAGAGCCAGAAAGTTGATCTCTAAGGGTTGTACTTACCACCTCGTGCGAGTTAAGTTTGATGATGTTGAATCTTCTACTCTTGAGTCAGTCCTGATTATGAATGAGTTTCCTGAGGTGTTTCCTGATAATCTACCTAGAGGCCCTCTTGATAGGGAGATTGACTTTGGGATTGATGTTCTTCCTGAGACCCAACCTATCTCAATTCAACCTTATAGAATGGCCCCAATGGAGTTGAAACAATTGAAAGAACAATTAAAAGACTTGCTAGATGAAGGTTTCATAAGGCCTAATGTCTCACTTGGGGTGCCCTGTCCTATTTGTGCGTAAGAAAGATGGGTCTCTTAGGATGTGCATAAATTACCAACAACTGAACAAGGTCACCATAAAGAATAAGTATCCTCTTCCTAGGATAGATGATCTATTTGACCAACTTCAGGGTGCTACTTGTTTCTCCAAGATAGACCTCAGATCAGTTTACCATCAGTCAAAGGTGAGGGAAAGTGATATCCCCAAGATAGTCTTTAGGACACGGTATGGACACTTTGAGTTCTTGGTCATGTCCTTTGGGTTGACAAATACACTTGCAGCTTTCATGAATTTGATGAACAGGGTATTCAGACCATATCTTGATATGTTCGTGTTCATGTTTATTGATGATATTCTGGTATATTCGAAGGATGAAGAGGAGCATACTAATCACCTTAGAGTGGTTTTGCAAATGCTCAAAGATCATGAGTTTTATGCGAAATTCTCAAAGTGTGAGTTTTGGTTCAAATCTTTGACCTTCCTAGGCCATGTTGTTCCGGGAGATGGTATTCGGGTGGATACTCAGAAAATTGAAGCAGTTAAGAACTGGCCAAGACCAACTTCTCCGATGAAAATAAGAAGCTTCTTGGGTTTATCAGGCTACTGTCGCAGATTTATTGAAGTCTTCTCTTCTTTCTTAGCACCATTGACTAAGCTAACTCAGAAAAAGGCCAAGTTTCAGTGGTCTGAGGAATGTGAAAGGAGTTTCCAAGAGTTAAAGACCAGATTGACTAGAGCCCCAGTTTTGACCTTGCACGACGGGACGAGGGACTTCGTGATATACTGTGATGCATCTAGAGTTGGATTGGGCTGTGTGCTTATGCAGAGAGGGAAGGTGATAGCTTATACTTCTAAACAACTTAAGGTCCATGAGAAGAATTACCAACTCACGATCTCGAGTTGGCTGTGATGGTGTTCACACTTAAGATTTGGCGTCACTATTCGTATAGAGTGCATGTAGATGTGTTTACTGACCACAAGAGCTTGCAGTACGTGTTCAGCCAGAAGGAGCTCAACTTGCGACAGAGGAGGTGATTGGAGTTGCTCAAGGATTTTGACATCAGTATTCTCTACCATCCAGGTAAGACTAACATTGTTGTTGATGGTCTTAGCAGGATGTGTATGGGTAGCACTGCCATGTGGAGGACAGGAAAAGAGAATTAGCCAAGGAAGTACATAGATTGGCTTGATTGGGAGTAAAACTTGAGGAGAACAATGAAGGTGAGATCAATGTTCAGAATGGTTTTGCTTCATCCTTAGTGTCAGAAGTGAAAGAAAAGCAAGACCAAGACCCTGTCTTATTCCAATTGAAAAAAGCGGTTCATACGCAGAAGATGATGGTTTTCTCCAAAGGGGGAGAAGGGGTGTTGAGGTATCAAGGAAGATTGTGTGTACCTGATGTCGATGTTGTTCGAGAGAGAATCATGGCCGAAGCTCATAGCTCTAGATATTCCATCCATCCTATTTCCACTAAGATGTACCACGACTTGAGAGAAGTTTATTAGTGGAATGGAATGAAGAGAGATATTGCGGATTTTGTCTCAAGATGTCCCAATTATCAACAGGTCAAGGTTGAATATCAAAGACCATGTGAATTAGCTTAAACTTTGAAGTTCTTGAGTGGAAGTGGGAGATAATCAACATGGATTTCATAACTGACTTACCAAGGACCCAAAAGCAGCATGATTCAATATGGGTGATTGTTGACAGGATGACTAAGTTAGCCCACTTCTTGGCAGTCAAGACAACTAATACAACTGATGAGTATGCCTGACTATACATTCATGAGATTGTGAGGTTACACGAAGTTCCCTTGTCCATCATCTCAGACAGAGGAGCTCAATTCACCTCTCAATTTTGGAGATCTTTCCAAAAGGGATTGGGTACGAAAGTGCATTTGAGCATAACTTTTCACCCCCAAACAGATGGGCAGGCAGAGCGCACTATTCAGTACTTAGAAGATATGCTGAGAGCTTGCATAATCAATTTCAAGGGTAATTAGGATGACCATATACCATTGATGAAGTTTGCGTACAATAATAGCTACCATGCCAGCATTCAGATGGCCCCTTATGAGGCATTATACGAGAGGAGATGTAGATCATCGATTGGCTAGTTTGAGGTTGGTGAAGCAGAATTGATCGGACTTGATCTTGTCCTGCAGTCCATGGAGAAAGTGAAAGTCATTAGAGAAAGGTTTCATATAACATAGAGTCGTTAGAAGTCTTATACGGATATGAGAAGAAGAGACTTGGAGTTTGAATTGGGTGTACTTGAAGGTGTCACCCATGAAGGGTGTCATGAGGTTTGGTAAGAAGGGAAATTGAGTCCATGGTATATCGGATCATATCAGATTATGAGGAGGATGAGGAAGGTCGCTTATGAGTTGGACTTGTCTTCCGAGTTAGATAGAGTTCACCCGGTGTTACATGTGTCAGTGCTAAAGACGTGTTTGGGAGATCTTGCTTTGGCAATCCCTATTGGGAGTACGAGAGTAAAGGATAGTTTATCTTATAAAGAAGTCCCAGTACAGATCCTTGATCGACAAGTTCATAAGCTGAGGAACAAAGAGATAGCCTTCATCAAGGTCCTACGGAGGAATCAATTTGTTGAAGAAGCTAGGTGGGAAGTTGAGGAGGCGATGAAACTCAAATACCCACACCTGTTCATTCCGAATAATGATGACGTTGAAGGTACTATCCCTATCCTTAACACTGTTGAAATTCCTTTCATTTAGTTGATGTATCAATCCGATTCTGATTCCCAAGTCTAAGACAAAGATAGATAGGTGATAGATAGTCGAGAGTTCGAGAGTTCCCGAGTGAGGAATAAGATGAGTTTTGAGCCTACTGGTGTTTTATTATACCTATACTCATCATTTGAGGATGAATGATCTAAATGGGAGATGATGTAACACCCTATAAAATTATTGAAATCGCCATAAAATGTAATCATATGCGCAATGCGTCTTCCAACGCTCTGATGGGAAATCCCAGATCAGATTTGCGATCACCGTCAAAAATTGAGTGGGAAAATAGTATCGACCCAATTTAAGAGCAATCGGAGCGAAAAATAAATTTGGCTAATTTTCCCTAAAACAGTGTCGGTCTGTGCCCTTGGCGTGAGGTGGAGGGGGCGTGGAACACACTTAAAGTTTTTTCTTAAATTTTCTACGGGAAATTGAAACTAACAAAAACATACTGGTCCGCGTCTCTGGCGCATTGCGGACCAATGTACCATTTTTAAAAATTTCTCTTTTAAATTTGGAAAGGATATTTTGGGTATTTCCGACATATCTTAACACCCCAAAACATATTTCTAAGCCTAAATTTGTTTGAAAGGGTTTTACAAAACCTTTTTTCTAAGTCGAAACGAGAGAAACTGAGAGAAGCCGAAAAGAGAAAGAGGAGGATTCCAAAGTTCGGGGCCAAATTCTTGAAGGAAAGTTGGAAATTCGTCATCTCAGATATGTAAAGGCTACCCAGAATATGGAATTATTCTTCCATGTGCCCTAATGCGTATAATAGGTTGATGGATGATAGGTCTTAAGTTGTAATTCTTGAAGATTTTCTCGAAAGTTATCATTAATTTCTATATGATATCTTAAATTGATGACCATCATATTCTGAATTAACTGTTTACATTATTATTGTGTGATTATGTATTTGTCCTACATGAATTCTCTGTTAAAGATTTCAAGAATGAATTTAGGGGTAATGTCTAGAGCCTTGACTATTTGACTATATTGATTGCTGTGGTCTGGGTCATGAGATGAGTATGTTGATGGCTGCAGTTGGTGGAATTACTGTTCTTAGAGTCTAAATGAGGTTGAACCTTAGCTTAGAAAGGAAGAAATCTGTTCCTTGAGTTGATAGAATGTCAGATAAGATGAGGTCCCTACCTGAGGGTAGGGGGGGAGTTGGTTATATAACTAGTCTAAAGTTGATAGACTTATGAGTATATCGAGGTCCTGGGAGCAGTATTAGTACTGAAATGGGTAAGAGTGAGTCCTACTCATACTTATTAACTATGTGGCTAGCGTAGGAGAGGATTAGACCATAAAAGTGGATGTTTCCTTTGTCCTACAAAGGACTTGACAGACTTCTTTGGGATCCCCGACAGACTCATCCTTTACCCCAGCAAGGTACTGGGCGGATGTGGCAATGACATCTCTTCGTTGTATCATCACTGGCTCATAGGTTGTGATTTTCGCTTATAGAAACTCCTAGATAGGTGTCGTGTTGATAATACTCTGAGATTGATGTGATAGTGTGATGTCTTGATGGATAGTTATTTGATAGAGTCATGTTCCTTACTCTGAGTGGATGTGGAGTGATTGATGAGCTAATCCCATTGAATATTGTATAGCCCTTACTGTTTATTTTAGCCCGTTTTCCTACAGTACATTCCACGTACTAACACCCCTTTGGTGCTACATCATTTTATGATGCATATTCTGTAGATAGAGGACTTCAGCGGCCTAATCGTTGAGGTTCAGAGATTCACGATTTCCAGACTTAGTGAGTCTTCCCCTACTTTCAGAGGACATATCTATTCTCTATTATCTATTTTGATGTCATTTATGTTGATTGTGGTATCCAGGGCCTGTCATGGTACCTTTATAGGCACTAGTTATAGAGGCTTCATAGACATAAATAGTTGATAGTTGCTGTTAGAGTCGTTTTCTCTGTTTCTTATTTAAATTGAGACTATGATATTATTCGTATTCTTTGTTATAGATAGAGTTGATAGCCTATAGCCCACTGATAGTTATATTTCTGTTGATTATCTTCTGCTAAATTATTGATCGAACGAATGCGATGAGACTAGGTGGTTTGCTGGGGGTAGTAATAGTCTCCAAGTGCCAGTTACGCCTAGGGTACCCTCCCAGGGCATGACAGTAGCCCTGAATAGGAATAATAATGAAGATGAGAGGAATAAGAATGCACCTCCTTTAGAGGACATTCCACAACCTCGGGAGTTCAATGCCAACGCTTACTGGTGGAATTAATATAGGTTGAACCCCATGGCTATGGATATGACTGGAGCTATTGTGTTGCCACCACTACCGACAGACACAAAATTCACATTCTCTTGTGGGTTACTTCAGATGCTGCAAAATCATTCGTTATTTGTGAGCTTACCATCAGAGGATGCACATAGTCACTTGCACAATGTGGGATTTGCTTGTAAGAATGTGATGGGAACACAAAATCTATCTATGGATGTTGTGGGACTTCGTGTCTTCCTATTGTCTCTTACGAGCAATGCTGCATTATGGCTATCTAAGCTCCTGTAGAGTTCAATCTCTAGCTGGGCAGATTTGCAGAAGGCCTTTTTGGAGAGGTACTTCCCTAGATTGAAGAAGCTGAATTTTAAGGACCAGATCAACAACTTCGAGCAACTTCCTGGTGATTCGATAAGCACTACTTGGGATCGGTTTACAAAATGTCTGACGAGCATCCCTGACCACAAGATAGTTGATGATGCCTCAGTGGAGATATTCTACAGTGCCCTTGATGAGAATAGTCAAGGCTGTACTGACACTATCATTGGGGGGATGTTTCTGGATCAACCATTTGCAAGGATTGCAAACGTATGGAGCATGTGGTCAAGACAAATCGTGCATGGGTGCAGTGGGACAAAGCTTCCACAATGAGTTCGTATGCTATCAGTGTGGGGTAAGAGCAAGCCAAAATTATTGAAGAAATTATGCAACAACTTGCTCATCTTTGCACAAGCATGGATATGGTAATAAAGCAGAACCAAGAAAGAGTAAACGCAATTGTCCACCAACCCTAGCATGCACCCTGTACGAGGAGCCATATTATGAGGGGGAAATATGTTTTGTGAATGATTAGATGGGGGGTTTCTGGACCAACTCCCAAGGGTCCAATCAGGACTATTGGCGCCAAGGTCAATGAAATCAAGGTTGGAACTTTGGCATAGATAGAGCTTATAGAACAACCATGGAGGTTATTATGATAGGAACAGGGTCTAGATGCAGATTAGGGTCACAAAGAAGGCTTAAAAAATGGTCCTTATATGCCACCGCACAACCGCGATGCAGGTGCTAGAAATTCTAGAATTGAGGAGATGTTTGATCGCCCATTGAAGAAGGCTGAGATGCAAGATGGGACTCTAAGAGGCATGTGATGTCCATGCTCCAATAGTAAAATGATCACTATCAAGTATAAACCTAACCAAAGGCTAGTGTCGAATCCACAGGGAATAAAGGGTTTGACCAAATTGACTCACCAACAATCATTTCAAGTGTCAATCAACTATATTATCTAGGGGGGGTTTGTAAATTGGAGTGAAATAACTACAAAAACTATACTAACAATCACGAAGAGACAATCAATTTGAAGATCAACTTGAGAATTTTGTTCCGTATGATTCGCTAACTCAAATACCTAGATAATATAACCTCAATTGGGACATTACATGTAGGATGATAACTTAGGTTCTTCCAGCCCTTTGGTAAAGGTGAAGGTCAAATTTCACCATGGAGCTTGGTCGGCAACCATGGTGTGCCGACTAACCGTTACCTCTTATCCTAGTCAACCTCTCCTTGGTCGGGTTTGGTTGATTAGACGAGAAAACAGCAATCGAGTCCTGTCACCCATTTCCTTTTCCTATTCATCACTTACTTGATTAGGATCATGACATTAGGTGGGGTTTGGTGTTTGCCACCACCAAACAATAAGAAATCTGAAGGAAAATGGATAATACATGCAAATACCCAATTAAAGAAATGCAAATAATCCAGGTTATGTCAAGCTAGCTACTCATGGTTCCCACAACCCTAAGTTGTGGAGGTTTAGCTACTCATAGCTTGGGCAAAATCATAAACAATGAATAAAATGGACATAGTTGAGAGATTACCCAAAGAAAATGAAGAACAATAAACCACCTTGATTTTGGATTCACAAGCGTGAATAATGGAGTTAAATTACAGGTGATTCCAATCCCCAAATTGGGTCTTCAAAGTGAAAACCTAGTTGTCTACTCTAAAACCCTAAAAGATTCTCTCTAGAAAGACATTCTATTCTCTACAATGTGATTCTCTTCTAAAACCCTAACTTATACTATTTATGTTATTTACAAAAAGACCTTAAAATAAATAAAAACATTTGTTCGGTAGTAGTTACGGCTACTTGACATTTTGGATTTGACTGCTGCGATCCATATTATGATTCATTGTATGGTCTACGACTCATATCTCTGGCTCATATGGCTGAACTTCAATTTCTCAGATTTTGATTTTGGTAGTGTTAATCACTACGGTCATCCCCTACGACTCGTAGCTTGGGCTACGACTCGTAGTGGATCCCGTAGATTCTCAAATTCAACAAAATCTGCTACTTTTCCCTAAGAATTAAACCAACTTGTATTTTTTGCAAAAACAACCGCAAAACACATAAAAACCACAAAGGTCGCATTGAGAATACGCAAAATTCCTTGTTTTAGGCATCAAATGTGTTGTATTTTCACAACACATCAGCACCCTCAACTTAGAATGGTTGCTTATCCTCAAGCAATGACTCAATCTAAATAGACAATAAGCAATACATGGCAATCATCCTAATGGCATATATTTCATCCAATTTCAACTCTGGTACCCAAGCTATCATTTTCAAAACTTGATTGTACAGCGACCAAGAAAACCAAGACACATTGATGCATTTAACAATCCAACTATGACAAGCTAAAGAGTATCAACAATCTACAATCCTGAACAAGCATATGCTAGCCATGCAATGCAAATGCCCTCACAGAAAATAAGTCCCTCTATTTCACTCAATAAGCGATCAAAGTATATTGAGGGACTGTGCAAGCATACTCGCTCTCGCAAATGAAATTCATGCCTGATGATTGATACCATAAGCTTGCCTAAATACTCACACTCCGGACAATTGACTAGATGGATCAGGATCATTTTAGGACTTTATAGGCTTGTAACATAGGCTCATGGGGCTACGATAAGGTATTTTTGGGAAATTAGTGACTAAAAGCTATCCTTGAACAACTCTTTTCAATACTTTCACCTCAACAACTCAACCATTTTCACTTTGTCCTCCCTTATTCTTTATTTTCAAGCTTTTTCGAGTACTTTCTTTTCATTTTTCAGCTTGTGCCTTATTTTTGAACTCATTTTGCTAT
Source organism: Solanum clarkiae (assembly GCA_011800125.2). Taxonomy (NCBI): domain Eukaryota; kingdom Viridiplantae; phylum Streptophyta; class Magnoliopsida; order Solanales; family Solanaceae; genus Solanum; species Solanum clarkiae. Next base: position 17,444,515 of record JAABOM020000110.1, on the reverse strand, counting down.
TCTTCTCATTCTAAGGAATCTTTTTCTGTTTTTCTCTTACCTGATACATGATTTCCCATTCTTTCATTCCCAACCAATCACCTCATTTCTGCTACTATACCACAACATTAGCCACCCTCAACTTAGGCTTTTAGCCTGAGGTGAAGTACACTATCCATTCCCTAAACCAGGTCCACTTTTGGTAGCCACCCTCAACTCAGGATTTTTGGGTCAATCAAGGTTCACATGTTCAAGGATAGACCAAGGCCAATATCAAGGTATTTCACTAGACAAGGTCAGGCTAGCAAGGTATCAAGAAAGAAAAGGTTCATGTAAGGCTCAAGAACAAGGGTAAAATCTTTCATTTGGTGGGTCATTTAGGCAAATGTGGACTTAATAAAAAAACAATGGCCTAAGATCCTTTCCTAATCAACATAATCTCAAGTCCAACTCAGAGTAACAAGGCGATTTCTGACTCAATACACAAAGCATGAATATAACAAAATTTGCTCACATACACATAACATTGCACACATAGCTAACATAGACTCATCGATCATGCTTCAAGCATCAACTTGCCTTCACTTAATCAACACAAACATTGCCAAATCAATTACACATATAAGCTCGCAAGTATAACCAACAATCACAAGAATTTAGCGGGTACCAATTTTTCAAAACCTTCAAAAACCATTCAAAACTATATGCATGCTAAAAGTCTTAATCACTAAATATCTACAAATTATCCAAAACGCTTAAAATGCTGGTTCAACATAAAATAAAATCATCCACAAGGAAAAAGAAACATGGCAAGAAAACCTTGGGATATCAAAATTAGGATAGTTATGGACTCAAGGCTACTTAGACTTCACCCTACTCCATAACTTCCCATACCCCACCAAAATACTGTACTTTTTCCTCAACGTAGATAAAAACTAAATAAAAACAAATCATCCAAAATAGTAATAAAAACAAATTATCCAAAAGCAACAGTTAAAAAAATGTATTCAAACAAAACAATAGTGAGAGCAAAGTGTCTAAAAATAGTAGAAAAAATGAGGGTTAAAACATCAAACATCAATATGGTGATCAAGCACCGGCATCAGTCTGGTCCTGGGTGGCTCTCTTCTCCGGTGTGGTCTGGACTGGAGCTGAGCTGGATGTACTAGCTCTATTCACTCTCGCATGCTCCCAAGTCTGCCTCTGCTCCTCTGCTGCTATTGATTCTTGTTTCTCCCTAGCACATACAAGTGTCCGTGGTCTCACAAGTAATATAGTGTCCCTAATTAAAGAGTGGGGTTGTCGAACCCAAAGGATTTGAATTGAATCGATCACCAATCTCAGTTATCACGTTTATGGTTCTTGGGTAAAAAGAGATTTGTGTAACTAAGTAAAATGACTATAAAGAACAAATTTCTACTAAATTAATCTAACTTTTACTACAAGATATCAATTGATGAGTAATTCCTGGGTTGTAACCTTTACGGCTCAATTTAGTGTTAACTATATCTATCTATATCTGGTTTCCTGATTATTAAGTCATGGGGTTTAATTTACCTGAACAGGGTTGCACGGCTCTTCCAGCTACTGTTGTTGACTGCCTAACTACATCATTGAGCGGGGATAGACAGACCAATAAAAATGCATTAAAGTTATCTTCCCATATTGTGAACCGAGCGAGGTGTAAGAGTAGTTGTCACTAGTTTCTCTTACACGAATCTACCTAGTTTCTTAGTGTTGAAAAAGCTCCCTATACTACTGCGTTCTATCCGCTCCAACATCTCTTGAATCAAGAGTGGACAACTAGTTTACCCCCTAGTTGATCAGGCTAAGAAGTTTAGATAAAAATAGCATAGGAATAACCGAAAGAAACCATTCATAGATATTCAAAGTTAAGAACTACACATTATCTATAGCTACAACCCCCAAATATAGAGAATTAGCCACTCATGAATATGAAATACATCATGAATGAATTGGAAAGCATCAACAATCGAAAGATAATGATTAAACTAACCAAAATACTCTGAAAAGAGTTCTCCGTCATCCCTGTTGAAGTTCTTGCGTAAAAACAGAATATAAACCTAAAGTGTATAATAGAACAATAATAAAAATCCTGTGATTCGACTTTTCTACATCGGATCCTTAAGACTGCGATGCGGACCTTGCATACTTTTCAGATTCGCTCTTTTTTCTTAGTTTTCAGCCTCCAAAACCTTGTTCCAAGTCTGCCACATGAACTTTTGGTCTTTTTTCTACTTTGACTGACTTTTGTCTTCCAAATTCCATGCTGTGTTCTTCCCTCAATTCTGGGTTTGACTTCGAATTTCACAATTAAAGTAAAATCCTACAAAAATATGACTAACCGGCGCACTTGGCCCTGTGTTAGCAAAGTAAGAGAAAAATACACTAAAACAACTAGACTCTATGAATTTACCCTTTGACTTGTCTCTATTTATGGGCATTATTGGCTAATTAGGCGTATAAATATGCCTCATATCACCACCCCACACTTAGAGCTTTGTCCGTCCTTAGGCAAACTAAGACACATACATGCGACTCCTTATGGTAATACATACAACAAACATCATGCGACTGCATTTCTCTGAACCATGGTGGACAACCTTTGGTGCCCTGGGCAGAAACTACTTGCTCGTAGCACTCATATACACGTGCAGACTCATGCAGAATGTTTAACAATTTATCTAGATACTGACCTTGAATGATCATGTGCCCTCACCAAGAAGAATTACTCATGCATACCACTAAAAATTTACAAAAGATTTAGAATGGGTACACAAACAACTCTCACTCTCCGAAAAGATGTCTCAAGTTGCTTTTAGATTCTATAGGCTTGCCCTTAATGTAAACTTAGACCTAGTTGGAATTTTCTCTAGAGGATCACATAGGGCTTTTTCTGACTGTAATGTAAGATGTGGGTAGGTGGGATACATTTATGGATATGGTAGACACGGCTCAATTCCCATGCATTCGTAGTACACACTTCAAGTCCTTTCATGCTACCTTAATGTAACAACCCTTGTTACCTTCCTTTAGTTCATGTTATAAGTACTCTTATGTACTTACATCTGATCACAAAATAAACCCACTACAAATACGTAGACACCCTAAAAAGAAAATGACTAAAATTTTTTTTCAAACCAGTGTACATCCCGTTCGATCCGCGATGCAAAGGCATCGCGAATCAGCACTGGATAACTGACCGCGATTTTAATTTTTTAAAGGCCAAAACACTGTGCATCCGCATTTTCTCCGCAACATGGAGGGAGTATTTCTCAGCCCTTGGGTGTCCACTCAAGTTCCCTCTCTTCTGATTCACTATGCTCAAGTGCTAGGGAATTAGGATCAAATGCGGATACTTTATCAAAGAAAAGGGATTGGCCTGAATTGTGGTTAATCAAAGAATAGGCTAAGGCTCAAAAAGGGCTAACTAGGGTCATTCTTATCTATTAAAAAATGCCTAGATCCTCTCCTCTAATTCCGACTCCTACCAAGTCTACTATACATACCAAGCAAGTCGTCGAACCTATCACAACTGAGACCACAATTAGCTTGCTCACTCTTGGCACACTTTCATCACAGGGTTATCACTAGAGTTCCTATTATGGTATTCACAGGAATTCAATTAGTTAAGCATGCGTACGGTTGTGACTTACAAGGATCAAGCAGCTACCCTTAAATAAAGGTCGGATGTTTGCGCTGAACGCTTGTTTTGCACACTACCACATTATACATGAACTAGATTTGATGAATGCCCTTAGGACTGTCGTCATCCATCAATCATAGGGCCCATATCACTCAATTATGACTAACACAACTATTCCAATAGACAAGCAACCACTAGTACTCATTGTATTCACAGCATATGAACATAAAAACATCCATTAACAGAAGTAGTTGACAGTTATTATTTTTTACAGACCCAACATAAAAGAAAGGATTAGATGTATAGACATAACCAAAAACATCACAAAGCAGAAATAGAAAAAGTGGTCTTCATAGATACCAATAGAAATAGAAAAATAGAAGCATCAAGGATAAATTCATTCCCACCCCACACTTAGCCTTAACACTCCCCTCAGTGCTAACTATACAAAACCGATGAGACGGGAACTTTGGTGCTCACTCATCATCAGGGGCGGGTAGGATGGGCTTACCCCCTACATAAATCGGTGGCTTATCTGCTATGTCACCTCGGAGTCATCCTCCTCCTTATCATACACCTCTCTTAGGTTCATGGGTACATCATCCTCAATCGGCTCGATGAATCACGGTCCAATGTGCAAGACAATTTTCACATCGGTATTCAGCGGATATTGGACCTCAACCTCTTGCAACTCTTCTCTCGTGGAGGGGCGAGCACCAGTACGATTTCAAGCATCTCTAGCTCGTACATTCACGCCATGATCAACTCATCACATTAGGCTCTCTCTGCCGTAGTCAGCCCCAGCTCCAAAGACACATCCGGCCCCTTAATATTGGTGGCAACATAAGGGGGGCCGGGATGATAGGGCAATAATTGGCCTCCTCCACGGGTACACCTATCATGCAGCATAATGCAGTTATAAGGCCCCCAAATGTGTATCTGCGACCCTTGTGAGTCTTGGCCTTCCTCATCGCCTACCGAAATTATAATTCCATTGTTTAATGGCATCCCCATCATGAGTGCAAAGGTAAGGTACACCCTATCCGTCATCACGTTTGTGAAGTGCTGTCTTGGAAAGAAGGGTTTGTCACTATCTTGACCCAGACCCGAGCCACTTTGGACATGTAAGCAAATGGAAATGAGAGGTGATAGCCTCGCTTCTCATGTCAAATCCACTTCACAATGGAGGTTGGCCATGACAGTGTGTGTCTGATGGCTTGGTACAGTGGGCGATTGAATAACTCCTGAAAAGCAAGGGCGGGGACCTCTTTGGGGGTGCCAAGTACCCTGTTGATAGCGAGAGGTCAAAAATTCACCTCCAATCCATGAACAATGATAGAATGGGACCTTGGTTCTTTGCTGATATTTGCGTAGAATTCTCGAACCAAGCTAAGATTGTAGGGTTAGGGATGTTGGAAGAAGAAACCCAATAGAAATTTGGGGTTACTCATCCCTCAATGCATCCGCATCCACTGAGATGTCTAGGTAGTATTTCATCTCGTCATGAGGATGATACCACCTTGGACCATCTTTGTGAACAACCTTGGCCCCGTACTGGGCCTATTGGCCCCTCCTAGTGTCCTTAGGCACGTTTGGGATGTCTCGTGCTCGCTTTTTAGTGTTGGCAGCCCTTGGTCTGCTAGATTGACCTTTGTGGCGTGGGCGTGATAACATGATTCCTACAAGATAAGAGGTCACAATCAATATACATGCCACCATTCTCATGACCCCACACTTAAACACAAGCCCGTACAACGCTGGCACTCAGACTTCCCCACAACACATGGCTACATAACTCAATAATTTGATACCGACTCCTGTGTGTCACAATATCACAATCCACCCTCAACACCATTAATCCTTCAATTTGATCAAGTAGGAGAACACATAGCAATCAACCCAACACTTACACTTGGTACAATTTATATTTGAAACACCACATAGTGCCTCAACACAAAAACAACAACACAAGAATCCCCGATCAGCCTCTATTTTTGACAGTTACAAGAACAACCCCCTTCATAGTGCCCTAACATCCCAGTTGACCCCCCAAAGTCATGAATTCAACTCCACATTCACACTTTTGCATGATTCACCATAAAAACCACAGATCAAACATGACATATGGTGAAGAACATACATAAACCCCTAAATATTCCCAGCACAGTGACAACTATGAGTTAGGGTTTTCACCCTCTACATAAGAGCATGATTCACAACCCTACCAATACATCAACTCTAAATTAGTCACTTCCCACCAGCATGAACAAAGAAGAAACAAGAAATAATTCGACCCACTTGAAATTTTCACCCAAAACATGGAAGATGTCATACCTTGAAGCATTAAAATCAAGTGGAATTGAAGTGGGGAAACCATACCTTGTGTGGAGAATGACACTTATGCAACGAAGTTCTAGACCCAAAGGATGTGCGACGCGAACTTGTTTGAAATTTGGGGAAAGAGGAAAGAAGAAGATAAAATTTGGGAAAGAAGGGAATGGGGTCAGGGAAATTGTGAAAAATGGGGAAAAGGGAGGTATTTAAATAGAGTGGGGCCATGACTGGACATGGAAAAATTAACACATCTCCGCGTTCCATCCACGTCGCAGAGAAAATGCAGACAAACACTGAAAAGAATTTCATTCCTGTGTATAGAAATAGTGGGCATATGCGATGGCTCCGCGTTGCGGTACCATCGCAAATGCTCACTATTTTGAGCTTTGATAAAACTTGTATTTTTAGCTCCGGGCCTCGAAAAATTCTCCGAACACCTGGACGTGCTTCAAAACAATAAAACTAACATATTAGACCAATAAAACACAAAAAATTACCCAACAAATCGTCGGGAAATAAGGATGAAAAAATATGAACAAAATTGTGCAGGGTCCACGATGCAGAGGCATTGCAGACCTGCACTTATGTAAATTTTCACAGTTTCTGTACGGGACATGATTTTCTATTTTTCTTTATTTTTTCTATTCTTTTTTTGTTTCTTTTGAAATGAAAAGATAAACAAACTACTGTTACCTCACCACAGGTTGCCTTCCATGTAGCTCCTGATTTTACATCGCAACACGACACATGATTGGCTCATTCATCATTGGCCAACTCAACGGCCTCCTAAATTTGATTTGTGTCCTCACCGTAATAGTGCTTGACATGTTGACAATTCACCAAAAAAGTTTGGTTTGTGGTCAAATCCTTCAACTCCACTACACCATGAGGTGTAACCGCCACCACCACGAATGGTCCACTCCACTTGGATCTCAGCTTTCCTAAAAACAGTTTAAGACAGGAGTTAAAGAGCAATACCTATTGGCCCGACTCAAAGTTCTACTTGATTATGTGCCGATCGTGCCACTTCTTGGTACGCTTCTTGTAAGCTTAACATTTTCATAAGCTTAGAGTCGAAATTCAACCAACTCCTCCAACTGCTCTAGTCTCTTCCTGCCAGTGAGCCCTGGTCAAGATTCAGCTTCTTTATCACCCAGTATGCCTGATGCTTGTGCTCTACCGACAAATGAAAGGATTTTCCATACACTAACTTGTAGGGAGAGATTCCAATTGGGGTCCTGTATGCAGTCCGGTATGCTCTGTGTTGCATCCAAGGTCTTACTGGCATAGTATATGGAATGGATAACTCTGTCTCTGCATTGCCCTGGTACTACACCCACTATTGTATTACTGGTGTCACACATTATCTCAAATGGGAGATCCCAATCAAGTGCTACTAAGATTAGAGCCTCTACCAACTTATTGTTCAACGTTTCGAACGCCTGCAAATAAGAGTCATCAAAGTGAAATGGTACCTCTTTCTCCAATAGGGCACATAATGGCTTTGCAATCTTCAAGAAGTCTTTAATGAACCTGTGGTAGAACCCAACATGTTCCAGAGAACTCGAGAGTACTTTGACTGAAACTGGTGGTGGCAACTTGTCGATCACCTCGATCTTTGCTCTATCTAACTCCAACCCATTCTTGGATACTTTGTGGCATAACACTATCCCCTTTTTAACTAGGAAATGACATTTCTCCTAGTTAGAAATGAGGTTAGTCTCCTCACATCGTGCTAGTACTTTGTTCAAATTCTGCAAGCATCTCCCAAAAGATTCACCGAAGACTGAGAAGTCATTCATAAATACCTCCGCAAAGTCCTCAAACATATCATGGAAGATAGACATCATGCATCTTTGGAAAGTGGCCAGTGCATTGGACAAACTAAAGGGCATGCGTTTGAAAGCATATGTCCCATGTGGACATGTGAAGGTTGTTTTTTCTTGGTCCTCGGGTGCAACCGTTATCTGGTTATATTCCGAGTACCCATAAAGAAAGCAATAGTACTCCTACTCCACAAGTCTATCTAGCATCTGATCAATGAAAGGCACGGGGTAATGGTATTTCGTGGTGGCATCATTCAATTTTCTGTAATTCATGCAGATTCGCCACCCCATCACCATTCTAGTCGATATCAGTTTTTTTTTCATTGGTGACAACTGTCATCCCGCCCTTCTTGGGGACACATTGCATAGGGCTTACCTATTTGCTGTCTGATATGGGGAAGATGATCCCTGCATCTAACCACTTTATGGCCTCTTTCTTCACTACCTCTTTCATGATTGGGTTCAGCCTCCTCTGCGATTAGGCCACTAGCTTGTGACCCTCTTCCATGAATATTCTGTGCATGCATAGGGCTGGGCTGATGCCGTGGATGTGGGACATCTTCCACCCCATTGGCCTCGTTTGTTTCTTTAGCACCGCAACAATAACTTCTACCTAGGCTACAGTCAATGAAGCAGACAAAATTATAGGTAATGTATTATTTTAGCCAAGGAATTCATACTTGAGATGCGATGGTAACTGCTTCAACTCCAACCGAGGAGCCTCTTCAACTGAGGGTTTGGGTGATGGTCCCAACACCTTTTTTAAAGGTTGATTCATCTTTCTCAGCATACTCACATTGTAAGTATTCATCACACTCACACTCTCAATTTCTTGGGTTTCAACATCATCCACTAGCCCTTGATTCAGTAACACCCTGGCTAGTGGATCTTCAATCTCAACCTGACTCACAGTAACTGTAGTGTCTATCACTGTGATAGCTGCCAGATCTTCATACATAGCTGGTAGCTTCATATCCTTGTACACATCAAACATTTCCACCTTATCATGGGCTCTCATGGTGAGCCTTCCTGCTATGACATCAATCAATGCTCCTCTTGTAGCTAGGAGTGGGCACCCAAGTATGAATAGGACCTCAAGGTCCGACTCAAAATTTAAACGGGCACCCAAGTATGAATAGGACCTCAAGCTCCGGCTCAAAATTTAAAATGATGAAGTCTACGGGGAAAATGAGAGACCTCGCTTGGACTAAGACATCCTCAATAACTCCATCGGGCCTAGCCACAAACCGATCTGCCAACTATAACACAACTGTGGTCGGCTTCGGCCTTCCTAGCCCCAGCTTCAGGAGTAAAGATGTGGGCATGAGGTTTGTTTGCTTCCAGGCCACACAAGCCCCTAGCATTTAGATGACTTCCGACAGTTACTTGCATAGTGAAGCTCCCTGGATCTTTTAACTTTGTTGGCAAGTGTGATCTATTGAGGATATTGGAGCTGCAAGCCTCGATCAGTGCAATAGTCTTATACTCAGTGCACTTTATTTTGTTAGCAACAATATCCTTGACATATTTGGTGTATTTTGGGATACCCTGCAAAACATCAATCAATGGTAAGTTAATCTGTACCTATTTTAGCAGCCCGATGAACTTCTGAAAGCAATCATCCTCCTTATTGTTGAGATTTTGTAGGAATGGAGAAGGAGGTTTTGGAAATGGAGTCTCCTCATCAGTGCTTGGGCTTGGATTTTTAGTCTCATCCTTCTGGGTAGCATCCCGATCATCCCCCTTTTTCCTCTTGGGGACAAATTTCGTTAAGTGCCTTCCATTACTTGTGTTGACTGCAATACTTACTTTGGGTTGGGGTCAATATTACCAAGTAGTCTTTCTTGAGATCTGGAGTCTATTGAGCTGGCCAACTATCCCAAATACTTTTCTAAGTACTATAGATCCTGCTTGTGCCACCAAATCTCCTTTTCTTTCCTGTTTTGGTTTGCCAAGATCTGCCTCAACACCTCACTGTCTGTCATCATGTTTGGGTTTCCTTGTCTTACAGGCTGCTAGGCTAGCTTATTATGAAATGCATTCCCACCCTGTGGTCTTTGTGAAAGTGGCCCACGATTCTGCTGATTTCCACCCCATGAGAAGTTTGGGTGGTTCCTCCAATTTGGGTTATATGTGTTCCAGAATCCTTGATAGCCCCCTCTGTTAGCATTTCCCACAAAGGTTACTGCCTCTGGATTAGCTTTGCATGATTCATCCATGTGGTCTCCTCCCCCACAAACATCACACCAACCTGATTGTTACTGTTGTACCATATTAACAGGGGTTTGTTGTCGACCCAGTACTACCGTTGCTTGCTGTTGTAGACCCAACACCAAATTGTTAAAGTTTGTGGTCATCATGTTCTGCATAGCCGCAATTTGAGCCTGCAGGCTTGTTATTGAATCCATTTCTAATACCCTAGCCTTTTTCTGGACTGTCGGTTGGCTGGATCCTCCTTCCATTCTGGATTACCCTGAGCAATTCTGTTGAGAAGAGCATACAACTCATTGTATGTATTCTCCAATGCTTGACCCCCTGCAGCTGATCAAGAAGAATCTTGGTATTGGGTTTCAACCCTTCAATGAAGGTGTGGACCAATACCTCGTTAGCCTGGAAATGGTGTGGGCAATTGATCAATAGAGTTTTGAACCTATCCCATGCCTGATATAGATTCTCTCTAGCCCTCTTTTTGAAACTCAGGATCTCACTTCTATGTTTGGCTGTCTTGCCTGAGGAGAAGAATCGAGTGAGAAACTTACGGGCCAGAGTATCCTAGGATTCTATGGAGTTTGGTGGCTCAATTTGCAACCACCTCCGGGCTTCCCCCAATAGTGAAAAGGGGAATAACGTCATCCTCACACAATCATGGTTCATTCCTATAGGAATGAAAATATCAGCAATCTCAAGAAAATTCTGAAGATAGACTTGTAGATCTTCATGAGAAAGCCTCGTGAACTGTCCAGTAGAGTGTAACAGCTGGACCATATACTGTTTGAGCTCCCACCTACCACCAGGCTCAGGCTTGACAAAACAACTAGTGACATTGGTAGTTCTCGAGATCGCTATATCCCTTACTGGCCTCGGTATCGATGGTGCATCAACATTAGATGCGAATAGTGTAGGTGGGTTGTTGTTTGCCATGTTCTTCACAACAGGGTCAACCTACACCTTGTTATCCTCTTTCTCTTCCTACTCCATGAGTTCAATTCATGGTGTTTCGAACAAAACCCCTGCTCTCCTCTTAGATTGACGAAAACAAGAGTCCTAATCTTCCAGCTTAATTATCTATCACCTGCACAAAAACACTTCTAAGATCAAGTGTAGAGAACACCACAAAATAAGACAACTTTGATAATCAACCAATTCACTTCAAATCCCCGGCAACGGCGCCAAAAACTTGTTGCTCCCTAGCACATGCAAGTGTACGCTGTCTCATAAGTAATATAGTGACCCTAATTAAAGAGCCGGGTTGTCGAACACAAATGATTTGAATTGAATTGGTCACCAATCTCAGTTATCACGTTTATGGTGCTTGGGTAAAAAGAGATTTATGTAACTAAGTAAAATGACCGTAAAGAACAAATTTCTACTAAATTAATCTAATTTTTATTGCAAGATATCAATTGATGAGTAATTCCAGGGTTGTAACCTTTACGACTCTGTTCATCCTTAACAATATCTATCTATGTCTGGTTTCTTGATTATTGATTCACGGGGTTTAATTTACCTGAACAGGGTTGCATGGCTCTGTCGACCTACCGTTATTGACTGCCTAACTGCATCATTGAGCGGGGATAGACAGACCAATAAAATTGCATTAAGGTTATCTTCCCATATTATGAACCAAGTGAAGTGTAAGGGTAGTTGTCAATGGTCTCCCTTACACGAATCAACCTAGTTTCCTAGTGTTGAACAAGCTCCCTACTACTACTTCTATCCGCTTCAACATCTCTTGAATAAAGAGTGGACGGCTACTTTTACCCCCTAGTTGATCAAGCTAAGAAGTATAGATAAAAATAGCATAGGAATAACCGAAACAAACCATTCATAGATATTCAAAGTTAAGAACTACCCATTGTCTATGCCTACGACCCCAGAATATGGAGACTTAGCAACTCATAAACATGAAATACATCATAAATGAATTGGAAAACATCAAGAACCAAAGGATAATAATTAAACTAACCAAAATACTCTGGAAGAGAGTTCTCCTTCGTCCCTGCTGAAGTTCTTACGTAAAAACAGGATGTAAACCTAAAGTCTGTGATAGAGAAATAATAAAGATCCTGTAATTTGACTTTTCTGCATCAGGTCCTCAAGTCCACGATGCGGACCCCTTGTGTTTCTGACTTTTCGCTTACTTTGCTGACCGTGCAATTTTACATAACTTTTGCACAGGTCTGTGTGCATGCTTTTTAGCTGTGCGCTTTTCTCTTCATTTTTCAGCCTCCATAACCTTGTTCCAAGTCTGCCACATGGACTTTTAGTCTTTTGGCTGCTCTGACCGACTTTTGTCTTCCAAATTCTAAGCTATGTTCTTCCCTCAATTCCGGGTTTGACTCTGAATTTCCCAAATAAAGAAAAATCCTACAAAAACACAACCAACCGGTGCACTCAGCCTGTGTTAGTAAAATAATAGAAAAATACAGTAAAACACCTAGACTTTATGAATTTACCCTCCAATTTGCTTCTATTTATGGGCATTATTGGTTAATTAGGCGTATAAATATGCCTCAAATCAATTCTCTCATCACAAGCTCAGTAATATGTTCCTCCAGCTGTGCATCCTTCTTAGCTGTCCTCTGCTTCTTTTGTACCACATATGCATCTGCACCCTCCAGAGGCCTCTTCTTGGGAGCTTGTGGGCGATCATTGAATAGATCAATCTGGTCCTCACCTACAGGTGTCTTCTCTAGGGCTATGATTGGGGCTGCTAGCAATGTAATCAAGTCGGCCTTGAACTTCGCCAACTCCTGCTGTATGCTATCTATATCTACAGGCCGAGTCCCTTCATGTCTCTTCTGAACTCTGGCATCGAAAGCATCAACCCTGGCATCTACTATAGTGATCCTTCGGTCCATAAATGAAAGAGTGAATGCATTGGACCTCTCCCTTTAAAGCCTAGACTATCTAGTAAACCCACGGTTTGATCTACTCCATCAACCTGGCTAGCTGGGCCTCTTCCTGGATGACCAACGAACCATGGCCTGAAATGCAAATACATACATAATAGCAAAGTCTGCAGAAGGAACCTGAGAAGCAGATGGCTTTAGTGCAGGTGTAGTTGTGGAGGTAACCGTCTTAGTGTCAGTTTCCGTAGGCTGCTCTAGCGCATCTGGAGTGGAAGTAGTAGCAACTAGAGTAGAGATCTTCGCAGATGGCTCGTGAGGGAATGGCTTCGGAATGGGAGGAGGAGCTGCTCTCTGGAGGGCCACCAGATTCTCGTCAACCTTGATCAGGCTGGGATCCATGGTGTGAAGGGCCTCGACTTGTGGACCAAGATAGAGAGAGACACGCAATCCCTCTTCCATGCACAAATTATGGATCAGGATAGGAAAGGGCATGGATGTATTCCTCCAAAGTGTGGACTTGTGAATCTGCTCGGCTATCACAGGGGCCTAATCAATATTGTAGCCAGCTAAGATACTGGCTAGTTGGACCGCTCGCTCCAAGGTGATAACATTATCACTATATGTGGGTTGGATACAAGATCGCATGATGGACCACCAAAACATTTGCAGGGAAGGAGAGGTGGGGCTTCATTATGGGCTCGATGTGTGTGGTGACCTATGCAGGCTCGATATATCCCTCTATGATCTAGCTCGCCACCCATCTCAGGATATCGATCCTCATGTGCACATTCTTCAAAGTCATATCCTATCTCATCTTATCAATCTGGCTATCGTGCTCGACTGTGGACTAGGGTGCTGTACAAGTAGGCCCGAGCTCTACTCTATGGATGGTCTCCTCTGAAATGTTCACCTGCTTGCCTCAGACTAGGACCTCTCTCAATCGGGGCCTATCAATAGCTTTCTACCCCTTGGGTAGATCTCTGAGGATGGTGGATGCATATGCTGTGTAACACTCTCAGACTAGAAATGGGGCGTACTTGCCTAGCTTCTTTGTTAGCCACTGAAGCCCATGCCTGTGTATCTCGGCCGCCAACTCAGGAAGATGGTTTAGCCCAAAATCAACTAATCTGATGTCTATGTAGAATGGTCTCACAGGCTTGTCCTGGCCCTTAGGCTACAAACCCTGCTGGTAGATAGCCTCCATACTCAAGAATCAACATCAGTGATGCTGTGGATTATCAGTAGAAATGGATGGGTCGACTGAGGACTGAGCTGCTCCTACATCTTGAGGCACCTCATAGGACACAGACCAATCCACGCTTGCCTGCTCATCAGATTGGGAGGAGCTCTCAACTTACATTGTGGTCCATGCAGTCTAAGCTCTAATACGAGGTCTTTGAGCCTCAGGGTCAATCCGGACATTAGGCTCTTCAGTTGAACCTTCAGAGCATTGCTCATCTGTGTCTTGGTCCCTCAACCTCCTATCGAAGGCTTGGATTGCTGCATTTATGTTTTTCATGGCCATTGTACCTGAAATTAACATCACAAACCAACAATGAGCCCCAAGTTATCCAAACAAACCATGAAAATAGATAAAAGAATAGGTAGAATAGAAGCAACAAGAAAATAAACATCAAAATTCAACATTGCACCAGTTGCAGGTTATAGGTACGAGGCACATGTATGACTGTAAAGTGACCTTTGAGTTGTACAGTGGACTCGTAGTCCACAGGTGCCTAGCAACAGTTTATACTAAACCTTGGTATGAGGGTCAGTTACAATTCATAGTCGTGACTATAGGTTGTAGACTGGGCTTGTACTGATTTTCAGTCTCCAAAATAAATAACAAGGTAAGTGTATGAGACCCAATTATGGTCTGTAGGAAACACTATGACCCGTAGGTAGGTGTCGTATGGTGAATGTTAAGAAACCTTGGGTCACTGCTATCCCCTACGAGGAGAAACTACGGCCCGTAGGTCTTCCTATGGGTCATATGAGGCCTTCATAGCAAGGGATATCAGGTACTTGAGGTGCCTATACGAACACCACATGAACCACACTCAACATCAACAGTGATCAAACAATGTTTGAAGCAATTTTTGACAACCAACACCAAGCACACCAATATACTCATTACCCTAGCATATCAACCCAATCAAAACTTAAGCCAAAAGTTCTTCCCGTAACAAAAAATCAATCATCAACTTCCCAACACATTCGAGAATTCCCAAAAATCATTAATCCCAGAACATTCAACAAAATTACTTGTACCCAAACATGGAAGTTAATGGAATTGATTCTACAAGCACATGGGGAATTGCTCAAACCTCATCTTCAACAAAATAAGTATACCTTACAATAGAATTTCATCCCACCATGAATTAATCAGTTAATCAACCATCACATGCTCCTTTGAAACATGTGATCAACAAAAGATGGCTAAATATAGTCATCACAATTTAACAACAAGTGAAATTTCACAGTTAGGGACAAACTCCGGGAATTCCAAATGACAACAACCCCAATTCTCATTCACATACATAAATTTTCCCATGGGCATTCTTACTACTAATTTCACAGGCATAATAATCCAAGAATTCCAAAAGACACTAAAGTTTGTGTGCAAAATTTAACCAATAAACATACCTCTAGAGAAGATGATTAACAATTGAATGAAATGAGAAGAAGAAGGGGAATCCGAAACCCTAGGTACTGAGCTTTGCAGAAAATTCATCGGATAAAAGAAGCGGGTACACCGAAAAATGGATCGTAATAGTGAGGCAAGTGTGTTGGGAACAAAATGAGAGATTAGGTTTTGGAATTGAGGTTAAAATGATTTTTGACCCCTTATATAACAAATCGGGCTGACTTTAAAAATTCTGTGAATCAGGTCTCTGAAACCTCGACTACGGGTTGTAGGTTTGACTATGATCCATAGGTCATGGTTTTGTAGGTCACTCAACACTTAGAAAATTAAAATCATACCTGGGCACTACGAACCCCATTCATGACTCATAGCTTGGATTACGAGTCATAAAGTTGGCTTGTAGTACGAATGCCAACTTTAAGATCATCACTGTTATCCTCTACTAGGCATGATTATGAGCCGTAGTGCATACTATGGCTCATAGGCCTGGTCACAGAGGCTGCTTCCAGTGCTATTTTCTTCAAACTTTCCTGCACTTTCTTAACACCTGCAAACCAACATCTCAAAATACACTGTTATCTCAAAAATACAACTAGCTCAATATCTTCAAAATCATAACAAAAATGAATCCACTACCTAGAAATTTTCACAATCAAAACGAACTCAAAACAATCCAAAAACATGAAAAGTACTTGGGTTGCCTCCCAGGAAACACCTTGTTTAACGTCGTGGCTCAACTTAGTCATCATCAATCATCAGAATTCCTCAATGGACGACACCTCGCTTTTGAGCTCATCTAGGTGTTTCATTAACTGGCAGATATAAAAAACAACCTCTACATCATTGACCCTGAACTTGAGTTGACTAGGATTCATGTCCATCAAGCTCTCCCGGTGTCCAAGAATGGCCTTCCTAAAATAATAGGGACCTCAAAATCAACCTCATAGTCAAGAATCACAAAATCTGCTGGATATATAAACTTATCTACTTTCACCAACACTTCAAAAAGAATTTTCTCTGGCTTCTTAATTGTTCTATCTGCCATGAGTAACCGCATCCTTATGGGAGTAGGAGAAAGACCAAGATTTTTGAAAATGGTAAGAGGCACCAAATTTATACTCGCTCCTAAGTCACACAAAGCCCTTGCAAACTCTATATCACCAATGGAACAAGGAATGGTGAATGCACCGATGTCTTCCCTCTTTTGGACTAGGCATTTGTTCATCATGGGACTACACTGTTGGAGCTCTTGTGAAAGCTCTCAGCTCATCATCCACTTTTTCATTATCAGATCCTTCATGTATTTGGCATACCCGGGCATCTTCTCCAATGCCTCTAGAAGAGGGATGTTAATAGATAATTGCTTCAACATAGAAAGGAAGTGTTTGAATTTACCATCCTCCTCCTTTTTCTTGAGTCTTTGAGGAAAATAAAGTTGAGGTCTTGGGATACTCTCAGTCTTTCCTTGCTCCTTGGCAATTTCACTTCGCATCCCATTGCTATCCAAACCTTCTTTCTCAACCTCAGCCTTGTCATCAACACCCTTTTCATATTCTTCATCAATAACCACCGGCATTGGGGGATCTTTGGTGCTTTTTCCACTTCTTTTCATGACCGCCATGCAATGCCCACCATTCTTCTGATTTTGAACCATATTACTTGACAAAGTATCCTTTTGGCATTGGTTCAATTGAGAAGACACTTGACCAAATTATTGCTCCAATTGTTTGATGGCCACCGAATGACACTCTATCTTTTGATTGATACTTAAAATATTTGATTTCATCACCTTCAAAGTATCATTATGATGGTCGACCTTCTTCAACAACTTATCAAACATTTCCTCAATCCTAGAATTGCTAGCCCTGACATTACGATTATGGGGATGCACATAGGGACCATTCCTATATCAATCTCTTCGCCCTCACTCGCCCTCCAGTACTCTTTTCTTTCAAAATAACCACCCTGGTTATCTCTATACAAACCCTTTCTATTGTAGTTCCAACCTTGATTTCTGGAACCTTGCTGCTAATAGTCTGAGTTGGACCCTTGGGCATTGTTTCAGAAACCCGTCGCTTGATTACTCACAAAGAAAGTGTCCTCATCATAGTAAGCCTCTTCATATATGGGAGCCCTTGGTGGTTGATGAACTGCCGCATGAACTTTCTCTTGGTTTTGCTTCAATACCAAGTACATATTTGTACATAGTTGGGCAAGCTCTTGCATGATCTCTTGATTGATTTTGCTTTGCTCTGAACTCACGTTCACTACACATGAATTTTTTGTGTTGGCTCTATACCATTAACCCCATCCTCTATTTGTCTTGACCACTTTCTCCATTCTCTCGGCTATCCGTGCAAAAGGTTGATCTAGAAACATGCCTCCCATGACGGTGTCGTCACAAGCTTGACTATTCTCGTCAAGAGCCTAATAAAAGATCTTTACTAAGGCATCATCAATAATTTTGTGGAACCATCCTCAAGAACTTGGTGAACTTTTCCCATGTTGTACTAATCGAATCGCCTGGCAATTGCTTAAAATTATTGATTTGGTCTTTGTGCTTAAGCTTTTTGGACCTTGGATAATATATCTCTAAAATGGATCTTTGTAACTTGGCCAGCTAGTGATCAAACTTTGTGGGAGTTCTGATAACCATATTGCTACATTTCTAGTCAGAGATAGAGGGAACACTGATAAACCAACAACGTCCATTGAGGGATTTGATGTACCCATTACACTCTTACAAACAAACACAATAGTATAGAGATGACTATGTGGATCCTTCGAAGGTAGCTCGTAAACCATCCACGATTTTGAAGCATTTGTAGAAGACCACTAGACACGGTGAACTTGTTGTCAGCAGGTTATAGTGGCAACAATATAACTCCTGTGGCATCCATGGCTATAAGGTTCAACCTATATTGGTTCCAACCATATGCATTTTTGTTGAAAGCCCTATGGTGTGGCCTATACTCCCTTTGAGGTGGGTTTTCATTTCCACCCACATCATCATCATTTCGCTCCATAGCTTCATCAATCGTGATGTCCTCATTTTTTTGGGCCATTCTTCTTGCAATTCGGTTAATAACTAAGTTAGTTGGAACTAAGGGATTGCCTTGGCTCCTTGTGTTGGGCATACAAACCTACTACACCCTACAAAAGAAACTAAAAAACAAAAAATAAAAACAAAAGTAAAATACAAGAGAATTTAAAAATTAACTCTTGAACTAACCACTAGTGAAATCAAGTCAAAACCTAGCCGTATTCCCCAACAGCGGTGCCATAAATTTGATGTTCAAGCTCTAATAGTAAAGCGGTCGCTATCAAGTATGAACCTAACCAAAGGTTAGGGTCAAATCCACAGGGAATACAAGATTTGGCCAAATTGACTTATCGACAATCATTTCAAGTGTCAATCAACTATATTCTCTAAAAGGGGGAGGGGTGCTGCAAATTGAAGTAAACTAACTACAAAAACTATACTAACAATCATAAAGAGACAATAAATTTGAGGATAAACATGGGGATTGTGCTCCCCATGATTCACTAACTCAAATACCCTGGATAACATAACCTCAATTGGGACATTACATGTAGGATGATACTTAGGTTCTTCCAGCCTTTTAGTAAAGGTGAAGATCGAATTTCACCATGGCGCTTGGTCAGCAACCATAGTGTGCCAAATAATCATTACCTATTGTCCCAATCGACCTCTCCTTGGTCGGGATTGGTTGATTAGACGAGAACACATCAGTCGTAGCTTGGGCTACGACTCGTCGTGGGTCTCGTAGGTCCTCAAATTCAACAAAATCTGCTACTTTTCTCTAAGATTTAAGCCAACCTATATTTTCTGCAAAACCTAACACAAAACACATCAAAATCATAAAAGGTCGCATTAAGAACACACAAAATCCCTTGTTTTAGGCACAAAATGTGTTGTATTTTGACAACACATCAACATGAAATACAATATTTGAAAAACTAATTAGAAAGTAAAGTCTTATCCTATGGCTATTAAATAGCTAGAACAACAGTTAGGTCAAGTGTCAACTCAGTTGAATCAGCGTCGGAGGGGTACACTGCCTCAAATCTGAAAAATGAACAGCAGTGTATGGTGGTTCCTACTAAGGGTAGGAAGAGCATAATTGACCCTCTTATGTCAGTGGATGTGGAAGATGTTCGTGACGAGATGGTTGTAGGAAAGGATGTGGATGAAAGAGATAATCATGGCAAGGATGGGGTGAGTAAAGCAGCTGAAGTGCTACGGAGGTTTAGGCCCGTCCCTAGGCCTCCTCCTCCCTTCTCTCAGAGACTTAAAAAAAGGGAGGAGGAAGGCAAGTTCAAACATTTTCTCTCCGCTCTAAAGGAACTATCTATCAATATCCCTCTCATTGAGGCCTTGGAGAAAATGTCGGGCTATACGAAATATATGAATGACTTGGTCACCAAAAAGTGCACTGTGAGTTAGGAGCTTTCTCGAGAGCTTCAACATTGATGATATATCACTACAAAGTCCTTAGCTCAAAAGCATGAACATTCAGGTGCTTTCAGCATACCTTACACCATTGTAGATGTATAGTTCACAAGGGCACTATGTGACTTAGGTGCTAGTATCAATCTGATGCCACTTGCGGTCTACAAGAAGCTTGGATTAGGAGCCCCTTATCCTATTAGCATGCGATTATTGATGGTGGATCGAATGGTGAAAAGGCCTGTGGGGATACTCAATGATGTATTGGTTCAAGTGGAAAAATTTATATTCCCTGCAAACTTTATGATTCAATATTGCGAAGTCGACTTCGACATCCCAATCATCTTGGGAAAACCATTCCTAACTACTGGGTGTGCCCTAGTGGATATGGAAGCTGGTCAACTCAGGTTTACATTAAATGACGAAGAAGTTGTCTTCAATTCTGTCAGTCCATGAAACATCTAGATGAGCTGAAGAGTGAAGTCTGGCAACTAGTGAAGTCTGAGTAACCAATTTGCCTAAGTCGTGCCGCAATAATAAATCAGGAGATGCTTGCGAGGAAAGGTTAGGGTCGATCCCACAGGGAATATGTAGACTCACAAAAATTCACCAATATGTAATTCGAGTAATTAACCAACTCAATTCCCTAAAGGGGCGGGGTTTTGCAATAATCAATGAGAAAAGTAAACTAACTAACTATTACAGGAGTAAAATCAATAATAGAGAGAAACTAGGGTATTGTGTTCCCCATGATTTCCCATCTCAATATCCTCGGATAACCTATTTCTCGTCTAGTATATAATATGCAGGATGGTAATTTAAGTTCACCAAGCCACCTTTGGTCAAAGGTGAGAGGTGAATTTCACTATGCGACTTGGCCCATCTCCATAGTGTGCATTACTAACTATTACCTATTAGTCCCAGTATAACCTTCCTTTGGCCTAATTTGATTGATTAGACGAGAACACATCAATTGAATCCTATTAAATAATCTCTTTTCCTATTCATTACTAACTTGGTCCAGTAGGTAATACAAAGCAAGTTCTAATGTTGTCCACCATCAATAGACATGCAAAACGAAGAGAGTTAATTAATACATACACATATACCTTCCAAGAATTGTGAATTATCTGATTTTACTTTGTTAGTTCTTCATGGTTCTCACAACTCTAGTTGTGGATTTAACTGCTCATGCTGTGTGTAGATGAAGAGATTGTAAATTAAGAAAGCATAATTAAACACCTACACAATTGATTTAAGAACAAGAAATCCAAAATCAACAAGAATCATAAGATTTACGATCAAATTCAACCATAAGTTTTCTCAAAGACTCTTTCACAATTTTCTATCTCAAAATATTGAGTTCTCTAAGCACTAACCTAAAACAAATCCAAACTGGCAAGAACTTATGAAAAAAACCTAAAAGGTACATTTAAAATAATTAAAATTCAAATCCTAAACAACTTAAGAGAACTGGACGGCACACTTTACGACAACACTTTATGACTCGTATTGAAGTTCATGGCCCGTAATCGAGGTCTCATACGTTATTGCTGGAAAATTGAAAGCCTCCTCTTTATGACACCCCTTTACGACTCATAAAATGGTTTACAACCCGTAAAGGGGATTTCATCTGATGAACTTAAGAAAATCTTCATTCTCTGATCCTCATGGCATGAAAACTCTTGTATGACTTATAAATTAATCTATGGCTCGTCTGCATGTTTGTAGAAGCAACTTTAGAAACTTGTCTCCTCACTGGAATTCCTTATGAAACCACCCTACGGCTTGTAGAATGATCTACGACCTGTAAGGTGACTCGTATAAGAACAAATCTGTAGAAACTTTGTAACTTTCCCTAAAATCATGGCTAACCTGTAATCTTTCAAAGATAAACACAAAAAAACATGTAAAACCCACTAATATTGCATTGAGAACACATAAAATCCTAAGTTTTAAGCATCAAAAGTGTTGTATTTTGGTAGTACATCAGGTACATTGCCTAGCAATACAGTTCAAAATCCTAAAAATGAAGGGTAGTGTATGACAGTCACTACTCGGGGTAGCAAGAGCACTATTGATCCTCCCATGCTAGTTGAGGAAGAAGGTGTTCAAGAGGAGATGGTTACGACCAAAGATGTAGATGCAGCAGATGATCATGGCAATGATGGGGTGAGTGAAGCTGCTGATGCGCCACCAAGGTTGAAGCCCATTCCTAGGCCTTCTACTCCCTTCCCTCAAAGAATCAACAAGAGGGAGGAGGAAGGCAAGTTCAATCACTTTCTCTCCATGATGAAGTTACTCTCCATCAACTTCCCTCTCATTAAGGCATTGGAAAAGATGCCAGTGTATGCTCAGTACATGAAGGACTTGGTCACGAAAAAGTGTCCAATGAGTCAGAAGCTCTCCTTAGAGCTTCAACATTGCAGTGCTATTGCTATAAGGTACTTGGTTCAGAAGCAAGAAGATCTAGGTACTTTCACCATACCCTACATCATCGGAGGTATGGAGTTCGCATAGGCACTATGTGATCTAGGTGCCAACATTAATCTGATACCCTTGCAGTCTACAAGAAACTTGGATTAGGAGCCCCTACTCCAATTAGTATGCGGTTGTTGATGGTGGTTCGCACGGTGAAGAAGCCTATGGGGATACTGTATGATATATTGGTAAAAGTTGAAAAGTTCATATTCCCTACTGAATTTGTTATCCTAAATTGTGAAGTTTACTTCAACGTCCCAATCATCTTGGGAAGGTCTTTCCTAGCCACTAGGAGAGCATTAGTGGATATGGAATCCGTTCAACTCTGGTTTGGATTGAATGATGAAGAAGTCATCTTCAATATCTGTCAGTCCATGAAGCATCCCAATGGTTTGAAGAGTGAAGTCTAAGTAACCAATCTATCCAAGTCATACTGCGACAATAAATCAGGCAGTATGGGAGGCAACAAAGGTTTTTGATGTAATAGTGTATTTATAGGGTTATTTCCAATTTTTGGATTCATAGGTAATTTGTTTTGTTGTGTTTTGATTGTAATTTTGAAAATTAGGCTGGTTGCATACAGGGTAACAGTGTATCCCGTGAAGAGTATGCAGGTACAAAACTAAATCAACAATCATTTTACGACCCGTACCCCATCTTATAGAGATTTTTAGTCAGCAAAAAATTATGCACTCCAGTCCACGAGCTAACTTTATGATCCATAGACCAAACTATAAGTCATGATTAGGGCTCATGGACCTAGGTAAGTTTCCTAAAAATTTTGCTAAGTGTGACATCTCTACGACCAACTCTACGAGCCGTAGAATACTTTATGACTCGTAGACTGGTATGTGAAACCTAGTCCTGAAATATAGGGTTTGGATGTTCTTTGAAACCATGATTTACGAGCCATAAAACAGTCTACAGCCCGTAATCAAGTTTTCGTAGAGTCCAGGCCCATTAACTTTTCAGTTGACCTGGTCAAGGTATAAATAATGGGGTCAAATTATTTTGATCCTATTCTTGACCTAAAATATAAAATTGACCTGACCAAACCTTCCCCCTCATGAATCTGACCACTATCGACCATCGTACACACATTTTTTGGCAGCCTAGGGTTTTATTGTCTAGTCACCTCCTTCATCTTCTTCAAACTTAATCTCAAATAGTGGTATGTTTCAAGTTGGATTAAAACCTTTAATTTTCCTTGTTTTAAATGATTTACTTGGGAATTATGTGGGGAATGGTGTTTAGACATAAACTCCATGTTTATGTTTAATTTGTGTCCGTTGAAATTAGGTTGTCCATGTTTGAATTATTGACTAAGTCCGGAATTAGGCATTTTATCCATGTGTGAATTTTTTGGATAGTTGTATATGCCTATTGAGTTGCTCACCATGTGTGATTGAATGATTATGTTGGTGAATTGGTGGGTGATAATATTGGTGCATGATCTTGTTGAAATCAATCATAGGTGGTCAGAATTGTAGGATAAATCATGCTTAGTCACTTTCAATGGGGTGTATGTGTGTAGAACATGATGGGGGGTAGTGGTTGTGGGATAGAAATCATGTGAGTGCATGCATTTTTGCTTTGATCCTGATAATATATTTGTTGAAAAAGTCAATTAGCGTCCGCGTGAAGGGCTTAGAAACTCAGGTGAATGAGTTTTTTAGTTCATGAGTGGCCTTTATGTCCCATGGATTATTCCACGAGTCGTAATTTCCCCTCGTGCAAGATTCCAGAAAATTGATGTTTCGAAGTATCCATCAGATAAGACCTTCTACGATTCTTAATTCAATTTACGGCTTATAGATAGGTTCGTAGATCCCTACCTGGAATTAATTACTCACTCACTGGAAATCTCTATGATCTAATTTACAACTCGTAAACCACTTTGCAAGTCATACTTGGTTTTCACAGACTTTTCCAGTAACAAAAATTGCTTGAACCACTATTTTACGAAAGAGCTTTATGGCTCGTAGTATCCACTATGACCCGTAAAGAAGCTTTTGTTAAACCCTTCTGCAACTTAACTCAAATGATTTTTTGCATTCCAATTTTGATTTGTGGGGCTAACCAAAATGCGTATATGTTTATGTTTCAAGTACTATGGCCCCAAAAGCCACGATGAGATCCACCTCTAGAGAAGAGCCTTCGGATGAGGCACAAGCCACTACACTGAGCAGCTTACTTGAGGAGCTAGATGTTAGCCCAGATCCGAATGCAGCTTGACCACAGACCAGAGCTGCTACTAGAGATGGGCAAACTCAGGCTCTTGTTGCTTGCATTGCCCAATCTGAGGAGGGAGGCAACGACAAGAGTGGTTTACCATAGATGGCTTCATCTGAAGAGGAGTCCAACTCTAAAGGAGGCTCTAAGGAGGGATCAAAGATAGAGTTATCCGTCGTACCCTGATCATCACCATATACACCGAATGACCTCACTAACTGGTGGTGCTTCGAGGGCCTATAGGAGATATATTGGGAGGGAGTGCAGCAAAGAGAGCAGGGTAAGCCAACATGCTCTATCTATAAGAGGCCCTGAGTCATATCAGATAGACTTAATAGTGTCCTTGGCCTCTAGGACACGATGATTCAGTATGGGCTTCAATGGATCACACATGCACTTGGACAATACTCCCCAACTATGGAGGGAGTTTTATGCCTCACATGCATCTACTATCCATATAACTCTTGCCAAGGGGAAGAATCCCCTCGCTCAGCCCAAACTGACCGAGACGAGAGTGAGGGGGTATCAGGTGGATTTATCGGAGCCCACCATCTATCGGATATTATTTGGTCTAGAGTTTCCTGCCCCCAGATCTAACGCAGAGCTCGACTACAAGGTGGGGTAGATGAGAGGCCAACTTGTGATGAAAGATCTAGAGTTGCGAGCCATTTTGATGAGATGGGTGGCTAGGCATATTGTTAAGCAAGGTCTGAAACCTGCATGAGTCGCCACTCACTCAAAATCTATTGTCAATGCTTTGCTCAGTTTCCCCATAAAATTTAGGTGGGCAGTTGTTCGTTCATGCATTTGGCCGACACTTGCTGATAATACATTGACACTGAAGCGTGTGGTTTTGGTTGCCAACATCTTAGCTGGCTATGATATTGACTGGGCCCGCCTTATTGCTTTGTAGATTCATGAGGCCGCATTGAAGAGGTCCACCTCCATCCCATTCTTGTGCTTGATATATAGGCTTTGTCTAGAGTCAAGGGTGGAGATATTACATCAACTGGACTAGATGATTGAGGCCCAGCGTACATTGGATCCCAGTCCGATCAAGGCTGAAGAGAACCTCATGGCACTCCGGCGAGCACAACCTCCAGCTATGCCTGAGATGTTCGCCTTAGTGCCACCATTTGAGGGTTCAGAGACTGCCACTACTACTGCTGCTGTTATTGAGGAGAGGCCCCCAAAACCCAAGGCAGTTGAGGAGAGGGGGCCCACTACTACTATTCCTGTACCACAAGCCACATTTTCACATGCTACTACCACTATCTTGGTTATCACATGCTGAGTCACAGTTGACTTAGTTTGTTCATCAAATTAGGCCATGGGTTTGCAGGCCATTTCAGACTCAGAGGGATGGATCAGGCATTCACAGTCGCTACTATTCATGATCGTACCTCCATTGTGGATGCCCGTATTGACGCCTTTGAGGAGAGGGTATAGAGGATATTGGGCGAGGACCAACCTTTAGGTCTATCAGCTTTGCAGATGGAGATCTAATAGCTTCGAGGAGACATGACAACAACACTTGCGGCACCAATTGTACTACTAGAGACTATACCTTCGGTGTAGGTGGTTGATTTATTTTATCCTGATGAGCCCATAAAACCTTCACATAGGAACATACCTTACACAGAGGATGATGAGCTAGATGAGAGATGCGTACATATGAGGCTCAAAGAGGAGGAAGAGCTCAAGCTTGTCTTGAGAAGATCAATACATGACGAGGAGATGCAACGAGCTCGAGAGTTGGAGAAGTTGAGGGGTGCTGGCCCCTCCGGACAGAGTACTACTGCTGAGTAGACCACCCCCAGGAAAAGGGTGACCACACTCAGCCACACGCTAGCACTTAGGCGCCCACGTATGCTTTTTGACCCCTTATGTGTTATTTTGTTTTGATTTTGTGCATTGGGGACAATGTAGATCTTTTTCGATGAGGTGTGCATAGTTTTGGGACGGTGAAGTTTGAGTAGCTTGGGTCCATAACTACCCTAATTTTTAATCCCAGGGCTTTCTTGCCTATGTTCTTTTTCCCATAGGGTATTTACTATCCGTTGAACCGGCACATTTAGGAAGTTTAGATAGTATTTGTAGCATATAGTACCAATACTCATGGCATGTAGCATGTTTTTGCATTTTGTTTTTTGAAAAATGATACCCATCAAAAACTTTGATTAGTAGTTAGATAGCAACCATGCATGTTTAGGTGTGTGACAATGTTTGTTCTGATAAGTGAGGATACATTGAGATAAAAAGCATGATCTGAGTTCTGATAAGTGAGGATACATTGAGATAAAAAGCATGATCTGAGAGTTTTTTGTTGATAATGTATGCAATGCCTGTGAGTGTGAGGTTAATTTTCTAGATTCATGCTTTGTGCTAATTTAGAACTTGCCCTGTTACATTAAGTTAGAGTGTAAATTAATTGGATTAGGATAGGATCTTAGGCCATTGTTCTTAATAGTCCACTTAGCCGAAAATGGCAACCAAAACAATGATATAATCCATTGTTCATAATGTTTGAGCCTAACATGTACCTATTCTTTGTCAACACCCGATTAACCTAGCCTTTTTAGGTTGTAAAATCCTAAAATTAGCTCTAGTACTTCCTTGAGCCTTGTGTACCTTGACTGAGGCAAAAGCATAAATTGAGGATGACAACAAAAAATGGCCTTAGTTCTGAGGACGGATATTGTGCACCTCAATACAGGCTAAAAGCCTAAGTTGAGGGTGACTGGTATAAGGGTGAAACACAAAAATAAGAGGGTGAGTTGGTGATCCAGAGAAAAAGGGGAAATCATGTACCGGATGCAAGAAAAATAATTGATGTCTTAGTTTAAACTACAAAGCAAAATGAAGCGTAAAAATAAGGCAAAAAAGCTAAAAAATAAAAAGAAAGCATCCAAAAAAGCTTGAAATAGGAAAAAAGGATAACAAGGTGAAAATAACAGCATTGGTAGGGCAAAAGTGTAGAAAACACAGTGTCAAGGAGGGCCTTTAGTCGCTATTTTACCATAATAGCATACCAACGCCCCCATCCTATGTTACAATCCTAGAAAGTCCTAAAGTGATCATGCTCCAGTTAATTGAAGGTCCGAGTCATGAGTATAGGGGAAACCCTATGGTATTAGATATTATGCATGAATATCTATTGTGAGAGTGAGTGATTTTGCATAGTCCCACGGTTAATCATGAAAACATCATTAAGTGTCAAATATGGGACTTCTTTCTGTGAGGGCACTTGCATTACTTTGTTAATACTAGACTTATTCAGTGATTATGGATTGTTGATAATAACTTGATTGTCATAGTTGTGTTATCACAGACACCAACTTGTATTGGTTTGCTAGGTAGCTATCTGATCCTATTTTGAAAAGTTGGTGTGAGTGTCTGAGTCTCAGATCTATGTGATGTACGCAATTAGGTTGAAGTTTGTGTGTTACTGTAATATCTATTTAGATTGAGTCTGTCACTTGAGGACAAACAACAATTCTAAGTTGAGGGTATTGATGTGTTGCCAAAATACAATACTTTTGATGCTTAAAATTTGAAAGTTTGTATGTTCTCAATATGATGTTGGTTGGTTTTATGTGTTTTTGTGTTTATGTTTGCAGGATTATAGGTTGGCCTTGATTTGGGGAAAATTGCGGAAGTTGCTGAGTTTTGCTATTATATGAGACCCTTTACGGGCTGTAGATCATTCTAATGGGCCATAGGGTGGTTTTGTGGACAATTCAAGTAAGGGTCTGCTTTCTAAAGTTTACTCTACAAACATGCAGACAAGTCATAGAAGGTTTTACGAGTCATAGAAAATGGTTCGTGCCTGAGGATCAGAGACTTGGACTTTTAGGAATTTCATCAAATGAAACCCCCTTTACGGGTCATAAATCATTTTACGAGTCATAGAGGGGTGTCATAAGTAGAAGTCTGAATTTCCAGTAGCTGAGTACGAGACCTCGATTATGGGCCGTGGAATGCAAAATGGCCCCTAAAGACCTTTCGTATGGCGTTCCGACCAGTTCTCCTATTTTGTTTAGGACTTGAATTTTAATTATTATAAATAGGGTTTTTAGGTTGTTTTTTTAGAAGTTTTCGCCTAGTACTCAAAGAACTCAATATTTAGAGAGAGAAAATTGTAAGATCATATTGGAGAGTCTTTGAGAACTCTTGTGTTTGAATTTCATACTTAAGCATGTGATTCTTATTGAAGTTGGATTTTGCTTGTTGTTAATTCTATTGTGTAAGTGTTAAATTATATCTTCTCATTTCATAATTCTTGCATCTAGAGATAGCATGAGTTTCTAAATCCACAACTAGGGTTGTGGGGACCATGAAGAACTAATAATATAAAACCGGATAATTCATGATTCTTGGAAAGTGTATATGCATATATTAATTAATTCTCTTTCTTTTGCATGTTTTCTAGTAGTGGCCAACATTAGAACCCACCTAGTGTTACTGACTGGACCAAGGTAGTAATGAATAAGAAAAGAGATTAATTAAAAGGATTCATTGATGTGTTCTCATCTAATCAACCAAACTTGCCAAGGGGAGGTTGTACCGAGACTAATAGGTAAGGGTTAGTAATGCTCACTATGGAGATGGGCCAAGTCATATAGTAAAATTCACCTCTCACCTTTGACCAAAGGTCTTGGTAAACATAACTTTCCGTCCTGTATGCTATACACTAGAAAAAAATTAGGTTATCCGGTGATACTGAGTTGGGGAATCATGGGAAACACAGTACCATAGTTTTTCTCCATATTGACTTCTCTCTTGTAATAGTTAGTTTAGTTATATTTCTCATTGATTATTGCAACTCCCCCTTGGGAAAGTAAGTTGGTTAATCATTCAAATTGCAAATTGGTGAATTATCTTGAGTCTACTATTCCCTGTGGGTTCGACCCTAACCATTTTTAGGTTATATTTCTTGACAGCGACCGCTTTATCCTCTAAAAAGGAGGTTTAACTTGGGTAACATCAGTTCATTGGCTACTTTCCCAATTCTCTTTACTATATCATAAGGTCCCTTATGTTTCGGACTTAATTTACCTTTCTTACCAAAATACATCACTCCTTTCATTGGGGGAACCTTCAAATGCACCCAAGAACCTTTATCAAACTCTAGTTCTCCTCTCTTAATGTCGACATATTACTTGACGGCTTTGGGCAACCTTCAACCTTTACCTTATAACTTTCACCTTCCCAATAGCAACAAGAACCAAATCTGGCCCAATCAATGACATTTTCCCAACTTCAAACCATTCCACTGGTGATCTACACCATCTACCATATAATGCTTTAAATAGAGTCATACGAATACTTGAATGAAAACTGTTATTATAAGCAAATTCGATAAGAGGTAAGTGATCATCCCAACTTCCTTTGAAATCAATCCCTCAACATATCCTCTAATGGTTGTATTATCATTTCGACTTGTATATCTGTTAGAGGATGAAATGTGGTACTTAGCTTCACTTTCGTACCAAGACCCTTTTGGAATGACTTTCAAAAATGAGGAGTAAATTGAGCACCTCTATGTGATATGATGGACAATGGTACCACATGCAACTTTACCAACTCTTGGATATGAACCTTAGCATGATCTTTGGCATCATAAGAAGTCTTCACCAACAAAAAGTGGGTTGTCTTCGTCATTCTATCCACAACCACCCACATTGAGTCAAATTGCTTTCTAGTCTTGGAAAACCTGTGATGAAATCCATATTCACTATCTCCTATATCTAAGTTTGTATCTCAGTATCTTGAGTCAAACCATCAAGACTTTGATATTCTACCTTCACTTTGATAATTTGGACATTCCATCACACACCTTGCTATGACTTTCTTCATGCCTTTCCACCAATACACTTCTCTCAAATATCTATTCATCTCTTGGTGGATCCTAGATGAATAGAGTACTTGGAATTATGAGCTTCATCAAGTATCTTCTCCCTTAGTCCATCAACACTAGGAACACATAATCACCTTTGGTAGCTCAACACTGCATCTCCCTCTTGTGAAAAGACCCCTACCTTCTTATCAGCCATAAATTTCTTCAACTCAACCAAAGTAGGAACCATGTCTTGTTTTGCTTTAACTTCTTCCATGAAAGATGATTCTGCCCCATTTGGTATCAACACACCAACATTACCAAAGCTATTTATCTTCAAATCTAAACAATCCAAACGATGCAATTCTTTGACCAAGAGTTTGTTTTCACTCTCAACGTGTGCCATGCTAACCATAGACAATCTACTGAATGCATCAGCCACAACATTAGCCTTACCGGGATGGTACATCACACTTATGTCATAATCTTTCAAATGTTCCAACCATCTACTTTGACTTAGATTTAAATCCTTTTGGCTAAATAGATATTGCAAACTCTTGTGGTCTGTAAATATGTCAACATGTACCCCATAGAGGTAGTGTTGTCAAATCTTTAGTGCAAACACAATAACCAACAACTCAAGATCATGTGTCAGATAGTTCTTTTTATGCACTTTCAATTTCCTCGAAGCATAGGCAATGACCTTTCCATGTTGCATCAACACAAAACCCAAATCAATATATGAGGCATCACAATATACAAAAAAACCATTCAAACATTTAGACAATGTGTAAATAGGAGCCAAAGTAAGACGATACTTCAACATCTGAAAACTCTTCTCACATTTATTGGATCATTAAAATTTTACCTTCTTTTGGGTCAACCTTGTCAAAGGAGAAGCAAGGGAGGAAAATCTCTTAACAAACCTTCTATAACATCTGGCCAAACCCAAAAAGCTTCTAATTTCATATGGAGACAATGGTCTAGGCCAATTCTTTACAACCTCTATTTTCTGTAGATTGAATCTTGTACCATCTCCCGAAATAATGTACCAAGAAAGGCCACCTTTCTTAATCAAAATTCACACTTGCTAAACTTGGCAAAAAGTTGTCTATCTTTCAATATTTGCAACACAATCCTCAAGTGGTCTTCATGGTCCTTTACATCCCATGAGTACACCAATTATTATCTATGAATACCACCACAAACATGTCCAAATATGGTTTGAAGATCCTGTTCATCAAATTCATGAAAGCAGAAAGAGAATTTGTTAGTCCAAATAACATAACCAAAAATTCAAAATGACAATACCGATTCCTAAATGTTGTCTTTGGGATATCATCTTCTGTTTCTCTCAATTTATGATATCCAAATTGAGATCAATCTTAGAAAAGTAGCTTGCACCTTATAGTTGATCAGATAGGTGACTGATCTTTGGAAGTGGATACTTATTTTTGATGATTATTTTATTCAATTTTTGGTAATCTACACATATCCAAAGTGAACTGTCCTTCTTTCTTACGAATAATATGGGAGCACCACATGGTGACATACTAGGCCTTATGAACCCTTTATCAACAAAATCCTTTAATTATTCCTTTGATTCTTTCAATTTAGCCGGGACCATTCGATATGTAGGTAAAAAAATAGATTGGGTGTTAGATACCAAATTAAATTTCCCTTGTAGGAGGAATTCTTGGTAAGTCATCGAGGAAAACATTGAGGAATACATTTACTATGGGGACTGAATCAAGAGTGAGGACATGAGACTCAACATCTATGATCAGACGACATGATAAAGAAAACCTCTGGAAATCATTTTCTAGCTTTCATATAAGAGATAAACTTTCCTTTAGACACCACATTGGTTCCCTTCCATTCTAAGATGGGCTCATTATGGACTTGGAATGTGACATTACAAGTCCTACAATCAGTATAAGCATAGGATGTATGCAATCAATCCATACCAAGAATAACATCAAAATTGGTCATATCAAACTCAACTAGATCACATGAGAAGACTTTATGTAAGACCGACACAGAACAATTTCTATAGACTTTCTTGGCTTGGATTGACTTACCAATAGGAGTATAGATTGAATAAGGTTCTAACAAATCTTTCGAAGACACATCAAACTTTATAGAAACATAAGGAGTAACAAATAACATATTGGCACCGGGGTCGAGCAAAGCATACACATCATGATCAAAGACTTTTAACATACCGATAACCACATCGAGAGTCTCATCAACCTCTTGCCTAGCATATATAGCATAGAATTGATAACCACGTGGACCACTATCGTGAGCTTGGGCACTTTGTTGCATTTGCCCCCTTTGAACTGCTTGACCTTATGGATGCCCGTCCTTACCTTTGTTAGCAACATTAGGACATTCGACAATTTTATATCCCATCTTACCACAACCAAAACATGCACTGGAACGTTTCAAGTATTTATCAACATGATTTTTCCCACACTTGGGACATCTAGGAAGAATAGCACCACCTTTCACAACCTCACCTTGAGCCTTATTATTAGCCCCTTTCTCTTTGTCAAACCTTTGAAGAGAACCCTTAGAAGACCCTTGTCCTTGTTGGAATCAACTACCACCGAACTTACCATGAGAAAACCCACCATCGTAACGAGCCCTCTTGGACTCCTTTGTTCTCATCTTTTGCAACTTTTCACTCTCCACTTGTTCGACATATGTCATGAGTCCAGAAATATCCATTTTCTCAATAAGCATAGTAGCCTTGCATTCCATCTTTACTAAGTCGGATACACACAAAGTGAATTTGTTCATAGGGGCCCTTGAGTTGGCCACCAGGAAGGAGCAAATTCGGACAACTTGGTGAACTTGAGGGCTTACTCCTCACACTCATACCATCTTGCTTTAAGTTCATGAATTCCATCATCTTAGATTCCCTTAGCTTAAGTGGGAAGAAACAATCAAGAAAAGTGGCCTTAAAAATCTCGCAATTTATATCACCTTCATCAATCCGCTTGAACTTCCATTGCATGAACCAAACTTAAGCCACTCTCTTAAGTTGATAAGCTGCCAATTCAACCTTCTCTTCAGAAGACACTCCCATAATCTCCACTACCTTATACACTTTATGAATGAACTCTTATGGATCCTTACCCACTTTTGAACCATGAAACTACGGGGATTCATCTTAGCAAAATCCTATATCCTCGAAGCTGGAGTATGAGTCTTTGGAGAAGTAATAGCTTAAGCCAAAATAGGGGTTGTAGCTTTAAACTCATCATTAGAAACTTGGTCCACTTGAGGGACTTAGTGAGCTTAGGGAGATAGAGGAGCTTGGTGCACATTAGCATCATTTCCCCTTATTAACGGAGCACGTCATAGAGCCATTTCTAAAATCACCAAGGGAAAAGCATCAGGATACGAAAGCTTTGAAGGCAAAACACACAATACAATAGAAGCAAAGTTTTCCTAAAACATTTCATATCCTCCTATTCATAGATATTTTGGTGTGCATCAAACCAATGAACAAGACTATTCGACACAGACATTAGACTCCCTATGATGCTTTCAAATCTTGTGCTCTGATACCACTTTTGTCATGATCCAGACCTAGGGCATAGCTGTGATATGGAAAATATGATGCCCAAAGGCATCCTATCTAAGCCTCGTGTTTATATCATAAGAATTCAGAAGGTAAAATAAGAATACATAAGAGATAAGCAAGTGTAAGTTTATCAAAGTAAAAGTCATAGTTCTCATAAGGGAATATACATCAATCCAAATCATGCCTCTACATCATAGATCTTGGCGGAGACTTGCACATAGCTCACCAGCTCACCCTTAAAATACACATCATAAGAATGCAAATGATAAAGTCTCAACATAAGGTAAAAATATCATAAGTCTTGTTCTAGAAGCATGGGAACTCATTAATAAGTCTTTAAGCTCAAAATTCGAGTCTAGCCAAAAAATGAAATAGTTGCCTTGCCCTTCGTCCCTACATGGTTAGATCATGTAGGCAAAGAAGTATGCATTAGTACATGGAATGTACTAAGTATGCAGGCATGGCATAAATCAAAGGACATTACAATAATATCGATATACATAATCATAATCAATAGGATAAGGACACAATATGTATGGAAATGTAAGTTTAAAATGATGAGAAGAAGCACTATCAAATCCATTCATTACCTTAACATCACATATATGGTAATAAGACCATAACTGATATACAAGACCATGCGGACTATTGCATGGAATATTGATGTTCCCCCTACAACTTGTAAAGAGGAGTCTACTTTGCCAAGGTAGACTCGATCCTGACCCTATAGGCTCTATCCTAGTTTGGTGAGAACCATCATTTTGACCCAATCCTTTGGGCTCTATCATAGTATGGTGAGTATCCATCATTTAAGCTGATTAGATCCAATAGTACATCTTTAAGGCATAAAATATGAACATCATTTCTATGGTAGCACATAGTTATGGAACTTGAGGATTTATATAAAGACCCTTTGAGATAGTCCTCCTCACAAAAGTATACTCGGTGCTAAGTCATATCCCACGAAATACATAAATCATGCATATAAATAGCTTTCAACATAATTCATACTTCACTAAAATCATGCTTTCATAATTCATAAATAGCCATCTAGCTTTCATGAAAATATCATATCATAAGAATAGTTCACCTACTTTACTTTCATCATAGTATGGGCAGACATTCCCACCTTAACATAATATAAACATTATAGTTTTCATCACCTTCTTTAACATAACATCATCATTATAATTATCATAACATCATCATAGCATCGCCATTGTGACCATCTTGTCACTAAGACATACTTTAACATATTTAAGATCATAGTCATAAAAATCCCCAACTTTATTATACGAGATTAGGTCTAAGTGTTGGTTCATGAACAATTGAGTCAAAATTATACAATTAAGTAGGATTCTTAGAGAAAACACATAATTAAAATCAAATTAGATTATTGATGAAGGAACCCACATCATGTCATTAAACCCTTATCATGCATACTTTGAAATCACATGCTTCTGTTTGAAAATCATATTGATTATGTAATTCATTATAATTCATTCATAATTAGTCATAATCATCATATACGAATCATAATCCATGCACTAGGAATCATAACTTAAAAGTCCATAAGAATTCATCATGAAATTTTAATAAAAAGAAGGTTTTGGATTGAGCTTCATGGATGAAACTAATTCATGAATGAATCCTTACAAACCTTATATAGAATCCTTGAAATTTAAGTAGAACATTTGGATATCCCTAGTCTAACCTTGAAGCTTTAGCTTCAATGGAACCCTTGACTTAGAGAGAGAACTATTGAGAACCCTTGAGAGAAATTTAGGAATCAAAGGCTTTGAATGAATTAGGAATAATATTTATAAAGGTTAGGTCAGTTAAGTTTGTCAGGGTAGCCAAAATAATATAGTTTTGGATGTAGATGAATTAGAAATGTCAAAAATACCCTTCATTAAAAGTTGTTGGAGCTATCCCTGAAACCCCTCCTACGAGCTGTGGATGCACCTATAGTCTGTACCTTGGCTCGTGGAACTGGGTGTCATAAAAGTAGAGCTACTGGAATTGTAGCTTCTTAGACACAAACATGCAACACGACCCGTCATTTTATTTATGGGCCATAGTTTCTTCTGCAGAGTGATTCCAGACTTAGACAAATTTTCGCTCATTTAGGACTACTTTGTATGAACCTATTAATGGGTCATTACTCATTACATGGTTCATTTAGTATCATGTAAGTCAACTCCCAGAAGTTCTTCAATTTACTATTTTCATTAGCACTTTCCACGAACACACCTACTACTCATGGTTCCTTCTATGGGCTATAGAGTGGCTCGTAGGATTAAAGGTTCAGTAAAATTCTGGACTTCTATTTTTTTAGTTCTAAAAACAAGAGGGGTGTTACAGTTAAGTCAAATTCCAATGAATAGAATATCATAATACAATAGTCTATCATAGCTTTGAAATTCATTTAGTTAACCTTTTGTATAGAGTAGCTCATTAACCTTGGGATTCATCAATACAAGAATGATCCTTATCATACTTAGAATCCATGATAGGGTGAGGAAAATCCTTTCACCAACTTACATTCATTCATTAAGAGACTTCAAAATCATAATTGAATAACTTTCATTACCTTGAAGAAGTTCTTATCATTCATGTTTATGCATCATTGGAGACTTGGGTAAATTATGTGAGTTTTATATCAGAACAAATTTAAAACATGTAATTCAGTAAAATTATGCATAATAATGAAGAATTATAACAGTCAAAATCATAATTGAAGAAACCCATAATAAAGATTAGAAACTGTAGATAGCCTTTAAGAATTCTACTTGAAATTCATCATAATCATGAAAGTAATCATACATTTTTATGTCAAAAATAGCTCAATTATATTTATATAGATCATAATCTATACAATTGAAAAAAGTAACAACATCCCATATGAACATCTACATACCTTAGGTAAAGCTATTAGGACAAATCTGTAATTGTCCAACAATGTTTCAAACCCTAGCTTGAAGTCTCCAATGGAAGCTTGAGGAGGAAGAACTTAAGAGAATTTGAGTAATTTTGTGAAATTAGGAGAGAATGAGAGAATTGGTAGGGATTAGGGATCGTCATAGGTAGTTACAGGGTCGAAATAATGTAGTTTAAGAGGTTAGGGGGATATTAAATACCAAAGATACCTTTCATTAAAATTCTCCGAAGAGAAACCACGAGAGGGGTTTACTAGTAATTGATGCATGTATGACCTGTGGAATAGGTCTCGTAGGAGTTAGACCTATTTTCATGGTTTCTGAAAACCAATCTATGAAACCCTTTTCTACGGCCTATTAGTTGGACCACGACCTATAGAAGGGTCTCAACCTATGAGTCGTACGTTGTTTCACAAGCCATAACTTATTCTCATGGAATGGTGCGCAAACCTAGTGGAAATAATTATTTTTTGAAGTTTGGTGTATGAACAAGTAGGACGGCCCATGGTTTGGTTGATAGATCATATGAGGTGTCATAGTTTGAATTTAGAGAAAGTTTGAAAGGGTCCAAAATTTAAAAGGACGAGACCCTCTTTTCATGACCTGTGGACCAGACCACGACCCATAATCATGGTCTCATGGTTTTGTCTGACCAATTTTAACAAGGGGAAATTTTGATATTTCCTAATATTCTAATCCTATGCCACATCGTTTAAGCCCCCAAATAAGCCCAACCTTATACAACCCTAAACAACATTCATTCAAAATATCCTGAGTCTTAAACTCCTCCCAAATACTCTCAAGATTCGTCAAGACTCTCAAGTACAAGGTGCAAGCTAGGGTTTCAAATTTTCTTCGTCCTCTAATAAGATTTTCATCTCCAATCACACTAAGATATGTGAGTTTAATTCGTGGAGATCTTTCCTCCACAAAACTCAACCATTCCTTTTCTTTATCTATTTTCAAGTCAGGGAAGTTTACAGAAGTTTTATATACTCTTTTATATGTTGATATTATGGAGTAATTCATGCTATTCTACCTTTGAATACTATTATTCATTAAAATTTCATGTGAAATTTGTATGTTTTATGAGGTTTTAAGGATGCTCTAACTAAGCTTTATTTTGTTATGGCAAGATACATGGATAGTTCTCAAATGATTTTAT
This sequence comes from Solanum clarkiae, assembly GCA_011800125.2. Classification (NCBI taxonomy): domain Eukaryota; kingdom Viridiplantae; phylum Streptophyta; class Magnoliopsida; order Solanales; family Solanaceae; genus Solanum; species Solanum clarkiae. Next base: position 17,406,268 of record JAABOM020000110.1, on the reverse strand, counting down.
TTTACTCCACTCATGTCATTTATTTTTGAGTTGCATGATTTCAAGCATATGTACATATAACCCACCATTAATTTATCAAAGTTATGAGTCAAGCTTCTTAAGTAATGAAAGCCTTATGGAAAGATATGTAAAGCTTCTCAAGTAATGAAAGCCTTACGGTAAGATATATAAATTATGCATGTGATGAATATAAAAAAGGGGCTAACAAGTATGATATAAGCTCATGAGTATGTTATGAATAATATGAATGATATGAAGCCCTATCTTGATGCTATGAAATTTTTTTTAATGACCTACTCCATGAAAGATATTATGCTGTTATGAGACTATGCATGTTATGACTATGATTATGATTTGAGTATTCTATGAAATTGTGAGCTAGCACCGAGAGGACCATGGTAGTCTCCCATTGTCCCTAAATTATGTGCCACCATAGGTTTGTGATGTTGATTCCCTAAATGGGCTTGTAAACACCGAAAAGACGATACAGTAAGGTAAGTGTATATATATATATTTTTGACACTTACTGAAAAGGCCATGCTGTAAGGTAAGAGGTATATGGAGACACTTTCTGAAAAGTCTATATCGTAAGGTGAGTGTTTGGTTTACCTTGGTAAAGAAGACACTCTTTGTTCAGTGTGGAGTGAACATTAGGATTACAAGCAGTAGCTTGCTTGGTCTTACATATCGATTATAGTCCTTTCCCACCTATGTATGATATGTCTTGTGACTTGGTGATTTCTTCATGCATGTTTTAACTAGGCATCGATCATTCATGTCATATTAAGCCTACATCCATTGAATTTGATTATGGATATTGTTTAATATTGGTTTATGTTCCTTGTTGCATTGCACCCTGCATACTTAGTACATTCCAAGTACTAACACATACCTTTTTCCTATATGATCTAACCATGTAGGGATTAGATCTCCTACTCATCCTCCTTCTCCTCCACGTGGCTAGATAGTTTGATTGAAGATTGCTATTGGTGAGTCCTTCATTTTGGGGGCAATAACTGCTACTTTCATGCTTTTATTAAGATTTGTATATTTATGGATAATTATCTTTGAAGGTGAGTCTAGGAGATGTCTTAGACCCCGTTCCGCTCATGATTAGAGGCGCTGTTAGACATGGCTATGTATGTTATGAGTTTGACATCTTTATGCTTATGCAATTGTGGAAGACTTCCCTTAGTCCTATTTCCTACTTTATTCTTGTTGAATGTTAGTGATGTGATGGAAGTTCTAAGTCCCTATTGCCACCAAAGCGTAAGTCATATACCTACCCTTTAGTCTTTATTTTTGAAATGTTCATGTTAATCGTCTCCCCTATAAAATCCCCATAATGTGAGTCGAAGGTCCTGTTTTCCCTAGAATTTTGTGTTTTTTGTTTAATTGTGCTTGTGAAACCAAGGATGTGCCAGGCATGCCTAAAAGGCTTATTTAGGGTTCCTTTGTGTTCCCGTTCGCCATGTCTCACCTAGACCTTAGGCTTGGGTCATGACAAGGTTAGTATTAGAGCACTAGTTTGTAATGGTCATCAAAAATCTAAAAACTGCATCAAGTAGAGTTTTTTTCATGCTTGTAAAGTGTGCCACAACTATGAACAGGAAGAGGCTGTGAGGCATTTTAGGAAATGATTCACTTCATATTCTATGTCATGCTTTAGGACTTGATGTAAGACTTCTATCTCAAACCATTGGTATTTTGCGCTTCTAGATCATACCACCAAGAAGAATCATACAAGGAGCTCCCGCTCTTGAGGATGAACTAGCCCTTTCGGCCCCTCAAGCTCCCTAAGAAGAAAAATGGGTCACTCATGCCGAGTATCAAAATGTGGTAAACTTGTTGGCATTGACAATAGCCAACCAACGGGTCCAAGTCCCTCATTCTCCTACCCCTTCCTCAAGAGTGAGGGATTTCACAGCCTTAGGATTTCAACGCTAATGCTTATCAGTAGAATCGGTAATTGTTGAATCATGTGACTATGGAGGTGAATGGAGCTATTATGTTGCCAACACTACCATCAGAAACAAAGTTCATAGTCTCGAGTAGGTTACTTCAGATGCTATGGAACTATGGGCTATTTGTGTGCTTACCGTCAGCGGATCCATATAGCCACCTACACAATGTGGCATTTGTCTATAAGAGTGTGGTGGAAACACAAAATCTGTCTGTAGATGCTGTAGGACTCCGTGTCTTCCATTGTCTCTTATGAGCAATGTTGCATATGGATATTTGAGCTCCCACAGAGTTCAATCACTAGCTGGGCAAACTTGTAGAAGGTCTTTTTGGAGAGGTACTTCCCTAGATCGAAGAAGCTTAAGTTGAAGGACTAGATCAACATCTTTAAGAAACTTTCTAGTGATTCGATAAGCACTACTTGGGAGTGCTTTACAAAATGCCTGAAGAGCATCCTAAACCACAAGATCTTTGATGATGCCTTGGTGGAGATATTTAACCATGCCATTGATGAGAATAGTCAAGATTATGCTGACATTATCACAGGGGACATGTTTCTAGATCAACCATTTGCAAGGATTGCGAACTGAATGGAAAGGATGGTCAAAATAAATCATGCTTGGTGGCAGCAGGATAAAGCTTCCACAAAGAGTTCATGTGCAGTAAGTGTGGGGCCAGAGCAAGCTAGAATTAATGAAGAAATTATGCAGTAGCTTGCTCAGCTTTGCACAAGTATGAATGTGATGATAAAGCAAAAACAAGAAAGAGTAAATGCAGTGGTTCACCATCCTCCACGTGTACCTTTGTACGAGGAGCCATACGATGATAAAGAGCTTGTTTTGTTGCATATTAGATGGGAGGATGGGGGTGCCAGACTAATGCCAAAGGGTCCAATAAGGACTATTAGCGCCAAGGTTAAGGAACCAAGGTCAGAACTTTGGTAGAGTTGAAGCTTATAACGAAAATCGCGGAGCTTAATATAATAGTAATAGTTGTTTAGATGCAGATTTGGGTCACAGAGAAGGCTTTAGAAGTGGTCCTTAAGTGCCACCACAGAACCGTGAGGTAGGTGCAGGCAATTCTAGAATTGAGGAGATATTTGATCTCCTGCTGAAGAAGGCTGAGATGTAGGATGAGACTCTAAAGGGCATGAAATCAGAATTTTCGAGTATTAATCAGAAAATAGACTCTCACTCTGTGGCTATCAAATAGCTTGAACAATAGTTTTTTCAAGTGTTGACTCAGCTTAATCACTATCAGAGGGGTACAATGCCCTAGCAATATAGTGCAAAATCTGAAAAATGAAGGGTAGTATATGGTAGTTACTACTAGGGGTGGTAAGAGCACAAATGACCCTCCCATGCCAGTTAATGTAGAAGATGTTCGATATGAGATGGTTGCAGAAAAGGATGTAGATGAAGGAGATGATCATGGCAAGGATGGGGTGAGTGAAACAGGTGATGTTCCACAGAGATATAAGCCCATCCCTAAGCGTTCTCCTCCCTTTTCACAGAGACTCAAAAAGAGGGAGAAGGAAGGCAAGTTCAAACAATTTCTCTCCATGGTAAAGCAACTCTCCATCAACATCCCTCTCATCGAGGCATTGGAGAAGATGCCAAGGTATGCGAAGTATATGAAGGACTTGGTCACCAAAAAGCACACTGTGAGTCAAGATCTTTCTTGTCACACCCCAAATTCCCGTTAGGGCGGACTAGCACCCATTGCCGATAAGGCTCGGGAGAACCAACCTATATCTATGTGCTTTGTTTATATATTATAAGGAATTCCTATGTTTGGCATGCTTCTAAGAAGATAAACGGTAATAACAAGTTAAAAGGAGATGCGTATAGCTAGGCCGTTGGAACCACGGTGACTAAAGTACGAGACATGACCACACTTTAATTTACATAGTATACAAAGCCTCTAGTCAAGAGAAAGTATTCGTAAATGTTCGGGATAGGCCCCGTCTGAATTAACTGTATAATGCAAA
>JAABOM020000110.1:17373588-17394239 GCA_011800125.2 Solanum clarkiae | reverse complement strand
TGTTATTGTTATTGTTATTGTTATTGTTATTGTTATTGTTATTGTTATTGTTATTGTTATTGTTATTGTTATTATTAAATGATTATTTTTTTTGTTGGATAACTTAATCCTGTAAAATAATCTTTTCTTCTTTTTTACTTTTCATTTTCTCCTCAATTTTGATTCTTTAATAGTTTTAATTTTTTTTTAATTTTCAGTCTCCATATTCAGTTGATTAAGCTTTGATATATAAATATACCACCCTATCATCAAAAAAAAGGAGTTGAAAATCCCAACGAAAATTTTTTTCCCCGACTTTCCACCTATTGTCCATCAACACCTTCATCCATCCACAATTGTCCACCTAACATAATACTACTCCACTGCATTACATTATTGACTTGCATAGTAGAGAATTAGAGCTACTTTTATGTATGGTAGGGTCCCTCAATTTTGAATTTCTTAGACTACTAAATTTTCTATTACTTGTTTGTAGCTTGGACTTTTCCTCACCCATGCTTCACTTCTTTCTTCTGCATAGAATGCACTTTTGTGTTTTCTTTCCCTTTTCCATATCCCAGAAAATACAGTGGCACCTCTCTTCTCTCAAATCAATCTGACAAAAGGATCAACTAACACCCATTTTTCTTTATTTCATTAGTAATTCTCCCACTAGGTTGAGATTTAACCTCCCAAGAATTCAAAATTTGAATTTCTTAAGACTTTTGGGAGCCTGCTTTTATCTATAAAAGGGACGGACTGGAACCAAGAAAAAGGGACAGATCGAGAAAAGACATTGAAAACAAAAAAAAAAAAGCAGATATTGATAAACCACAGTTAGTTCATTTGAAAAAACAAACAGAAACATACTTCTAGCAATACAATTTGAAATTATTTTGTTCTTCTTTCTTTTTCGGCTTCGAGTTTGGATTCGGAAAAAATGGTGACCAGAATCCTTGACGTTGAAGCCCTTGTTTGCTGCTCCACATAAGGTCAGTAATTGCCTTCATCTTTTGCTTCATTTCAATTCCTAGAATTAACTATAGTTGTTCGAATATTTTTTGCTTAAAGAATTGTCTTTAGAATACCTTACTTGGGATTTTTGTTAGGAAATCTGCAGAATGAAAAATATATTTGAAATGTTAAGAAAATATTAATATGTAAGCAGATTTTAAATTAGCCTTAAGATAATGTCAACTCATTAAAATACATATTAACTTTGTTTATAAACATCATAGTGAGCCAAAAAAATACTTAGTACATCTTAAAAAAATAACAAAATTAAGTGGTTAAGATTTTATTTTTCTAACGGGTTAAAGAGTGGAGAAAATGTGTATAACTTGTCGTGTCTTTGTTTTCAAACAAATGATTTAGTCAAATATATTTGCTTAGAAAAGGAAACCTTTCATTTAAAATTCAATAAAAGTTCTTGCAATGCTAAAAGTTTACATCCTCAACAATGTATACGACATATATTTTGCCTTTAAAAAAGATATTCCTTTGAAAAGTTATGTTTTACTTTTAAACATCCAATTTAAATTTTCCAAAAGTTAGAGATTTTTTTAAATATATAAACATCTCATAATAAAACCCATGGTTAAAAATGCTAAGCAAAAGTATATATTTTTATTTTTGTTCTAATATGATTGTTTCATTTTGTTGCGATTCCTATTATCATTATGACTACATATATTAATTCATTTTCTCCTCTTATATTTCATGTACAATCGGAGAGCTGGAGTTCTCACTTTGAAATTCATTTTGGTCCAAAATATGAGCCAGCAGCTGCTAGGATTACCACCCGAAGTCTCGTAAAATAGGAGTCAATGTTTCTTGGCCTTCCCCGTCACCATTTGACATTTCTTGTCATATTAATCGATTAATATTCTTTGTTGATACATTAGCTAACTTTCAATTTTTTTTTGTAGATTATTCAGTGATTAGTATTATTTACTAACAAGTCTAGTGTTGACGATTGTAGTCTTCAAAAATTTATTAAATCATAATTCTAAAAGGGTTTCTTTTGCAATAGACCAAAAACTTTATAAAAATTATCTCAAAACTTTAGGGAGATGTTTGAAACTAGTCAATAACTTTTATAAAAAAAATTAATCAAAATGAATTATAACCGCACAGTTTGCAAAATTTAATATTTATAGAATTCCAGCCACTTTAGGTTTTAAGTTGATTTTCAAATATAATGTAACATTTTGGGTAATTTTTTAATGGATTTTCTTTTAAATAATAAAATAAAATGTATTTGAGCATTTTACATTTCTTTTTAAGTTTTTATACCTTGAAAAATAAATATCTCCAAGATGTAATGCTGCTTTTTAACATGACCTTTCAAAATTTTAGATTTTTGAAAACAAGTTCAACAATACAAGATATGTACCACCTGTATATGCTATACATAATGTATATATTTTATCATACTTTTCTCTATACTTAGCATATCATTTTCTACAAGCCATATTCTTATTTTATATCCATTGTAATTTTATGAATGATATTTATTTGTAGGCAAAATATAAAATTTGACGTCGTACCTTTTTTTACTACAATATATAGTTATTATCATTATATAATTGCACATAAATAAAATAATAATCTACACATATTTTTGACAACATCCATAAATATATTTCATTTTATTTTTATATACATGCAAGGTCACAAGTTTTTACGTAATATTTTTTTATTATTTATTTTACTTCAACAACAACAACAACAACAACCCAGTGAAATCCCACAAGTGGGGTCTGGGGAGGGTAGATTGTACGCAGACCTTACCGCTACCTCATAGAGGTAGAGAGGCTGATTTATTTTACTTCAAAATCTCATTTTTATTTAACTTTCACCCAAGCTACGCGTATATATACATAGCCCCATTATACTATTTCATCTTTCATCTTGATTTGGTAAATAGAGTAATAAGTTTTTCATACTCAATATTTTCCTGAGTTGCTTGCGATAAATTTTATAGGTTTATTCATTCTACATGACTTTGGACATGCGTCAATATTTTTCTAATAATATAAATTCTCATACCTTTCAAGTTTATCTGTTTATTATACTAATTATTTACTTTTATTTCATAAAAAAAGATAACATAGTATTATTAAAGTTTTTCAGAGATAATATAGACAATACGTATGATATACCTTGTATTTTGTTCCTCTTTCTAACTCATAATAATCATTTTTTATCACTAATTTTAAGAAATAATAATTGAATAATTTATCACTAATTATATTTTCCTAAGCTAAGTTTGACGACTATTTTCGGATAGGCTCTGAGAGGTGCCTAACACCTTTCCTTCGAGTAACCAAAACCCTTATCTAGAATTTTACTGGTTTCGTAAATCAAAACAGAGCCTACATTCACATTTTTAAAAATTGGTTTCTTAATATTTTTCTTAAAATTAGGTGGAGACTCTAAAATATTTTTTCAAAATCAGATAGTACGACCACATGATGTTGCGAGCTATTTCAATCGGTTCGAAAATGTGGCACGACACCTGGCACTGAATCAATGTTGAACTTAATTTCTCTCATCAGAGGTAGCCTATGTAAGTCTTCTGGAAATGCATCAACAAATTTTCTCACAACCGGAACACTATTGATAGTAACATCCTCCCCTCGAGTATCATGGATAGTAGTAATAAAACCAAAGCACCCTTGTTTAATCGTTCGGCGTATCTTTACATAAGATATTATCTTTTTTTGTGTCAGAGGAGTCATACCTTCCCAACTAAAGATGGTTCTCCAGGGAAATTAAAACGTACCAGCTTAGCATAACAATCAACCAAAGCATAACATGATACTAACCAATCCATGCCCATAATTACATCAAAATCAGATAGCGACAACTCTAATAAAGTAACTATTGTGTCCTTGCCCTGCACAGATATAACACAGTCTCTATACACTCTATCCACTGATAATGTATCCCCAGCTGGAGTCATAACCATATATGGCATATTAAGAGTTCGTTCTAAAGATATAGAAAAAGATAGGGATACATACAAATACGTAGAACCAGGATCAATAAGAGCATATGCCTCATGACAATTGACAATAATAGTACCTGTGACTGTAGATTTAGATCCCTCGACATCCTATCTGGCCATCGCAAATAATCTCGGTGGTCCACCTACTCCCTAAGTAACCTGTGCACCCTATCGAACCTGTTCACGAGCACCTGTGGAGCGACCCTAGCTAGCTGGATCTGAGCCTGAGTATCTACCACATTTCTCTGCACCTGTATAGTAGCTTGACTAGTACCAGAATCTCCCTTAGGATAAAATTTAGCAATATGACCTCTTTCACCACAAGTAAAACAAGGATCAGCAATACCAAAGCAGCGAGCACTGTGATTCCTACCACAATTAGAATACCTTGGATATTGTCTGGACTGGAAAGTATTATCACCATTTTTCTGTATCTATCGTTGGCCTTGTCTAGCTGGATAACCACTCTCAGAAGATTGCACCACTGACTCTAATTGAGTAGGCCAAGATTGCCCATGATGAAATCCACTCTTGCCTCCAGATGGAGCACCACTAAATTTACCTGTATTACGTGCCTTTTTTGTTTTCTCTCTCGGTTTTTTTCATCTCCTAATAAGACTCACAATGAAGAGCAATGTCAATCACATCTGAATATGTACCATTTCGTACATCTTGTATCGCAGGACCACAGCAATGGTGCTCTAGTTTATCCACAAATCTTCTCACTTTCTTCATTGGATCTACAATAAATAATGGGATATACCTAGACAATTCAGTGAACTTGGCCTCATACTCTGTAACGGTCATATTACCCTAACGTAGATCATGAAATTGGCATCTCATATCATCTTGTTTGCTCAATGGAATAAACCTATCTTTAAACATTGCTAAAAACTCTGACCAAGAGATAGGTGGTGACCTTTCTTCTCTAGCTCTCCGAATAGAAGTCCACCATGCCTCTAAAGGTCCCGAGAACTTTAAAGTGGTAAATTCCAAACCAGGAGTCTCCTTCAACACCAATGTAGTAAGTATCTTTTCACAATGATCAATGAACTTCTGAGGCTCAATAGAAGCTGGTGTTGCATCAAACTCCAATGGCTTAAGGTCCATGAAATTCTTATGATCTTTGGGTTTCCTTGAAGTTGCAACTGGATGACCAACTTGTTGAGGGGCCAAATATGGTGTCTGAGTTGCATCACCATTCAACTAAACTTATTCCTGTGTTGATGTAGTAGTCTGAGGAGCTAGGGTTCTACCTTGATTAGGCATCAATGCCTCCAACATATTCAACAACCTCATCACAACATCTGTAGGTAAAGCGATAGTAGGTGTAGTAGCTGGCACTGTCTGCGAGGCATCCTGAACAACCTGTTCCTGCACTTACTCTGGGGCAACAACTCGAGCTATCCCTCATTCATAACTCCTTATTGAGGAGCAGTAGATGCCCTAGTCCAAGCCTTAGTAGGATGAGACCTACCCTGACTGCCATCAGAGGTAATACCATGTCCCCGACCACATCTAACTACTGCATTAAATCGAACAGCAAAGGAAGAGCCACATCTCTTAGCCATCTGCTAAAAATATTTAAAGGTTAAACTTGATTCAACTCAATGCATGGATAAGGAATGAAAAAGATAATACATCCTAAATGTTTAGTAGCCTCAAGGTCATAAGTATGAGCACCTACATACCCATGAACAAGACTCTACCAAACATTGCTCCATGACCCTGGACCTAAAGCCTAGGCTTTGATACCAACTTTGTCATATCCCAAAATACCCCATAGATGTGACTGGCACCCGCCCACATCATTTGTCGGGAAAACCAAATATTCATACATACCCAAACTATTCAAGCACTAAGAATATAGTATGTGCAACTCCAAAACTCATCAATACTCGTAATAATAGAGTAATAAGCAAACCAAAATCGCATATCAATTTATGAAAGGAAAATGTCACTTAACAAAAATATCTCTAGCCCAAATCCCACAATAGGATCATAAAGCATCTAATAGAATGATATGAGTTTAACTATTGGGCATACAAACTTCAAAAATAAGAAAAACATAAACTATAATAGATAGAGCTGAAGTAATAGCCTCCACGAATAATGAGAAGGCTCACCTCAACAACAGAGTCCATGAAAATGAACTCGTCAGCCAAAAGTCTTGCCCTCTACAACTATATATACATTGACATGCAAGTAAGGGGTGAGCTATATATAAATATAACCCAGTAAGATCCTCAACCCGCTACTTTAGTACCTATGGAACAAGAGTTATAAGATACATATGCACAATGGATATACATAAATAATACACACAAGAATATACTTCATAATAAGCTCAATAAGTTCAAACAAATGTTCAAAAAGGGTCACGACATGTATTAATTCAATCCACACTTAATACTTGTCATAAACGGTAGCGAAAGAGATCAACCGATCACCCGGACAAGTCCATGGTAGCATGTATAATGCTCTAAAAATTTACCATGGCAGTGTGTACAAAATCCCTAACATATTACGGTAGCATGTGTATGCCCTTAACATATTACGATATTTAAGTATGCCCATAGTAACCACATCATAGTAATAAAGAAGGATATCCAGCATCACACCACATATAACTCATGAAAGTATTTGATATTCTTCTAGAAAATAGCATATGTAGGGCTGATAAAAATATCAACTCTATCAAGCACATGCTTATCCCAACACATACACCAAACAAAGAAAAATATATATATTTTTTAAAGATTATTTGAAAAAAAGAACTAAAGCTTAAAGTCTCACTTACCTTATTAATGACAAGTTTCACAACCTTGCATGCGTATAACACCACCAAAATAGCCCCTACTTGCCTCAATCTTTGAAAAAATATTGATTATCGATATCAATTATGTTGGCCAAACTCAAGTCTCTGAAACGACCCCAAAAAGTGTCTAAAAATATGCCTCCGAAGTGCCCAAAATCGTAATTTTCGTATATCTCAAAATTCATGCGTGATATCAAAAATCCGACTTCATATTCTTGTTTAGGGGGAAAATTGAGTGGAAAATAGTTCTAACCCCGATTATAGAGCAGTCATAGCAAAATATGAAATTTTAAAGTGCCGATTTCCAGAATTCTATGTGCGTTACTGGCGCGACGCGCCAGTGTACATTTGGTGCCAGTTTTTTATGTTCGATCCAAGACCTCTAGGTCTTGGATGTAAGCCTTTCTATGCATGAAATTACCTATACTTAGCCTTATTTTACCCTTATATTATTTAATACATTCAAGAATATACTCTCAAATACTTAGATAATATTTTATCTCCAAATTCCAAGTCTCAAACTCATCCGGATCTAAGGTTCCAATTCAAGCTTCAAGTCTCCATCTCCAATCTTTTTCAAGGTTTCTTTCATGGGTTCCTTTCACCTATGATACCCAAGATTTCTTTTATCTAAAATTGCATGATTTAAAATTGATCTACTCATAGATCTTACTTATAATGAATTTCACTGTACACTATGTTAGGGTTTCATGAAATTGTGATTGTTTTAGCATGTTTTGAGCTATGAGTCTAAGATCCATTATGACATTTGATGAAGAGTTTTGATTTATATTGTATGATGGTATTACTAAGTATTGGTGGGATGATTTACTTCAAGATTTCGGGCATGATTTCACTCTTTAATTGCATGGTTATACACTAGCTTTTCACACTCACAAAGTGTTTGATAAAATGTCTGGTTTATGGTTCTTAAGTTATTGATGGTCTATTGCATGACTTATGAGTAAAGTGACTTATGGTGATAAAATGAATGTATATATATATGTGTTAAGATCACATAAAGCACCTATGGTATTGCAAGTGAATTGTTGGGCTCTCATGTTGTTATGTTCTTGGGAATTGTTGATGAGTTATTGAGCCCTTATACTAAGGTTTATGATCTTGTGAATTGAGAAACCTACTAGAAGGGGTTATGAATAATATTTTATGCTTTACCCTCTAGTACAAGGCCAAATTCTACATAGAGGAGCTATGAACTATGTTGTACACCTTACCCTCATATATGAATCAATGCTACTCACTTAGTCATATCTACATGAAGTGGTTATGAACTATGTTGTACTCCTTACCCTAGTGTGTGATTTGAGGATATGAAACGTACTCATATGAAGGAGTTATGAACTATGTGGTATGCCTCACCCTCATATGAATTGCGATGTTACGTATTATCTCATGCTCACATATAGGGGTTATGACCTATGCTACCTTTCACCCTCATGTGCTATTCATTATCTCATGTTTACGTGTAGGGATTATGAACTATGCTATCTCTCTACCCTCATGTACTACCCGTTACCTACTAGAAGGGGTTATAACTCATGCTATACCCCTCAACCTCTAGTACAAGGTATTTTGATGATCTAAGCATGTCACCTTATTATGTTAAACAAGTTATGTGAGTATGACTATTTTTCAAGCATGTTTTACTTCAAGCATTATTCCTGCATGCCATGTTCCTAATATACTATCTCTTGCTATGATTATACATTTTGATTATGTTTCCTATCGCTTGTTGCATTGCATCCTACATACTTAGTACATTTAAACATACTAACACATACTCTATGCCTACTTGATATCACCATGTAGGAACCGGAGTCCCTATTGATTCTCCTCCACGTGGCTAGACAGATTGTTCAAGTTAGCTTTCAGCGAGTCCTTATGTCGGTAGACAACATCTATCTTCTCTCATGCTTATGTTTAGATTATATCTTATATATTTGAATTATCTATTGCCATTATTATAAGGGTGAGCTGGTTGCTTGTCTTGGCCCCCGCTAAGTTCTATGTTTAGAGGTGTTATTGGACAAGTATGTACTGATGCTATAAGCTTGACTCTCTTGATGTTTTATGAAATGAAACTTTCCCCTTTTATCCTTATGCCCTTATTTCTACTCTTTTACTGTTGTTTAATTACTTCTGAGACCAAGGATGTGTAATAATATGTTAAGAGACTTGCTTGGGGTTCCTTCGGGGTCACTATGCGCCTGTCACATCTAGGCCCTAGTTTGGGTCGTAAAAAGTTTGTATCAGAGCACTAGATTGTTAGATCCTTAGAGTCCAACACATCACATCGATTAGAGTCTTATTCATGGTTGTATTGTGCACCACGACTATGAGTAGGAGGCTATGTGACAGTTTAGGAAATATTTCCCTTCTTCACATTCTAAGTCGAGCTATAGAGTTGAAGTAAGTTCCCACCCCCAACAGTTGTTCTTTTCCATGCTAGTTGATCATTCCTAACATAAGAGGAAGAAGAGCCTGCGCTTCGGAGGAACAATCGGCTCATGGTGAGCTCCGGGATGCTCTTACCTTGCTAGCTCAAGTTATGTCCCATCAAGTTAATCAAGGGGCCCAAGCCCCTCATACTCCTACCCCAGGATCTAGAGTGAGAGACTTCATGAGGATGAACCCATCGACGTTCTATGGGTCAAAGGTGGATGAGAACCCACAAGAGTCTATTGATGAGATTTATAAGGTCTAGGCTATCATGGGTATTAGATCGGAAGATAAAGTGGAGTTGGCAGCTTACCAACTCAAGGGGGTAGCACAAATATAGTTTACTCAATGGAAGGAGGGGAAGGGAAATAATAATATGGTTCTATGGGAGGAGTTTAAGGCAGCTTTTCTTAATTGTTCTTCCCTCTTGAGCTTAAGGAGACCAAGATGGTGGAGTTCATGAATTTGAAGCAAGGGTTAATGAGTGTGGGGGAGTATACCCTCAAGATCAACCAACTCTCTAAATATGCTCCTCACTTGGTTGCCGACCCAAGGGCTAGAATGAACTAATTCATGATGGGTGTCTCTGATTTGGTTAGTGAAGAATGCTAGTCTGGTATGTTGATTAATGTTATGGATTTTTCCCGCCTTATGACTTATGCCAAACATCTTGAGGGTGAGAAGCTTAGGAAAAAGATGAGTGGAGAGTCCAAGAGGGCTCGATTTGAGGATGATCGGTTCCAACAAGGTATCGAGTTTCAAGACCAAGGGCCTTCTAGTGCTCAAACAAAAGGCTTGCTATGGAAGGAATTAATAAACCAAGGTTCCAAGGTGGAAACAGTGGAATGAGTTTTCAAAAATACGCAAAACATAAAAAGCATCATCATGGCAAATGCTTGAAGAATTTAATTGCATTTTACGGGTGTGGGAGAGTAGGCCACAAGTTTACTGATAACCCTTACGTCCAGAACAAGGGCTAGTAGGGTCGTTCTCAAGGTCAAGGTGATCATGTGAATCAAGAGGCCCAAGGTGGGTATATTGATCAAGGAGGTAAGGGGTCAATGAGGCACCCGATGTTGCTACCGGTATGTTGAAGTTTCCTTTGACCTTGATGTGTATGCACGGGAACTTTTAGGTGTCTGTATTCCCTTCATTATTTGCTTTATTGCTAGTGGATTCATGTGTGTTTCAGATTGTTATGTACACTTTTTGGTGTCTATCCCATTAGTGAGTCTATTGTTGCTAGAAAGGTCTATGTAAATTGTTCCGTGATCATGTTGCATTTAGGTCTTGACTTATGATTTTAGTGATTAAATATGGTGGATTTTGATGTTATTCTTGGGATGGATTGTTACATGTATATTGTATCTCCATTGGTTGTAGAACCCGTAGGGTCAATTTCCAATTCCCTATTGAACCTGTCTTTGAGTGGTAGAGAAGGGATAAGTCCATTTCTTGTCTTAAGGTACAATTGGTCTCCAAGGGTTGCCTTTATAATCTTGTAAGAGTTTGGGGTGTTGAACCTAAGTTATCTCTACTGAGTTGATTCCGGTGGTCAATGAGTCCTTGATACCCTTTTCGATATTTTGGATTTGGGGGTGGTGTCTTTTGGTTTGACTTACACACCGATTGTGACTATAGGCCTCAAGAATAGGGTCTTTAATCCCTACCTTATTATATTGTGGTGGTTCTTCATAATGATGTGTCGGGTTGTTTTCGGAAGTGAGGAAGAGCTTGTGAATCATTTGAGGGTGATGTTGTGAATTTCGAAGGAGGTGAGGTTGGGCAAAGTGAGAAGGGTGGTGTAGTGACTTTGATAGTTCCAAATCTTCTTTGGTTGAAGAGGTCTAGTTAAGCAAGGCCTTGGTCCTCATCTTGATAGAGTTGGAGGTCTTGGTGGGGGATGGTAAGGTGGAGGTTTTCTCCCAAGGGGGAGATGGTATCTTTAGATACTAAGGTAGGCTATAGGTATTTGTGTTGATGAATTAGTTCTCTTGGAAGTCCCACCCATGAAGGGTGTGGTCCGTATGGCAAGGAAGGAAATTGAGTTTATGGTTTATGGGTCCTTATAGAGTGTTGAGGAAGATTTGTAAGGTTGCATGCAAATGGGAATTGCCTATGGATACGGATATGGTTCGTCCAGTTCTTCATGCTTCTAGGTTGAGGGGATGTGTTAGTGACTCTAGTGCTATAGCACTCTTTGAGGTTGTGGGTGTTGTGGAGGATAAGTTGACTAAGGAGAAGGTCCTGGTGGAGGAATTGGATGGAAGGGTGGAAATATTGATTAATAAGGGTGTGGTGTTCGTCAAGGCCCTTTGGAAGAATCATCAAGTCTGTACTGTCTCTTGGGGAGCCGGAGCAGGCATAGAGAAGCAATATCCGTAACTCTTTCATTCTATTAAAGCTTATGGTAATCCATTAGGTCCTTTTATAATTACAAGTCTTATGTTGCAACCCTTATGGCACTTGCATGCATTCATGTTTATATTGACAAGTTCATGATGATTTTGACATTCATGTTAAGATTTTGAAAATGGTGTTTAAGTATATTGTTGCATTCTTGTTAGGGCTGATTTCTTCATGATTACCCTTCTTATGTACGTTTCTTTGACATTCGGAGACAAATGTTCCCAAGGGGGAGATATTGAAACGAACAAAAAATGTGCCTTGGAAGTGCCCGAAATCGTAATTTTCTTATATCTCAAAATCCATATGTCATATCGAAAATCTGACTTCATATTCTTGTTTAGGGGGAGAATTGAGTGGGGAATGTGTCTAACCCCAATTTTAGAGCAATCGTATCAAAATCCAAAATTTTAAAGTGTCGATTTCCAGAATCTTGTGCGCATTACTGGCGCAATGCGTCAGTGTACATTTGATGCCAGTTTTTTTATATTTGGACCAAGACTTTTGATTCTTGGGACTAAGCCTTTCCATTCATGAAAATACCTATACTTAGCCTTATTTCACCCATATATCATTCAAGACATTCCCAAATACTCTCTCAAACACTTAGACAATATTTTATCTCCAAATTCTAAGTCTCAAAACTCATCCGGATCCTAAGGTTCTAATTCAAGCTTCAAGTCTTCATCTCCAATCTTCTTCAAGGTTTCTCCTAAGTCAAGGTTTGTAGGTTTCTTTCATGGATTCCTTTCACCCATGATGCCCAAGCTCTCTTTTACCTAACATTGTATGATTTAAAGTCGATTTACTCACGAGTCTTACTTATAATGAATTTCATTGCACACTATGTTGGGGTTTCATGAAATTATGATTGTTTTAGCATGTTTTGAGTTATGAATCTAAGCTCTATTGTGAGATTTGATGAAGGGTTTTGATGTATATTGTATCATGGTATTACCCAAATATTGGTGGGATGATTTACTTCAAGATTTCTTGCATGATTTCACTCTTTAATTTCATGGTTTTATACTACCTTTTCACACCAACCAAGTATTTGATAAAATGTCCAGTTATTGATGGTCTATTGCATGGCTTATAAGTCAAGTGGCTTATGGCGATGAAAAGAATGTATATATGTGTGTTTAAATCATGTAAAGCACCAATGGTATTGCAAGTGAATTGTTGGGCTCTCATGTTGTTATGTTCTTGGGAATTCTTGATGAGTTATTGAGCCCTTAGGCTAAGGTCTGTGCTCTTGTGAATTGGGAAACCTACTAGAAGGGGTTATGAACTATGTTATATGTTTTACCCTCCAATACAAGTCCAACTTCTACATATAGGTGTTATGAAATATGTTGTACACCTTACCCTCGTGTACGAATCAATGCTACTTACTTACTCATATCTACATGAAGGGGTTATGAACTATGTTGTACTCCTTACCCTCGTGTATGATTTGAGGTAATGCAATGTACTCATATGAAGGGGTTATGAACTATCTGGTATGCCTCACCCTCATATACAATACAATGTTATGTATTATCCTATGCTCACATGTTGGGGTTATGACCTATGCTACCTTCCACCCTCATATGCTATTTATTATCTCATGTTTACATGTAGGGATTATGAACTATGCTATCTCTCTACCCTCATGTATTACCCATTACCTACTATAAGGGGTTATAACTCATGCTATATCCCTTACCCTCTAGTACAAGATACTTGGATGATCTAAGCATGTAACCTTATTATGTTAAACAAGTTATGTGTGTATGATTATTTTTCAAGCATGTTTTACCTCAAGCATTGTTCATGCATGCCATGTTGCTAATATACTATCTGTTGCCATGATTATATGTTTTGATTACATTTCCTATCTCTTGTTGCATTACATCCTACATACTTAGTATATTCTAACGTACTGACGCATACTCTATGCCTATATGATATCACTATGTAGGAATTGGATCCCCTATTGATTCTTCTCCACGTGGCTACACAGATTGTTCAAGTTAGCTTTTGGTGAGTCCTCATATCCAGGGATAATATCTATCTTCTCTCATGATTATATTTAGATCATATCTTGTATATTTGGATTATCTATTGCCATTACTATGAGGTTGAGCTTGGTTGCTTGTCTTAGCCCCAGTTAAGTTCTATGTTTAGAGGTGTTGTTGGACAAGTATGTAATGATTCTATATGGTTGACTCTCTTGATCTTTTATGAAATGAAGGTTTCCCCTTTTATCCCTTTGCCCTTATTTCTACTCTTTTATTATTTTTTAATTGCTTCCGTGACCAAGGATGTGTAATGATATATTAAGAGGCTTGCTTGGGGTTCCTTCGGGGTCCCCATGCACAATGTCACATCTAGGCCCTAGTTGGGTCATGACAGTCTCTATATCCCTAGTCTTCAAGTTTAGGGTTAAGCCCTAATGCCCAACACCTTAGGCTATAAATTAAAAGTAAAGGTATTCCTAGTCTCATTGTTGCGACTTAATTGGTAAAAATTCTGGTAAATACGTTTTTAACTAACAGGAGCACACAACAAGAAGAAAATACCTACACTTTATCACCCAAAATAGTGGTTCAAAAACCGAGTTAATTATGTGCACGAGTTTTCTGAATCACCTTGATGAAACGTGTTTTATTCCCAAAGAATAGCATGAAAGAAGTTGCACCAATTTTTTTTAATCTGTGCGTGCATTTGTGCAGCAAAATAAAAGAGTTTGGCTGCTTCATTTTTTAATTTTTTCATAAAGATTATTAATGGTTAAAATTATCAATTAGCCCTTCATTAAAAATAACTGCAATGGATGACGATAAGGCAAAAGTACTTTTCCTATCATTCAAACACCCTGTGTAATCACTTTCAGTGAAACCGAACGATCTGAAACTTTAGAGTATCAAATTCCAAAATCAGTAGTTCCAGCAATGTATCGTACAATCCGCTTTGCTACTCCAAAGTGATGCTATGTTGGATTATGCATGAATCTGGAAATCATACTAACAGAAGATGCTATGTCTGGCCGTGTGTGCGACAAATAATTCAGACCACCAACTATGCTTCTAAAGCATAGAGCATCTGCCAATCTCATACCATCATCAGATATGAGCTTCTCATTTACATTCATAGGTGTAGAAGCTATCTTGTAACCCAATATATTAAATCTCCTAAGAAGATCAGTTGCATATTTTCTTTGCAAGAGAAAAATGTTATCTAAACATTATTTTATCTCAAGACCAAAAAAATATTGCAACAACTCCAAGTTTGTCTTTTCAAATTTTTTCATCGTGATAGACTTAATTCAGCAATAAGAGATTCACAAGAATCCATATAAATCATATCATCTACTTAAAAGACACATCACCAAGAAATCAGTTTTACCTCAGTTCTTTACATAGTGAGTCGGCTCATTTTTGCTCCTTTCAAATCCATTCTCCAGGAGATAAGACTTGATCTTGCTATATCATGCTTGTGAGGCTTGCTTTAGACCATCTAAGGCCTTTTTCAATCTATACACTTTACATTTTTGTCTGCTCATGACAAAACCTTCAGGCTGAGCAATATAAACTTCTTCCTCCAATTCACCGTTTAAGAAGGCCGACTTGACATCAAATTGGTAAACTAGCCAAGTGAGTTGAGTGGCAAGAGCTAAAAAAGTTCTCACTGTTTGAAAGCATGCTACTGGAGAGAATGTTTCATCAAAATCAACTCCTTGTTGTGCATATCCTTTTGCAACAGGCGAGCTTTGTGCTTTTGAATTGATCCATCAGGATAGTACTTTGTGCGATAAACCTATTTCAGGCCAATAACAGTCTTTCCTTCTGATAAATTAACTAATTCCCAGGTTTCATTCTTTTCAATAGCTTTGAATTCATCCGCCATATGCTTGTTTCCACTCTTATGTTTTAGCTACTTCTCCATAATATATGGGATTTGAAACAAGACGAGAAAATTGACTATGATTTAAAGTTGATTTATTCATGGGTCTTATCTATTATGAAAATCACTGCACACTATGTTGGAGTTTATGAAATTGTGAGTGTTTTACTATATTTGGAGCTATGAATCTAAGCTCTATTGTGAGATTTGATGAAGGATCTTGATATATATTGTCTGAGGGTGTTACCAAGTGTCTATTAATGGCTTTACACTGATTTTCTAGCAT
The DNA here is from genome assembly GCA_011800125.2 of Solanum clarkiae. Taxonomy (NCBI): domain Eukaryota; kingdom Viridiplantae; phylum Streptophyta; class Magnoliopsida; order Solanales; family Solanaceae; genus Solanum; species Solanum clarkiae. The sequence continues at coordinate 17,378,390 of JAABOM020000110.1, read as the reverse complement.
GATTTCACTCTTTAATTGCATGATTTTACACTAGCATTACACACCCTCTAAATGTTTGATAAAATGTCCGATTATGGATTCTTGAGGAATTGAATGTCCAATGTATGTCTTATGAGTTGAACGACTATATGCTGATGAAATAATTATGAGATGATGATTGAATGATGATGGAAGGGAATGCATGTGTATGATGACGAAAGGAGTGTATACATATGTATGATATTATCTCGATATAGTGTTGGGGATGACCAAGCCTAGCTCGGGGGGTTATGGGTCCGGGTAACCATTTGAAGGGTTGGTACCTTGGTCGCCAAGCTCAGGGGGTGGTAGGCCTGGGTAACCTTATTAGGGGTTGGTATCCATCAACCTTGATAGGGGGTTTGTACTCTGTCAACCTTGATGGGGGGGTTGTACTCCATCAACTTCATGAAGGAGTTTGTACCTCATGCGCCTATCCAAGGGGGTCCTAGGACTTGGCTTGCACTATAATGGTCATTCCTTACACTTATATTATGATCTATATAAGCATGGTTTTACTTCAACCATCATTCATACATGCCATATTGTTAGTATGCTATTCATAACTTATGCTTATGCATTTTGCCTATGATGCCTACCTTTTGTTGCATTGCATTCTACATACTTAGTACATTCAAATGTACTAATGCATACTCTATGCCTACATGATGTCGTCATGTAGGAATCGGTGTACCACTTGATCATCCTCCTCCTAGTGGACAAGTTGACTTCTGTCAAGCTTGTTGGTGAGTCCTCCATTCTGGGGACGTTACTTATGATCTCTTGCTATGTATTAAGACATTCTCTTTTGACTTATGTATTGACTATGAGGGTGATCCCGGTTTCTTTTTCTTGGCCCCCGCTCTTATCTATGTAGTAGAGGTGTTGTTGAAAATGTTATGTATCTACGCTATGAGCTTGACTCTATTGACTCTTGATGTTGATGATATGGAAGTTTACCTTTAGTCCCAATTTTCCTTGTTTACGTTTATCTCTTATTGTCATTCTAATTGCTTCTGCAACCAAGGATGTGTAATGATATGCTATGAGGCTTGTTTGGGGTTCTTTTGGCTTCCCCATTCGTCAGTCACATATACGCCCTAGGCTTGGGTCATGACAGTTTCATTCCATATTGATTTTTGGGTGAGGGTATAAGTTCCTCATCTCTATTAGTTCTCAAGTAACTACCCATGGAGTGTTGTTAATTTTACAAAGTTCTTCTTCTTTTGATGGAAAGAAATTGTAAAAAAAATGGTTTTTTCAAGCTAAGCAAAGGCATTTGATCCGACATAGAAGAAACTGTGGATACAATTCCAAGAAAAAATACACTGAAAAAGGGGAGGCACTAACACCTCTATTTATAACAGTATAAATTAGGTTTTAATTTTTAATCTAACTTTGAGCGGGATTGAGAAAAAAACGAGGCAAAAACAGAGAAATTCATGTTAAGTACTATTTATTGTTGTTAAGATTGATTTTTGAATAATATTTGACTTTTTTTTATTGTTCCATCCCAATTAATTTGTTTGTCTAATTTGAATTGTAATAAAATAAATAAAAAAGTTAATGTCATGGTCTTAATTAATATTTGACCATAAATTTTAAAAATTTGCCTTCAACTATTTTGACCATAAATTTGAAATCAGACATAGAAAATCTACTTTTAAAAAATTTCAAATCACATCTTCAAAAAAATTAAAATTTTTAAGTTCAAAACGTGTAGTCACACGGAAGCTAAAAGCTAAAGATAAAGTGAATATACCAAAATATCCATTGATCTTGTCATGTCGAAATTTAAAACTAAAGAATTGTCAATTTCTTTTAATTAGCAGTGATTGAAATAGAAAATAAGATAAATAAATTTAAACTGTATTTATTTTAAGCAAAAATAGAAAGTCTATGGATCACATTTTGTAGTTTTCATATGACAAACATATACATTTATTTTTTTGAAAAATAATAAATACTTTGTCTATCTCATGACATCTTAATTAACATTTGACCATAAATTTTACGAATTTGCCCTCAACTATTTTGGACCATAAATTTTAAATCAAAAAATTTAAATATCTACCTTTAAAAAAATTCAAATAACATCTTCAAAAAAACTAAAAATTTCAAGTTCAATTTGTGTTGTCAAACAAAAGATAAAAAATAAAGAAAATAGAAAGGAAAATACTCATAATACTCCTCTTTCACCTTTAGGTCTAAAAATACCCCTAGTGTTTATTTTTTTGTTCAAACATATCCCTCAACTTAACAAAAATAGTCAAGTCAGCTTGACATGACCCGGAACTAGGGCCTAGGAGTAATATGACAAATGAGAACCCCAGATTCCCCAAACAAGCCTCAAAGTATCTATATCCACATCATCAGTTCTGAAGCATAATCGAAAATTAAACACGTAATTCTAAGGGATGAGATAATAGGACCCACGCTATGGGGATATCATAGGGAATGGGAATAATATGGATCCACAAACCACATAGCACACAACTACTAAGGGGTGAGTAAGTATGACTCACTCTATTGGTCAATTCGGGACTTAGGATCTTTCACATCATATATATAACCATTTCATAAGCTCATAGCTGATCAACATAACGATAACCAATAGGTTAAAATATTCATAAGTAGAAACTCTAAATACAACACTTAGCAAATAAACGTAAAGGAGTTTAAGGAATGTCCAATAGTGTCTCCAGTCATAAGATAGGATGGGGGCAAAGACATACCCTGGGCTCACCCTCAAACTAAATAACATTAAAATACCATAGGTTGACAAATGGTGGCTTGTCCTTGGAAGATAGGACTCACCACAATGAGCAAATCTCAAGATCTAAGCTAGACGTCGTACGATGGATGAATGTAATCCTCGGTCCCTACATGGTTAGATCATGTAGGCAAAAGTATGTGTTAGTATGTTAGAATGCACTAAGTATGCAGGCATGTAATGCATATGACTTGCAAAACCTATATTTAATGTTAGATGACAAGGGCACATAGTATAGAAGGAACTATATATCCAACGAACTGTAGTATAACACTATGTCATGAAATTCATGATGCATCAAATACAAAATGCCTATATAAGACGGGATGAGACCTCAACTTACATATAATACCAAGCGAGCTATTATTTGGAATATCGATGTTATCCCTACACTGAAAAAGAGGTGGTCTACTTGCCAAAGGTAAATCATACTTCTCCTTACAGGCCTCCTATTTTGGAGAAGTGACCTTCCTTATGGGCCTCCTATTTTAGATAGGATTTTAACAGGTTTATCATATCATATCAATGTTGTAACCGTACCTTATAGGCCTCTCATTTGGTGATGGTTATCATATACATATACCTATATTGGCACATAGTTCAAGGAAAGGGAGAGGACCCTTGTGGATAGCCTTGACGCCCACAACTATCGATGTTAATTCATATTCCTACAACAATACATATACATATACATGATTTCAAAAGAGATATGAGTCATTTGAAATCACTTCAATGCATAATTGGACTTAAAAGCCAAATATCATTCATAATATTTCATACTTGGGCTCAAATGCCAAATCATAATTCATATAATACTTTTCATCCATAAGAATAGCCCATTCACAATATACAAATGAGGTGTAAACACCCAATACGCTCAATGAGCCAATATCAATATATATTTATGTGATCACATTCTTGTCATAACCAATATCTTTATTAAAATCATTTACATAAGCATAATTGGGCTTAACCCACTTCATAATTTCAAAAAATCCAATATAAATGAATACATATGCTATGAATCAGATGAGAATAGCATGAGAAATAGAAATTCAAACTTAAATCAACAATACATTATGAAATTCAAGTAAAAACATAAACAAATTCACATTTAAATCATAATATAGATTACCCATGCTTTAATCTAGCTTAAAAAAGGACATGCACTTTCACACCTTTATAACTTCAATGTATTTCATCATATTTAGACTTAATTCACTTTAAAAAATTAATAAATAAATATAGCCCATACATCAACTGAATTTAATAAACAATAATATTGAAAACCCATATATAAAGTAAGCTAAAATTCATAAAAATCAGTTAAAAAGAGTTTGGTCTTCTTGGTTGAAAGGGACCAAGAATCAAACCTACATATCTTAGCTAATGAAGAAGTTTCAAGAAGAAATTTGAAGAAGAATGAGTCTTTCCTTGATTCCCAAGCTTAGATTTACAGTAGTCCCTTGAGAGAGTTCTTAAGAGTGATCAATATAATTGTAAGTACGAGGAATGAATTTTGAATGAAGGAATACAGTTTAAGTCATTTGAAAGGCCTAAGGTATCATATAAGGTCATAAAAAACCCTTAGGATAAACCAAAATACGAAAATGTCATTAATGAAACAAGTAAAAAAATTGAGGTTAAAGTCTCAGGGAGGGGCTATAGGGTTTGTGAGACACTATACGGACCGTATACTTGCCTGTGATCCAATACATAGAAAAATTTCACCTGACGAAGTTCCAAAATAGTAATCCCATACTTAAAACAATTTAACGTAGCCATCCATACGGACGGCTTCACAGCCCGTACCAAGGCATGCAAACTATATGCCTTCTCCGTCCCACTTTACTTAGAAAAACTTTTTTCATCACAAAGTTCCAAAATAGTGATCCAACACTTAGAAAAGTTTCACTCCCATGCCCATATAAAAGTGTCACGACCCAAAAATGGACGTGATGGCACTCGTCTTATCCCACCAAGACAAGTCAGCCTACAACCCAACTATAAC
>JAABOM020000110.1:17350799-17373488 GCA_011800125.2 Solanum clarkiae | reverse complement strand
TTTCTCCTTTCATTTGGGCCTTTTGGTGCACCAACTTGATGGACTTGGGCTGCCTATTTTCCAACTTTCACTTACTTGATTTTGGGCCCAATTTGCTAAGTGTATTGTGATGTCTTTGGGCCCTTTTGTTATACTTCTTGGGCTGATAATATAGCTCATTTATGACACTAATAGATGGGCCAAAGTTACACCCTTAATACGAACTTTATTCATAATTGAACTTGGACAATTTCAACGTCGAGCCTCGTCTCCTTTTAGCTAGCAATTTTAAGCTAAGCAAGTAGGAGACTCACCTACTTGCTTACTAAGTCCTACAAGCACCTCAGTTCTCTCACTTTATTTTAAGGCTGTAATCTCCTCAATTCGACACAAAACATGTATACACTCTGCCCTCTTAAGCACTAGATGCATATATAGCACATTAACGCGAGATTCAAGCACTTTTTGAAAATTAGCATCAATTTGTCCAAACCATATCATGTTTCCTTTGCATTGTGCCAATATTATAAGGTGTGGGGTCTTACAGGATTGTTCTTATCATATGTGCCCCAATAAGAATTTGTTTACCACATATGAATCTGTTGGAGGTAGAGTTGTCTTGATGGGCAACAATACTCCCTGCAAAGTTTTGGTAAATCCAAATCAGAATGCACGATGGAGTGGTGAGAATCCTTACTGATGCTAGACATGTTCCCGACTTGAAGAGAAATCTCATCTCATTGGGAACTCTAGAATCTCTTAGATGTAAATACACAGGTGAAGGTGGAGTTATGAAAATCTCTCTAGGTGCTCTAATGATAATTAAAACACGCAGATTTGGTACGTTATACACTTTATTGGGATCCACCATTGCAGGTGCAGCTGCAATTTCTACTCAATCTGATTCTGATATCATCAAATTGTGGCATATGTAATTGGGGCATATAAGTGAGAAAGGTCTTTCCATTCTCAGCAAAAAAAGGTCTCTTGTGTGTACAAAGTACCGGGAACATGGAGTTCTCCAAGCACTGTGTGTTTGGGAAGCAAAAAGGAGTCATCTTCAAATCTCCAGCAATTCATCGAACAAAAGATACTTTGTATTGCATTCGTTCAGATCTTTGGGTCCTTCTTGTACCCCGTCAAAAGGTGGTGCTAGGTATATGTTAACTTTCATTTATGATTATTCAAGGAAAGTTTGGGTTTATTTTTTGAAAAATAAAAATGATATTTTCTTAATTTTCAAACAATGGAAAGTTTTGATTGAGAAGCAAACAGGAAAAAAAGTCAAGTGGCTTAGAACAGATAGTGGCTGAAATTTTGTAATGATGAGTTTAATGAATTTTGTAGAAATGAAGGCATTGATCGACATCGCACTGTGAGGATGACCCCTCACCAAAATGGTATTACAGAAAGAATGAATAAATCTCTTTTAGAAAGAGCTCGTTGCATGCTTTCAAATGTTGGGTGGACAAATGCTTTTTGGACAGAAGCTATCTCTATAGCTTGTTATATTGTCAACTGTGCTCCTTCTGCACCTTTGAACTTTAAGACTCTGGTGTGGTCAGGTACTCCTGCTAATTATTCTGATTTTAAAATCTTTGGTTGTCATGCATACGTGCATGTGAATGATGGTAAATTAGAGCCAAGGGCTAAAAAGTGTATTTTCCTAGGATATGCATCTGGGTTAAAAGGATATAGACTAGTATATTGATCTGAAGTTACCAAAATTTATAATTAGCATAGATGTAACTTTTGATGAATTCTCTATGTTACACTCTAGAAAAGAGTCTTCTAGTTCTTGTGATAGAAATAAGGAGCAGCGGATACATGAGTAGGTGGAGGTTGAACTTGGCAATCCAAACTCATCAACCTTGGAGCAAAATGTAGTTGAAACTCCTGAAGATGAAGCTCCAGAGTTTGAGGCAAAAGTTGTGACTTCTGAAGTTAAAAGAAATGAGCATTCTATAGCCATACCACAGACCAAGGAAATAAATTCAAAAACCAGAAAGGTATGGATATTCTGTTGCATTTGGTTTTTGAGTTGCACAGGAAACTGAAGAGATTGGAGAACCATCAAATTATTTTGAAGTAGTTTCTAGAGTTGATTCAGCCAAGTGGTTGGTTGCAATGAATGAAGAAATTGGATCTCTCCACAAAAATGATACATGGTCTCTTGTGAAGCCACCATCAGGTAAGAGAATTGTTGGTTGTAAATGAGTCTTCAAGAAAAAGGATGGAATTCCCAGTATCAAAGATACAAAGTATAAGGAACGATTAGTTGCAAAGGGCTATTGTAAGGTACAAGGAGTTGATTTTAATGATATTTTCTCACCTGTTGTTAAACATAGCTCTATTCGTGTCTTGCTTACCTTAGTTGCCATATATGATTTGGAAATAGAACAGCTTGATGTTAAGACAACTTTCTTACATGGTGAAGTTAAGGAACAAATATTCATGCATCAACCTGAAGGATATGAAATTAAAGGAAAAGAAGATCATGTTTTCTTGTTGAAGAAATCCTTGTACGGATTAAAACAGTCTCTAAGACAATGATACTAAAGTGCTGGAAAAGATTTGACAGAAATTCACACTTTGAAAAGTCAGTTGAAAAGTGAATTTGAGATTTCGGAGCAGCTAAGAAAATCCTTGGGATGGAGATCAAAAGAGATCGAGAAGCTAATAGGTTATTCCTGACCCAGAAGAAGTACTTGGAGAGGTTTGGCATGAAAGATCATAAACCAGTAAGTACTCCTCTTGCTGCTCATTTTAAGTTATCGGTTGCTCGATCACCACAGATAGAGAAAGAAGAAAGGTATATGACACAAGTACCATATTCTAGTACAGTTGGCAGTATTATGTATGCAATGGTGTATACATGTCCAGACATTTCACAAGAAGTCAATGTAGAAAGTCGGTATATGGCTTATCTTGGTAAAGCGCATTGGCAAATTGTGAAATGGATTCTCAGATACTTGTGATGTACTTAAAATGCATGTTTGGAGTTTGGAATAAATGCTAAAACTTTGATTAGTTTTGTAGACTTTGATTATACAGGTGATCGTGATAAAAGAAGATCATTAACAGGCTATGTTTTCTGCATTGGCGGATGTGTTATCAGCTGAAAAGCTACATTACAACATGTAGTAGCTTTATCGACTACCGAAGCAGAATATATGGTAGTGACTGAGGCGATCAAAGAAGCCTTATAGTTGAAGGGTCTATTTGCTGAACTCGGCTTACACCAAGGTGGTATTATTATTTTCTGTGATAGTCAAAGTGTCAATTACTTGACTAAAGATCAAATATATCATGAGAGGAAAAGTCATATTGATATCAAATATCACTTTATTTGGGAAACCATTGCTAAAGGAAAGGTCTCTGTTCAAAAGACTAACACTAGAGACAATCCTGCTGACATGTTCATGAAGTCTCTTCCAGTCAGCAAGTTCAAGCTCTGCTTGAACTTGATTGACATTTATGAAGAATAATTTATCCCATATGGACTTCTGCGGAGAGGATAGAGCAAATTTACTATATTCGTCAAATTCAGGCCAAGGTGGAGATTTGTAATGTGGCCTTCATTTGACTAAAGATTTCTTTCTTTTGTCAAAGATTTAGTTTCCATAAAATGTCGAAGATTTGGTAGTCACAGTATTTGATATATTCACATTACAAATGTTAAAGATTTGGTAGCCACAATATTTGATATATTCACATTACAAATGCTGAATTTTCTATCTTCTAATGGTATCACCCATGACATCAACAAGCTAAAATTTTTCCTATAAATAGGAGAGTTATTCATTAGTTGAGAGGCATCTAAAAATCCTTTTCTTTTGCTTTCTTTCTTTGTCTTCCATTTAGAGTAATTTTATAAGAGAGTTAGTATTGGGAAACATTTGCATGAACCATTTCTTTGGAGTGATCTTGTGAGTTTATTCTCTTGGGTTCTTTGAGATTATTTAGAGTTCTATCTCTAATTTTGTACTCTCTTTTGTACTCTTGTTGATATAGTAAAATTCTCTCTCCGCTTGCGGACGTAGGTCACATTGACCGAACCATGTTAAAGTTATCTTTTTTATTTGCTTTACTTTCGTCATTATCAGCTCACTATTATTTTTTGTTATTGTCATAACATTATGTGGCTAAATTTCGCTTTTTCTAACAGTCTATTGTTACACCTCGTGCGGAAGAGTATGGATTTCAATTAATATATTGATGTATATTAGGCACCTTCATGTCATCATGTTTGATTTTCTAGAACTCATAGTAGCGAGTTGGGAACAGAAGCTATTGTTTATAATGTTAAATGAAAGAACACGTGATGTAGTGAAAAAACTCCTTGCTCAAGGGAGAAAAAACCACTGTCTACAACTTGTAGGATTTCATCACCTTCACTACTTCAAAATAAGCAATGTCAAGATTACAACTTTGCAATACTTAACTTACTTCTCGTTTCACACACTAACTGGTCGATAGTGATCAATTCTAACATTGCAGGAAGCCGAAGCCAAACCCACTCCCTACACAAAAGTCTCTCAGCAGAAATCCTCACTTACAATTATTTGTTACATAACAATAATTTCAAGTAGGACATATAACATTATAAAGAAAATCTAACTCTAGATCTTGTTTTCTTCAACTTCATTTCGCCAAAATGCAGTTTGCCTTAGCTGTTGGGTTCTATGTTTTCAGATTGCAAAAGTTGCTCTTCTAGGGTTTTGCATTCGCCTTATATACTGCCTCCTAGAAAAGTTCTGATACAGTTGTGTCATTATTTTATTTCACAGTGTATCCTTAGAAGCTCTTGTACCTATTAGACTACATTCCTTAAGGGTGTTAGATTTTTCCTGGACTCAAATTTTGAATTCTAACTTAGTACTTGGTAATAATTACATGATTTTGTCATTGTCATCTTCTATTGTTATTTCATTTTTTGAATGATTTAGTTGGTTGGAAATTAAAGTTTCTCTTATATTGGTGCTAAGAGTAGGTGTGTGCATGACTCAATGAGTTGCACCATCACAAATTTATCACTAAAAAAGACACAAAAAACATTGTGATATTGGGAGTTTAAAAATACGTTGAAAAGCAGAGAGAAAGTGATATTCTGAAGACTTTGAATTGCAATGAAAAAGCTACAGCAGTGGCCTATTAAATAGGCTTACAACCAACGGATAGAAGCTAAAAATAAGGAACTAATAGTAGAGGATAAACATGCCCACTACTTCTAACTATATCAACTAGGAAATAGCAAATAAAAAACAAACTTACTTCATGTTGATTAACTGAACTAGCACTACTTTTACTAGCTAAAAACTAGGACTTTATCGATTACTTTCGAAGAACTAATCAACACTCTCCCTTGCTTCAAAGCTTTTTACTCCCATCTGCAATCTGAAGTACTCATGCTTCCCAATTGGAAGTGCTTTGGTTAGAATATCAGCAACTCATTCATTTGTGACACAATGCTTCAACACAATACTTCCACTTGCTACCAGATGTCAATATGTTTTGTCCTGCTGTGAAATGTCGGATTTTTGTTCATTGCAATAGTTGCTTTGTTATCGCAAAAAATTTCAGTTGCAATGGCTTGCTCCTGAAATATATCAGCAAGCATCCTTTTCAGTCAGACTGCTTGACAGGAAGATGTAGTGACAACAATATACTCTACTTCGGATGACGATAAGACCACAATTTCTTTCTTCTTCGAACTCTAGGATATAACACTTGAACTAAGAGAGAATACACATCCAGAAGTACTTTTCCTATCATTCAAACACCCTGTGTAATCACTGTCAATGAAACCGAACAATCTAAAATATGATACTTTAGGATACTAAATTCCAATATCAGTAGTTTCAGCAATGTATCATAAAATCCACTTTGCTGCTCCAAAGTGATGCTTTTGTTAGATTATGCATGAATTCGAAAATCATACTAATAGAAAATGCAATGTCTGGCCATTTGTGCGATAAATAATTCATTCCACCAACTATGCTTCTAAAGCATAGAGCATCTGCCAATTCCATACCATCATCAGATATGAGCTTCTTATTTACATTCATAGGTGTAGAAGCTATCTTGCAAGCCAACATGTCAAATCTCCTAAGAAGATCAATTGCAGATTTTCTTTGCGAGATAAAAATGCCACCTAAACATTTTACATAGAGAGTCAGCTCTTTTTTAATCCTTTCAAATCCATTCTCCAGGAGATAAGAATTGATCTTGCTATACCATGCTCGTGGGGCTTGCTTTAGTCCATATAAGGCCTTTTTCAATCTATACACTTTACTTTCTTGCACACTCATAACAAAACCTTCAGGCTGAGCCACATAAACTTCTTCCTCCAATTCACCATTACGAAGGCTGACTTGACATCAAACTGGTAAACTGGCCAAGAGAGTTGAGCAGCAAGAGCTAAGAGAGCTCTTACCGTTTCAAAGCATGCTACTGGAGAGAATGTTTCATCAAAATCAACTTCTTGTTGTTGTGCATATCCTTTTGCAACAAGCCAAACTTTGTGCTTTTGAATTGATCCATCAGGATAGTACTTTGTGGGATACCCCATTTCAGGCTAATAACATTCTTTCCTTTTGGTAAGTCAACTAATTCCTAGGTTTCATTCTTTTCAACACCTTTGATTTTATCCGCCATTGCTTGCTGCTACTCTTCTTTTTCAGCTGCTTCTCTATAATATATGGGATCTGAAACAAGAAGAGAAAATTGACTTGAAGTATACATATTGTTAAAGCATTTGGGATTCGGTTTCCTGTATCTTGTTGATCTTCTAAGTGGAGTTGGCTCTACTGAAGAATCTTCAATTATTTCAGATGTTACTAGTACTAATTGTTCAGCAACAAGTGACTCGGGTGCTGCATCAGTCTCTAAAGATTCAATAATAGATGACTCGAGTGCTACATCAGGAGCTAAAGTACCTGTTAGTCTTGAAGTGCCTCTATTATTCCAAGCTCAACTTCCTACCTCAATGAAGCTAACATCCCTTCTTACAATAACTTTATTACTCTTCAAGTTATACAATTTATATGCTTTGGATTGAGGACTTTAGCCCACAAAAATGCATTTTTCTGATTTTACATCAAGTTTGCGAACGAGATGGAGAAGTATCCAAATTATATGCTAAACAACCAAATACTTTTAAATGGCTTACCCGTGGTTTCCTTCCCTTCCAAGCTTCATATGGAGTTCGATTTGTTACTATATTTGTTGGTGAGATATTAAGAAGATACACAATCGTCGCCACTGCTTCTACCCAAAGCTTCATTGGAAGTTCTGCTTCTTTCATCATGGTTCGAGCCATTTCAACCACTGTTCGATTCTTTCGCTCGACCACTCTATTTTGCTCTGGTGTGTGTGGTGTTGTCAGCTCCCTGTGAATACCAATTTCTTCATAAGAAACATCAAATTCTTTAAAAGTAAACTCACCACCTCTATCCGAACGATGAGCCTTTAAAGTACATCCACTTTGCTTCTCCACTAATGCCTTGAATTTTCTAAAGTTCTCAAAGGTTTCAGATTTGAACTTCAAGAAATAAATCCAAACTCAGTCAACTATAATCATCAGTAAATAATAAAAAATATCGACTTTCACCTAAGGATTCAATACTCATCGGACCACAAATATCAGCATGCACCAATTCAAGACAACTTGAAGCCCTCCAAACCTTGTTTAGAGGAAATAAGATTCTACTTTGCTTCCCGTAGGCACACCCTTCACAAAAATCAAGGCTATCAATTTTAGGTATCCCAAAAACCATATTCTTTTGACTCAATAATTTCATCCCTTTAACATTCTGATCCCCATATCTTAGATGCCATAAACTAGTATCACTAGATTTCACAACTAAAGCAGAGTCTTGCATATTAGAGACTTCTAAAGGGAACATATGATTTTGTGTCATGGAAATGGTTACAATGTTTTGTCCATATTTCTTATCATAAACAGTGCAACCATAGCCATCAAACAAAATAGAATAACCACTAGTTATCAATTGCCCAACACTTAACAAATTATGAGCCAAATTAGGAACATATTGCACATCATGTAAGAGTTTCACGTTACCTTGGGTGGTTTTGATTGCAACTATACCTTTCCCTTAAACCTTCATTGACTTGTTGTCTCCAAGTCGAACCTCATTTTTCTATGATTCATTAAGTTCTTTAAATAGTGACCTTGTTCCAGACATATGGTTTGAGCACCCACTGTCCATGAACCATACTCCATTAGGGCTATTATCGGTAGAAGATTGAGTCATGAATAGCTTACTTCCTTTTTCAACATCCTCTGTAAAGTTTTCTTGTTCTTTATCACCTCTCTGCTTGGTCCAACAGTCAACTTCTAAGTGCCCCAACTTCTTGCAATATCTACACATGATATTGTTTTTGATTTGATATTGGTCACCAGATTGGCCTCTTCCTCTGCTGTTTCCATGACCTCGACCTTGGTAACCACCTCGTCCTCTGCCTCAACCACCTGAATATTCTGATTTTCCTTTGAAAGAAGACTCTCTCTTTGCCTGAAAAACTTTCTCCTCTACCTCTTTAGAGGACCTACTAATCCAAACTTCATGGACTAACAAGGAACTCATTAATTCATCAAAACTATAACGAGAAAGGTCTTTAGATTCTTCTATTGCAGCAACAACATAATCAAGCCTTTTGTTAAACTTCTCAATACTTTACTCGCAACCATTTCATTATTTATATTTTCACCATAGGTTTTCATGTGATTAACAACTCCAGACACCCTTGACATATATTCTTGCACAGAATCTTTTTCTTTCATGGTTAAATTTTCAAACTCATGGTGAAGTGTTTATAATTTCATAGTAATTACCTTCTTGTAGGCCAAATACTCTTGCTTCAGAGTTTCCCATGCTTGTCTGGAGGTTGTTGTTGTTGCAATTCGGGGAAAAATTTCATCATCCAATGCCGATTGGATGAGAAATAATGTCTTTGCATCTTTCTTGCGAGTCTCTTGTAGTTGATTGTCAGGTTGAGCCGGTGTCGGATTTGGCTTAACATACCCTGTCTCCACCAAATCCCATAACTCTTGGGACTTAAACATTCTCTTCATTTTTAGACTCCAAAGAAATAATTTTCCCCTCTAAATATTGGAATCAAGGGTTGAGACGAAGGATTGGAACTATTGCTTGCTATGGATTCTTCTTAATTCAATGTCCAGTTAATTTGACCTCACCTGTAAGAGAATTGGATGTCTCTCCCTCTCACTTTAATATCACAATATTCTTGGGACTTTAAAAACACATTAAAGCAGAGAGAAAGTAATATTCTGAAGACTTTGAATTGTAATGAAAAAGCTATAATAGTGGCCCATTAAATAGGCTTACAACCAATGGATAGAAGCTAAAAATAAGGAACTAATAGTAATGGATAAACATGCCCACTACTTCTAACTATATAAACAAGGAAATAGCAAATAAGGACAAGCTTACTTACTGAACCAGCACTACTTTTACTAGCTAAAAACTAGGACTTTATCGATTACTTTTGAAGCACTAATCAACATGTGATACCTAAAAGGAACAAGTGATGCTTATATATACGATGCTTGATACAATGAAAGTCTGATCAAATACTTAAATTTAGATTCTATCAAATAATTTCATAGTTAAAGTCCACACTTTATTATTTGTTGCTAAATGTGAAGGAGCGGTGATGGTTATTCTACAATAATGTTATTTTTAAATGACAAATACTCTTTAGTATCAAACTTATAAAATAAAAATATTCTATTGTAAATTGAAAAACAAAGGATATCAACTAAAATAATCTCACGACCTGTAATACTCGTACTTGAAAAGTCAAAGCAAGAAGGAAAGTGCACAAAAGCACCCTGGTGCAGATTGTACGGGCACCATCTACAACTCGTATATCATTTTATGGGTCACTAATGGGCCTTCGTGGATGGCTATTGGACTTAGAATTTTTCTAAAAAGATTTGACTAAATTACGATGGAAAGTACTAGTCGTAAAACCATCCACAATCCATAGACAGTGGTTCTGAATAAGGAAAAAGGTCCAAAGCAACTTACGAAAGAGCATAACAGTAATTTCAATAGATAGGCCCAAAAATGACCAACCAGGTCATTATAAGATTTCATTTTATGTTACTTTTAAGCTTTTACCTTGATTTGATGCATTGGCCATATGATTTTCCTATGTTTTACCTCATGCTTTTACCATATGGTCTTGCATCCCATGACTCGCGCATTATTTATCTCATGTTTATTTATGTATATTGCTCACATACTTTGTACATCCAAAGTAGTAACACATACTTCTTTGCCTATATTTTTATAATATAGGGTCTAGCACTCCTCGTTCGTCTAGTGACTAGTTCGGATCCTATTGAAGACCTTGCTTGGTGAATCCTCATACTACGAGGGCAACCCTATGATGTTTTCTATTATTTCCTTGAGTATCCCGATTCATGGATCTCTCGGTTCGAGAAATCAAAATAAGAGGCTCGAACCATTTCTTCTGACTCTTTTTCAAATTCGATAAATATTGGTTGATCGTATATTTCATTATAGTTCTATGATTCAGAGTATCCTTTCCTATTTGATCCCTTTGAATTCCATATTCGAAGTTGCGATCGCATCTATTCATTAAAAAGAATCGATAGTCTATCTCTTTCTGGATGTTGAGGGTGAGCTAGGAACATGTCTTATGCCCCCACCGATGTTAGTAAAGACCTGTCTAGACCAAAGCATAAAGTGTAATCTCATTTATTCAGGAGTTGATTTGATTTCTTTCATTGCCTAAAACTGTTATAGCTTGAGACTTTATTTTCACTCCATTAGAAATTTTCAATTGATGCATTATTTGCCTTATTTATGCTTAATGATATGCTAAGATGGCTTGGTTAAGGTTTTTCGGGGTTCTGATTGCTATGTCATACCTAGGGCCTAGCTTGGGTCATGATATGACCTATTTATGAAAAGTTTGCAATTAAAAACTTTTTTAAAATATGTACATACAATGAGTCTTGGTTCTACTTACGACTGACGTTCTTATGTTATTTTCATACCGTGAAATCAATTATGTGTTTATGATAAACATTAATGAATTTCTATTTCTTACAAGCGTGTAGACGTATTGTTTTTTAGACATAGGGTAAGTGTTGATGAGATATTATCGTGGACGATAATTGTAAATATAATAAGTTTTTATTGTGGTAGTAAATAGAAGGTAGTAATACATATTGCAGAGAATTTCGTAGTAATATATATCTTCTTTGTAGTGTACTCGTACTAATGGTTTGTCATATTATGATATATATGGTGGGACATTATAGAAGAGATTTATTTTATGTGTTATATTGATGAATTTGTCATTAAATGTTAGTGTTATATGGTTATTGGGCCGGGTGGGAGAATGTTAGATTTTTATTATTTTATATGTGGCCTAATTAATGTGTAGCTCATAATTGATATTTAACAAGTACAAATCTAATCTATTTTATCAGTTGCGTGATGGAAGTATCAGATTAAATCTAAATCTCTATAAATCAGTTCTTTCCACCCATTAGGGTTATCACAAATTCCCTGTACAATTCAATCACTGGCGGGTGTGGATAGGAAGAGAAAGGAGGTAGTTTTAACGTTTCTGCATGAGGTAATTTTTGTTCTATAATGCTTCTATGTGTGTGTATATATACGCAAAATGATTAGTAGTCAAAGTCTTCCTTATTTGGAGTAGTTTTAAATAGTGAAAGCGCGAGATTAGACATTTTAGATGTTATGAAAAAGAGGGTAAAAGCCTCGATAAAAATGATGACTTCATAATTTAAACTTATGAGTTTAATCTTTAAAGTTCTAACTCTAATTTCTTAGTTTTGAAATTATATGTTGGATATGATATTGATTGAAATATTTGTGATTTTTTTGCATGCACATACGAAGATAAATATCTATTGAAGGTTTCAGTTGAGCGCAAAGCCTGAAGTGATTTACAAGAATCACCTCCACAAGGGTGATTTTTAACTTTTTGCCACTTAACAAAATTAAAAAAAAAATCTTAAAATGACAACTCCTTAAATAAATCACAATAGTACTTTAACTTTAGCTTCTTTGTCTAAACAATTAGATATACTTAGAAATATAAACATGCCACAAAATTATTCTTTTACTTAGGAGGTTAGGAAATTATTTCTCCCTAAGAGAAAATGAGATCTCTTGCCTTTTTACAATTTGTATAGAAGAAAATAACTTTTGAAAAATATATTATATGCAAAACAAAGATATCTTATATGTAAAAATGAAGAACTCTAGTTGAAAGGACACATGTCTATAAAATTTTATTTGTAAAAATCTAGAAAATCAGTTTTCCCTTGTAAGAGAAATGAGATCTTTGACCCTCTCCTACAATTTGAGTAGAAAAAATTGATCTCATCTAGATTTGTACACCTATGTATCCTTTTTACTAGAATTCTTCATTTTTACAATAAGAGATCTTCGTTTTACATGTAGCAAATTTGAAGGAAAAAAAAAAGGGTCATTTTCTTATATTTAAATTGTAAAAGGATAAGAAATCTCATTTTCCCTTGGGGAGAAATGATTTCCTAACCTTCTAATTAAAGTTAAAATACCTTTTTGATTTTTTTTTTTTTTTGAGCAGTTGTCATTTCACGAAAAAAATGTCAAGTGGCAAAAGGTTAAAATCACCTTTATGAAGGTGATTTCTGAATATCACTCCATATGCTTTAAGGCTCAACTAAAATCATTTCCAGTAGATACTTATATGTATGTGTACACAAAAAAATTACTAAAATTCAAGCAATATTAAATTTCAACTTATAATTTCAAAAGTAAGCAATTGGACTTTGAACCTTACATATTAAATCCATTAATCAAATATAAATCATGAATTTGTCCCTTTAATTTTTATTGAGGCTTATACCCTCTTCTGCATAATGGCTAGTAATAGTGACTATTGACTGCGTGATTAGAAGTGATGATAGTTATGGGTGATGGATTGTGGTAATAAATAATGGAAGACGATGTAGCAGTGAGAGTGGATAAATTATAAAACAAGAAAAACTACCTCTAAGGAAGGAAACTCTCATCCCTAAACCTCAAAATTTGGTTGCAAATGGCCCGTTGCGATGGAAAATGTTCGTCACCACTTGTCCTAATAGGTTTCTTCGCTACAAACTAATTGTTGATGGGTTGCTTAAGATTGTCTCTGAATGTTATTAGAGGCATAACTTATGCGGTCGCTAATGCACTTTTAGATACCATAAATTCAATCTAAAATTCACAATTTTCAAGAACAGCCGAAATCATTTGTTTTCTTTTGCTTGGCCCATAAAATCTTACTAGGCGTCCTACGGCGCCGTCGGGCCACCTGAGGCTCTTGTGGGGCTCGTTATGGATGGGTTGGTATAATTTTTCAAGAAAGTTGACCCGGATCCCCGGGTAGCACCAACAACCATGGGCTATCACCAACAAATAACTGCCGAAATCGTCTGTTTCCTATTGCTTGGACAATAAAATCCTATCAGGTGTCCTACCATGCCACCAGGTCACTTAGAGCTCTTGTTGGGCTCGTTACGGATGGGTTGGTATAAATTTTTGTAAATGTTGGCTCGAATCCCCGGGCAGCACCACAAACCGTGAGTTAACACCCATGAAAAACTGCCGAAATCTCATGTTTCCGGTAGCTTGGCCCATAAAATCTTGCGAGGCATCTTGCAGTGACGCTGGGCCACCTGAGGCTCTTTTCAAGCTCGTTATAGATGGGTCGGTATAATTTATTGGGAAATTTGGCCCAGATCCCCAGGCAGCGCCACAAACCATGGCCTAACACCCACGAAAAATTATCAAAATCACTTATTTCCAGTTACTGGGCCCATAAAGTCCTACGAGGAATCCTGCGGCATCGCGGGCCATCTGGCTCTCTTGCTAGGCTCGTTACGGTCAGGTCAGTATAATTTTTCAAGAAGGATGGTCAGGATCCCTGGGCAACACCATAAACCATAGGCTAACACCTAGAAGACATGTCGAATTCGCTTGTTTCGTGTTGCTTGGCCCATAAAATCTTATCAGGTGTTCTGCAGCATCGTCGACCACTTAGCATCTTGATAAGCTCATTACAGACGAGTTGGTGTAATTTTTTGGGAAAGCTGGCATGGATCCCCGGGCAGCGCCACAAAACGTGAGTTGACTTCCATGAAAAACTACCGAAATCGCCTGTTTCCTATTGCTTAGCCCATAAAATCCTATCAGGTGTCTTTGGCAGTGCCAAGGCACCTGAGGCTCTTGCTAGGCTCGTTATGGATGGGTCGGTGTAAATTTTTGAGAAAGTTGGCCAAGATCCTCGGGGAGCGCCATAAACCATAGGCTAACACCCACGAAAAACTATTGAAATAATTTATTTCCTATTGCTTGGCCCATAAAATCCTACCTAGCATCCTGCAGCATCAACCAGCCACCTGGGGCTCTTGCAGGCACATTACCGACGGGTCGGTATGATTTTTCAAGAAAGTTGTCCTGGATCCCCATGCAAAGCAACAAATCATGGGCTAACACCCACGAATAACTATCGAAATCGCCTGTTTCCTATTGCTTGTCCCATAAAATACTACCAGGCATCCTACGGCGCCGTTGGGCCACCTGGGGCACTTTCCAAGCTTATTACGAATGGGTAAATGTAATATTTTGGGAAAGTTGGCCCCGATCCCCAGGAAATGTATAAACTGTAGGCTAACACACATAAAAAACTGTCGAAATCGCTTGTTTCCTATTGCTTGGCCCATAAGATCCTACCAGGCGTCTTACGTTTCCACCGGGCTACCTAGGGATCTTTTTGAGCTCGTTACGGATGATTCAGTGTAATTTTTTGGCAAAATTAGCCTGAATCCCCGAGCAGTACCACAACTAAGCTAACACCCACAAAAAATTATTGAAATTATTTGTTTCAAGTTACTTAGCCCATAAAATGCTACCAGGCATCCTACAGTGCCACCGGACCACCTAACACTCTTCCCAAGCTTGTTACGGATGGGTCGGTATAATTTTTCGAGAAAGTTGGCTCGAATGCTCGAGCAGCGCGACAAATCGTAGGCTAAAACCCATGAAAAATCGCTGAAATCGCTTGTTTTCGATTGTTTGGCCTATAAAATCCTACCAGGCATCCTGTGAGGCCACTTGGGGATCTTGTTGGGCTCACTACGTTTGGGTGGTGTAATTTTTTGAGAAATTTGGACTAGATCCCCAGGCAGTGCCATAAATCGGGGCTAACACCCGCAAAAAACTATCGAAATTGCTTGGCCCATAAAATCCTACCAGGCATCCTACGGCGCCGTTGGGCCACCTGGGGCACTTTCCAGGCTAATTACGAATGGGTAAATGTAATATTTTGGGAAAGTTGGCCCCGATCCCTAGGCAATGTATAAACTTTAGGCTAACACACATAAAAAATTGTCGAAATCGCCTGTTTCCTATTGCTTGGCCCATAAGATCCTACCAGGCATCTTACGTTGCCACCGGGCTACCTAGGGATCTTTTTGAGCTCGTTACGGATGATTCAGTATAATGTTTTGGCAAAAGTAGCCTGAATCCCCGAGCAGCACCACAACTAGCTAACACCCACGAAAAATTATTGAAATTATTTGTTTTCAGTTACTTGGCCCATAAAATGCTACCAGGCATCCTACAGTGCCACCGGGCCACCTAACACTCTTCCCAAGCTCATTACGGATGGGTCGGTATAATTTTTCGAGAAAGTTGGCTCGAATGCTCGAGCAGCGCGACAAATCGTAGGCTAAAACCCATGAAAAATCGCTGAAATCGCTTGTTTTCGATTGTTTGGCCTATAAAATCCTACCAGGCATCCTGTGGGGCCACTTGGGGATCTTGTTGGGCTCAGTACGTTTGGGTGGTGTAATTTTTTGAGAAATTTGGACTAGATCCCCAGCAGTGCCACAAATCGGGGCTAACACCCGCAAAAAACTGTCAAAATTGCTTGGCCCATAAAATCCTACCAGGCAACTTGCAGTGTCATCGAGCCACCTGCGGCTCTTCTCGGGCTCCTTATGGATGGATTGGTGTAGTTTTTTCAGAAAGTTGGCCTGGACCTTTGGGCAGTGCCACAAGTCGTAGGCTAACATCCATGAAAAACTGTCAAAATTGCATGTTTCCTGTTTCTTGGCCCATAAAATCTTACTTAGCATCCTACGATGCATTCGGGCCACCTGGGAACTTGCCGGGTTCATTATGGATGGGTCGATGTAATTTTTCAAGAAAGTTGGCTCGGAGCCCTGGGCAGTGCCACAAATCATGGGTTAATACCCATGAATACTTATTGAAATCACATATTTCCTATTGTTTGGCCCATAAAATTATACCAGGCATCACGCTGCACTGTCGAGCCACCTAGGGATCTTTTCGAGCTTATTACGGACAGGTTGGTATAATTTTTCAAGAAAGTTGGCTCGTATCCCCGGGTAGCACCACAAACTATGGGCTAATGCCCATGAAAAACTGTCGAAATCGCCTGTTTCCTATTGCTTGACCTGTAAAATCCTACCAGGCGTCTTGCGACGCCGCCGAGATACCTAAGCTCTTGCCAAGCTCGTTACAGATGGGTTAGTGTAATATTTTGGGCAAGTTGGCTCGGATCACTGTGCAGCACCACAAACCGTGGTCTAACACATTGAATAACTATCGAAATCGCCTTTTTCCTATTGTTTGGCCCATAAAATCCTACCAGACATTTTGCGGTGCTGCCGAGCTACCTCGGGCTCTTGCCACCTCATTATGGATGGGTTAGTGTATTTTTCTAGAAAAGTTGGCCCGGATCCCTAGGCAGTGCCACAAACCATAACTAACACCCACAAAAAATTGCCAAAATTGCTGGTTTTCAGTTGTGTGGCCCATAAAATACTACGAAGCATCCTGAGGCTCCGTCGGGCAACCTAGGGATCTTACCGGAGTCGTTACAAATGGGTGGGTGTTATTTTTCGGGAAAGTTGACCTAGATCCCCAGACAACACCATAAATCGTGGGCTAATATCCACGAAAAACTATTGAAATCGCCTATATTCTATTTTTTGGCCCATAAAATCCTACCAGGCGTCCTGTGGCACCATCGAGCCACTTGTTGTTCTTGCTGGGATTGTTACGGATGAGTTTTCTATTTTTGGGAAAGTTGGCCCAAATCCCTAGGTACCAACACAAAGTGTGGGCTAACACCCACGAATAACTATTGAAATTGCCTATTTCCTTTTGTTTGGCCCATAAAATCCTGCCAGGTGTCCTGCAGTACCATCAGGCTACCTAGTGCTTTTGCCGACTCATTACGAACGGGTCAATGTAATGTTTTCGAAAAGTTGGCCCGAATCCCTAGGCAATGCCACAAACTATGGGCTAGCGCCTAAGAAAAATTACCAAAATTGCTTATTTCATATTGCTTGGCTCATAAAATCCTACTAAGTGTCCTGCAGTGACGTCGTGCTACCTGGGGCTCTTGCCGAGCTCATTACGAACGGGTTGGTGTAATGATTTGATGAAGTTAGCCCGGATCCCCGGGAAACGCCATAAACTGGGGGCCAACACCCACAAATGCTGCCGAAATCTTCTATTTCCTGCTGCTTGGCTCATAAAATCCTCTCAGGCATCCTGCGGCACCATCGGGCCACCTGGGGATCTTGTTGGGTTCATTACGAATGGGTCAGTGTAATTTTTTGAGAAAGTTGTCTTGGATCCCCGAGTAGTGCCACAAATCGTGGCCTAACACCCTGGAAAAATTATTGAAATCACCTGTTTCCTATTGCTTGGCCCATAAAAGCCAACCAAGCATTCTGCGGTACCGCTGGGCTACCTAAGGATCTTGTTCATTACAAATAGGTAGGTGTAATTTTTCTAGAAACTTAGCCTATTTCTTGTTGCTTGACTCATAAAATCCTACCAGGCATCCTGCGGCACTGTCGGGCTACCTGGGAATCTTGCCGCTCTCATTACAGATGGGTCAATCTAACATTTTGAGAAAGTTGGCCCAGATCCTCATACAGTGCCACAAACCATGGGCTAACACCCATGAAAAACTGTCAAAATTATTTGTTTCCTGTTTCTTGTCCCCATAAAATCCTACCAGGCGTCCTTCGGTGCAACCAGACCACCTACGGTTCTTGACAGGCTCTTTATGGATAGGTCCGTGTAATGTTTTGAGAAAGTTGTCCCAGATACCCAGGCAGCGCCACAAACAGTAGGCTAACATGCCAAAATTGACTGTTTCCTTTTGTTCATCCTATACAATCCTTACAGGCGTCCTGCGGCACCACCAGGCCACCTGGGCTCTTGTGAGCTCATTACGAATGATTAAGTATAATTTTTTGAGAAAGTTGACTTGGATCCCTAGGCTGCACTACAAACCATGGGCTAACAATCACGAAAAACTACGGAAATTGCCTGTTTCATATTGCTTGACCCATAAAATTCTACCAGGCGCCTAACGGCTCCGCCGGGCCACCTGGGCTTTTTCTGGACTCGTTAGGAAAGGTTCAGTGTAATTTTTTAGCGTCACAAACAGTCGGCTAACACCCATGAAAAACTGATGAAATCATCGATTTTTCTTTTACTTGTTCCATAAAATACTATCAGGCATACTGCGGCACCACTAGACCATATGGGGCTCTTGCCGGGATTGTTACGAATAGGTCGTGTCAATATTTTAGAAGGTTAGCCTGGTTTCCTGGGAAACACCATAAATCATGGGCCAACACCTACGAAAAACTGCTGAAATCATCTGTTTCTAGTTACTTAGCCCATAAAATCCTACCAGGTGTCCTGCAGTGCCTCCGGGCTACCTAGGGCTCTTGTTGGGCTCGTTATGAACCGATTGGTGTAATTTTTCAGGAAAGTTGGCTCGAATCCCTGAGCAGCGCCACAAACCATGGGCTAATACCCCCAAAAACCTATCAAAATCGCCTGTTTCCTATTGCTTGGCCCAAAAATCCTACCTGGCATCCTGCGGAACCGACTGGCCACCTGGAGATCTTGTTGGGCGCATTATGAACAGGTTAGTATGATTTTTTGAGAAAGTTGGCCCAGATTCCCGAGCAGAGCCACAAACCATTGGCTAACACCCATGAATAACTGTCGAAATCACTTGTTTCCTATTATTTGTCCCGTAAAATACTACCAAGCATCCTGCGGCACCACTGGGCTACCTAAGGCACTTTCCAGACACATTACGGATGGATCGATGTAATCTTTTGAGAAAGTTGGACCAGTTCATCAGGTGACGCTATAAACCGTGGGCTAACACCCATGAAACACTGTCGAAATCGCCTGTTTCCTACTGCTTTGCCCATAAGATCCTAACAGGCATCCTGCGACACCACCAAGCCACCTAAGTCTCTTGTCAAACTTATTACGGACGGTTCAGTATAATATTTTGGGAAATATGCCCGGATCCTCGGGTAACGCCTCAAATCGTGGGCTAACACCCTGAAAAACTGTCAAAATTTTCTATTTTCTTTTGCTTGGCCATAAAATCGTACCAGGCATCCTGCGGTGCCACCAGGCCACGTGGGGCTCTTGTCATGATCGTTACGGATGGGTCAATATAATTTTTTAAGAAGTTGTCTTAGATCCCTAGACAGCACCACAAATTGTGATCCAAGACCCACGAAAAACTACTGAAATCGTTTGTTTCCTATTATTTGGCCCATAAAATCCTACCAGGCATCCCACGGTGCCATCGGGCTAGCTGGGGATCTTTCCGCGCTCATTACACATGGGTCGATGTAATATTTTGGGAAAGTTGTCCAGATCATTGTGCAGCACCTCAAACCGTGGGCTAACATTTATGAATAACGGTAGAAATTGCATATTTCCTGTTACTTAGCCCATAAGATTTTACCAAGCATTCGACGAGACACTTGGGGCTCTTATCAGGCTCGTTATAAACGGGCTGGTATAAGTTTTTGAAAATGTTGGCCCGAATCCTTGGCTACGCTACAAGCCGTAGGCTAACATCCACGAAAAACTGGTAAAATCGTCTGTTTCTTATTGCTTGGGCCATAAAATCCTACCAAGCATCCTACGGCGCCGCTAGGCCATCTGAGGCTCTTTTTGGGCTAATTACAGACGGGTAGGTGTAATTCTTTGGGAAAGTTAGCCTAGTACCCAGGGCTGCCCCACAAACCATGGGCTAACACCCATGAAAAACTGCTTAAATCATCTGTTTCCTGTTGTTTGGCCCATAAAATCCTACAAGGCGTCCTACGGTGCTGCCGGGCCACCTGGGGCTCTTGTCGAGCTTATTACGTATGGGTCGGTGCAATATTTTTGGGAAGTTGGCCCGGATCCCCGAGCAGCGCCACAAACTGTGGGCCAACACCCACGAATAACTGTAAAAATTGCCTATTTCCTATTTCAAGGCCCCATAAAATCCTACCAGGTGCCCAATGGGCCACTTGGAGCTCTTGCTGGGCTCGTTACTAATGGGTCAGTGTAATTTTTTGAGAAAGTTATCTCGGATCCTTAGGCTACGCCACAAACCATAAGCCAACAACTATGAAAACTATCGAAATCACTTATTTCCTATTGCATAGCCCATAAAATCCTACTAAGCGTTTGTTGGGACACTTGGGGCTTTTGTCGGGCTCGTTATAGACTATTCGGTGTAATTTTTTGATAAAGTTGGCCCGAATTCTCGAGAAGTGCCATAAACTATAGGCAAACACCCATGAAAAATTTCTGGAATTACCTATTTCCTTTTTCTTGTCCCATATAATCCTACCAAGCATCTTGCGGCACCGTCGAGCCACTGGGGGCTCTTGCCAGGATCATTACGAATGGGTCGGCGGAATTATTTAGGAAAGTTGGACCTAATCCTCGGCATGCGCCACAAATCGTGGTCTAACTTGTGATGCCACCGGGCTTGTTACAAATGAATCAGTGTAATTTTTTGGGAAAGATGGCTCGGATCCCCAAGTAGCACCATAAACCATCGGCTAACACCCACGAAAAACTATTGAAAATGCTTGTTTCTCATTTCATAACCCATAAAATCCTACCAGCATCCTGCTGCGCCGTCGGCAACCTAGGGCTCTTGTTGGGCTCATTACGAATAGGTTGGTGTAATTTTTTAGGAAAATTGACCCGTATCCCCAAGCAGCACAACAAATCGTAGGCTAACACCCACGAAAAATTGTCAAAATCATTTATTTCTAGTTGCTTAGCCCATAAAATCGTACCAGGCATCCTATGGCGCCGCTGGGCTAGCTGGGGATCTTTCCGGGCTCATTACACATGAGTCATGTAATATTTTAGGAAAGTTGTCCGGATCCCCAGGCAGCGCCTCAAATCATGAGCTAACACTTATGAATAACTATAGAAATCACCTATTTCCTGTTACTTGGCCCATAAAATTTTACCAGGCATTCATCGGGCACTTGTTGCTCTTGTCGGGCTCGTTACGGATGGGTTGATGTAATATTTCTGGAAAGATAACCCCGATCCCTTGGCAACGCTACAAATCATGGGCTAACACCCATGAATAACTACAAAAATCGCCTATTTCCTATTGCTTAGCCCATAAAATCCTACCAGGCATCCTCCGGTGCCACCAGGCCACCTGGGCTCTTTCTGGGATCATTATGGACGGGTAGGTGTAATTTATTAGAAAAGTTAGCCTAGATCCCCGAGCGGCGCCACAAACCGTAAGCTAACATTCATGGAAAACTGCTACAATCGCCTATTTCTGTTGCTTGGCCTATAATGTCCTACCAGGAGTCCTGCGACATGGCCCTACCACCTGGGGAACTTATTGGGATCGTTACGAATGAGTCGGGTTAGTTTTTCAGGAAAATTGGCCCGGATACCCGAGAAACGCCACATACTATGGCTAGTACCCACGAAAAACTGCCGAAATTTCTGTTTCCTGTTTCTTGGCCTATAAAACACTACCAGACGTCCTGCAGCGCTGTCAGGCCATCGGGGGCTCTTGTCTAGCTTGTTATAGATGGATTAGTGTAATTTTTTGAGAAAGTTGTCCCGGATCCTTGGCAGCGCCACAACCTTGGGTAACATCCATAAAAAACTATCGAAATCATCTATTTGTTTTTGCTTAGTCCATAATATCTTACCAGGCATCCTACCGCACTGTTGGGCCACCTTGGGCTCTTGCTAGAATTGTTACGGATTGGTAGGTGCAATTTTTTGAGAAAGTTGGTCTTGATCCCTGGGCAGCACCACAAATATGGGCCAACACTCACGAAAAACTGAAGAAATCATTTGTTTCCCATTGCTTGGCCCAGAAAATCCTACCAGGCATTCTGCGGCGCCGTTGGGCCACCTGGGCTCTTGCCGAGCTCATTACGAATAGATAGGTGTAAATTTTGGGGAAAGTTGTCCCAGATCCCTAGGCAGCGCCACAAACCGTGGGCTAACACCAACAAAAACTGTCTAAATTGTATGTTTCCTATTGCTTGGCCCATAAAAACCCTACCAGGCATCATGCGGCGCCGCCAAGCCACTTGGGTACTTGCGGGGCTCGTTATGGGAGGGTCGGTGTAAATTTTCACAAAAGTTGGCTCGGATCCTTAGGTAGTGCCACTAACTGTGGGCTAATACCCATAAACAACAACAACATACCCCAGTGCCTCAAAAGGCTCCCGCTTATTGCGGGGTGAGGGGGGGTCGGATGTACGCAGCC
>JAABOM020000110.1:17328139-17343189 GCA_011800125.2 Solanum clarkiae | reverse complement strand
ACTTATAAAAAAATAAATAATTTATTATAAAAGTAATTTTGATAAGTTATTTATTTATAAAGATCTTATATATCATAGTAAATTAGAATTTTTCTTCATAGTTGTAGATTATTTTCTTGATTTAAATTAGGCAGATTTAGAAGTTTTTCCACAGTTAAAAGTCCTTATTTTATTATTTATTTCCAAATATTTTAAAAGTAAATATTTATAAATATAATTAAATAAGAATTTAAAGACAATTAGTGAAAAAATGATTTTATCTAAAGCAGAGTCCTCTAATGAGGGAGCAAAAAGTTCAAACATAATTTTTAAGGGCCTTCATACTTTTAACATAGTAATAGTCTCTTGTTGTATGCGTTTTGCGCATGATTAAAACGTGTAGCTCGTTTGATAATAAACATTACAGAGGAAAAAAATTCTATTATGAACTTCTAAAAAGATAAATAATTCACTAATTTTGATAAATTATTTATTTATTAACGTCACATATATAGATATTCTATCGCTAATTAGAACTTATGGTAAATTAGAATTTTACTTAGGGATTGTAGAGTATTTTCTTGATTCAAATAAGGAATAAGTAGAAGTCTATCAAATAAGAAAGATTTAGGATTCTTTCCATGGCTAGAAGGACAAAAAATTCAAACAATATTTCTGAGGGCCTTCACGCTTTTAATATAGTATAGATAGATATAGATAGATAATTATTGAACACACAACTATCAATAATTATAGTAAATAATTTATTATCTCATATCATCAAATTTATAAATACGTCATTTTTCAGTAGATAATAATAGTCGAATGTTCTTCAGATTCTATGTATGTCCTTTTTTTTTCCCTCATCCTATGTCTGTATTGGAGTTCTAACTAAATTTGAATCGCACTCTATAAGACCTTGTTTGGGGTAGAGCTCCTAACAGAATTTTTTCCAAACAAAATAATGATTTGGAGTTGAATAGTTAGAAATTAAATAATTAATTGATTAAAATTTAATGTAAAAAAAGACTCTAAATATAAAGAGAATAATTTAATATTTCCAACATAATACTATATTAAGTATGAGTATAATAATAAAATACATCTACTTGTAACAAATTAACAGTAACAGAAAGATGGCAACTTAAAAGTTACGATAGAAAAAAAATTAAAAGGCATCTCCAAAAGGCTAACAACATGTATTTTTGTGTGTGGCTCATGCTAATCAATAAAATTATGTATGAAAAATAAAATTATTAAAATAATACATTAAAATAAAAGGAGAAAAAGTCAAGTATAGCCTTGAGCTTTCAAAAATGATATGTATATAGCATCGTTATTTGTTGTATATACCCTTATAGCCGTAATTTTGTATCATATATACCCTTAAACCATATCCTTACCACCATAATTTTGGATCATATATACCGTTAAATCAAACTCAATAATTTACCTGATTTTTCTTTTATTTCTTTTCACGAAATTTTGTACTAATAAAGATGTTTCTTAACTAATTGCTTAGTCATGAAGAACTTCAAAACAGTGGAATAGATTCGGAGTTCTCATATTTTAATTAATTGATTTAAGTACTCCTGATTTATTAAATTACTGTAGTATAATATATTTAATTAAAATTTCTATGGCAAAATAACTGTTGATGTATATGCATTTTATTATTAAAATAAAATATTAAGTGTATATGTTAGTGGGCATAAATTGCGATATAATGGTTATTAGTTCTTGCAACTTATATGACCATTAGTTCTTGTAACTCTAATGGTGATTAGTTTCTTGTAACTTTTATGACCATTAGAATCTATTAACTCATGTAACCACTAAGTCATGTTCAGTATGCCTTGTAACTCGTGTAACCTCCAAGGAATAATTCTTCCATTCATTCACCTACATTATTATCCATTTTATTCTTATTCAAAACAAGAAAGAATTTGAAACGCTCCAAAAGTGTGCTTTGAAAATGCTCATAATCGTAATTTTCATATATCTCAAAATCTGTGTGTGATATCGAAAATTCGACTTCATATTCTTGATCGGAGGGCAAAAATGAGTGGAAAATGGGTATAACCTGAATTTTAGAAGACCCATAGCGGAAAATGATTTTCACAAAAAATTTGGAAAACAGTAAGGGTATGCGATGACTCCGCGACGCGGACCCATCGCGGAGTAGTGTTATCACTTCCTTAATTTTCTATTTCGGCCTGGGGGGCATTGCAGCCATGGCCCATGCCCATTTACACGTGAAATATCCCATACTTAGCCATTTTACAATTCCTTATCACTCAAAAACTCTCTCTAAAACCTCTCAACTATTTTATTAAAATTTCATCCAAATTTAAGTGTCTCAAGCTTAATTCCGGATATCAAGAACTCCATTCAAGCTTCAAGTCTCCTTCAAGTCTACATCAAGAAAATCCAAGTTTGAGGTATGTGGGTTCCATCCATTGGGTCCTTTCACCCATGGAGCCCAAACTTCCTTTTTATGAAAATTTCATATTTTCAAGTAGTATTGTCTATGGGTATCTCTTATTATGGATTATGAGTATAAATTATGTTGGGGTTTTATGAAATATTGATTGATTATGCATAACTATCTATTTCAAGCTTGTACTATGAATGGGTTTTTGTCTATTGAGACTATGCATTTTTTGAGCTATGAAACTATGATCTATTATGATAGATTTCAAGGTATCCTATATGAGGGTTTTACTATATGTTGTTGGGTTGAGTTGTATTGAGTTTTCTCATATTATTATACTCTTGAATTGCATAATTTTGAACAAGTATTATACACTCACTAAGTGTTTGATAAAATGTCAAATCAAGAATTCTCAAGTTATTTACATGTTTTACAAGTCAAGTGACTTCATGATGAATATAGGCTATCAAGTATGTTATGAATTCATGAAATTATCTATGATTATGCAAGTATGAAGTTAAACCCTGTTTTCAAGATTTTACCTGTTGTGAGCCATTTATGTTAAGTAAGGGTTCATGTATGATTATGATCTATTCTCATGTTTTAAGTTAGGCTCACCATTAGAGGTCAAGTATGTTTAAGAGCTACTCATGTCATGATTTGATGTTTGTTATAAGCTATTAAAGTATGATTATTTCAAGTATTCCGTGGGATTAGATTTAGCACCAATGGATTGGATGTCGAAGTGGACTATTTTCAAGGTCCATAGTCCTTTCCTCAAACTATGTACCAACATAGGATTATGCTTTATCCTTGTTATACTAGTGGATCTATTTAGTTCACTTTATCGTGAAATCTACCCTGAAATGGGATAGGTTCCCGTAAGGGGGGTTACTTCTCCGAAATGGGATAGACTTTCGTAAGGTGAAGTATGATTTACCTTGGCAAGTAGACCACCTCTTTACCAATGAGGGGTAACCATCTGGATTCCAAGTTGTAGCTCGCTTGGTCTTATTCTTTGTCAGTTAAGGTCTCTTTCCATACATGTATTATGTTCCATGCAAGTTGCATGATTTACAAGTATGTTTTACTTCAAGCATTAACCATGCATGCCATATTGAGATCTCACTTATT
The DNA here is from genome assembly GCA_011800125.2 of Solanum clarkiae. Lineage (NCBI taxonomy): Eukaryota > Viridiplantae > Streptophyta > Magnoliopsida > Solanales > Solanaceae > Solanum > Solanum clarkiae. The sequence goes on along the minus strand of JAABOM020000110.1, from coordinate 17,339,642 downwards.
TATTGCTTATTACTATGCATTTTGACTATATTAGCTTATCTTTGTTGCATCACATCCTACATACTTAGTACATTCAAACGTATTAATGCATACTTTATTCCCACATGATATCACCATGTAGGGACTGGATCTCCTCTTGATCATTCTTCGCGTGGCTAGTGAGATACTTCAAAGACAAGATTGATGAGTCCTCAAGTTCGAGGACACTATCTACTTTTCTTGCTATTTTAAGACTTATTTATGTTGAACATTTGATATTATGAGGGTGAGCCCGGAAAGTGTCTTGGCCCCTATCCCATTCCAAGTTAGAGGTGTATGTTGGATATTGTGATGTTATTGTGTTACGAGCTTGACTCTTATGCTTTGTCTATATTCAAGACTTCCCTTAGTCTCACTTTCCATTTTATATATCTTTTGTTGTTGTTTACTTTGCTTCCGTGACCAAGAATGTGTGATTGATATACTAAGATGCTTGTTTGGGTCCTTTCGGGTTTTCATTCACTGTGTCACGTCTAGGCCCTACGCTTGGGTCGTGACAGAATTCCTCACCTATAAATAATGGTGATCTTTCTTTGTTTTGGAGAAGAAGAAGTATACAAGAAAAATGAGAAGTGAGATAAATATTGTAATGTGTAATGAAATTAGTGAAATGTGCAATAGTGAAAGAGAGTGTCATGCCCCGGGAGGGTACCCTAGACGTGGCTGACACCTAGAGATTATTGCTAGTCCCCAAGTGAACCACTTGGCCTCATCATATCCATTCAATCAATAAACTCTATAAAATCAGCGAAAGACTAAAGATAGCAATGGGCAATCTAGTCTCAAAATAATATCAAATAGCAACAAGGCTAGTAGAAAGAAACAAGTTCAGCAAGTCTCAACATCAATACTCCAACTCTAGTCTATGAAACCTCCATCACTATCAAGTGGTGCCAATGACAGACTCATGGCTACCTCAAAATAAAATAAAGCTAACTCAAATTCTAACTCTAATAGCAAGATGAAAATAAATGCAATGATCCTCCAAAGTAAAGGAGGCTCACCAACTCAACTGAAGTGCTCAGATCCTCAGCGGTGCACCTGTCGATGATCTCTAGTACCTGCCTCTGCATCATAAAATGATGCAGTCCAAAAGGGAACACCAGTACGTGAAATGAATGAGTATGTGAAATAGTTGAATGAAATAGAAACAAGTGGAATAATATATAACAACATCAACTCAACATAAAACATCAATCAGAATGTCGAATTTCTATCTAAAGCAAGAGTAAAGAGTAGACAAGTGACCCATCAACCAAATCAAACCTCATCAATCATCTTAGGCTCAACTCAAAGGAACTCTACCCAACTTATCTCAACTTAACTCGACTCAGAGTACTTAATGTGGGAACTTTCTGGGAGTTTCTCTTACCCGACAACAATCACTTATAAGTTAATGATTATACAATAATCCTTCTGATATTGTCACAGTCGTTCCATACTTGCCAGATAGGGAACAAATATGATCCACAAGGGATCTAAATCTATTGTCCACTACTGTTTCAGGGACTTTATCTTGAGGGGAGACCATGTGATGTAATGGTTCAATCCCCTTTCTACGCTTGGCTATGTAGTTAATGAGTGCGAGCGAGACTCACTCTTATCCATTTCGGTGCTCGATAATCCTCCCAAGACTCAATGCTTATAAGACTCTTCCTCATTTCAATTACCCTCATGGAGGCATCAACTCACTTAATCTCATGGAGACTCTCATCATCTCATTAACTCAAACTCTAAAGTCCTCTATTATTTCAGGAACTTTAACTCATCTCAGTTAACTCAATTCTCATTTAGGAACTCAAGGACTCAAATCATTAATAAGAAGAAGTCATTTAGATAGAACTCAAGACTCAATTATGAAGATTCATAGGATCATCAAGCTCAATTAACTTAACCTCGTACTCACATCAAGATTATCATCCACATACTCAAGTCAAGGCTCTAGACTCCATCCCTAGGTTAATTATGCATGCTTTCACAATTTAACATATAAGATTTATACATTAACTTATGAAAAGTATTCAAATCTAGAAAACAAGTTTATGATGATCATCAACATATGAAAATACATGTAATAGATATAATTTTCAAGAAAATAATCAAGAAAGTATTTCAAGAAAGATGTATGGGGACTCATGAGCTCTCAACTCCTTTATTACCATCTATGGAGCAACATAGAAGAACAATCTCATGTTTTAGTTTAGCCTTACATACCTGGAAAATTGATTTTACAATCAAAATTTGATGAATACTAGCTTTCTTGGAGAAAATCCTCAATCTTTGTAGTTCTTTTAAAGTGAAAGAACTTGGAAGGAATTGATCCTAGCATGTATATACAACCTAAAAGTCGTTGGTCCATATAACTTTTATAAAATCTTACATTAGAACTACAACCTTATATCATCTTCAATTTTATTCACACACTAAGAAATTGATTTTAACATTTATGCTCAATTAAGAATGATCAATTAAATTCTCATATCATGTGAATGATGACTCAATCTTAGCTAGTAAAAGTTGGGGTATTACAGCAAGAGTTGAAACTAATGAAAAATATTCTGAGTATTCAACTATATTCATTATACAAAAGAGAGTAATTATATGTTGAAGACATTCTTTTTGTGGAGCTTTGGACTTTCCAACTAATCTGGAGTTGTTTGAGTCATACAACATTGTTGGGCTGTTATATCTTGGAGGAGATAATTCAAGTGTATTACTGTTGGATCGGTATAGATTATGACGCAGTAGACTTGAATCTCCTTAAAGAGAGCGAGATATTCATGCCTTAGCCTAAACGAATTTTGATTCAATTTTGTCATTTTATATTTTCAACTATAATTTATTGTACATGTGGTATATTACACCAATAATTTTAAGAAAACTCATGTTTTTGTTACAATTTGGAAAAGTGCGGATATCAAGATTGGAGATTTCATCATTCCGCTTCAAGATCACTCTCTTTAAGAAATGGAAGAGAAGAGATATAAGGGTAAAGTATGTTTCTACTTGCTCAATTCAAGCGGAAAAAAGGTAAAGAAGAAAAAAAAACTTTACCTAATAATTTTTATAAATAAAGTGATATTTAAATTCTAAAAGTAGTGGAGGTTCATGAAGTGCAAAAATCATTGTGAAATTGTGAGTTTTGCATCTTTGAGAAATACTCTACAAAAGAGTACTATAGGTGCATCTATTTATTTGAAAATAAATAACGTGTTATTTTTTGCATATGTTTCGTTGAGTTGTGCTCTAACATATTGTCAAAAAAAAAATGATAAGGAAAAAAATATTGAGTAGCCATATTGGTATGAAATATTTGGGTGAGATAAATTTCATCTTAGAATGAAAAATATTATAAAACATATGATGAAATTTTTCTTGTCAAATCACATTATATTGAGAAAATTGTGAAAGATAACTTTATTGGTTGTATGAGTCTTGTAACTCCTTTGATTCAATTGTATGAAAATAATGTGACAAAGAAGAAAAGAAGCTTGCTAGCCTAGTAAAAAATATGAGATATGTGATTGGCAATTTGATTTGAAATTATGTTTGCAGTTAGTACTTGTCAGATACAAGCAAATCAAATCAGAAAAACTTGGTGATATTTGTGGAAATGAGTGTAATCATATAAAATTTATTATTAAAAATAGATTTTATAAAATTATATCAAATTCAAAATATATTAATCCAAATAATATTGTAAATTAATATAATTGGATTAATTATTTAAGTCCGACAAAATATGAATTTAATTAAAGCCCATATTCATTTATTTTGGCTACAAAAGATGACTCACTTTATTAGGCTCAATACTCCCTCATACTAAAGGCCCACTTAATGCTACATGTCAGATGATGTAGCGTGCCAAGTTAAACAAAGGAATCAATAGAATCATACCATGTTTCAAAATGACATGATATTCCTATCTCAATCAAGAGCCAATAAAAATATGCCATATGTACGAGTGATGTGTCCCAACCAATCAAATATCATCATGTCACTTGAAAAGAAACCTATTCTTACTACTTTTCCTAAGCCATGCCACCTTAATCTGATTAGCCGAAAGAAACCCTGATTCCATAATACTCCTCTATTCGATAACAATATATAGGGTCCTCATAATTCAGAATTAACATAAAGAATTCTAACAAAAAGTTAGAGAGAACTCATGGATCAAACGCCCGCAAATTTCTCTACAAATTCAAGAATTCAAATATTCAAGTTCAAGAACAAGCTTAAAAGCTCTTGAACTCACGATCAAACTCAAGAACAAAATCAAGTTTCAAGATCAAGATCAAGATCAAGATCAAGAACAAGTTCAAGATTCAAGCTCAAGATCGAGAATAGATTCAAATTTCAAGATTAAGTTCAGGAAACAAATTTCAGATTCAAGATCAAGCTCAATAACCCTTGAATTTACACTTGTAAAGGCGAATAAGAAGATTCATAGAGATTGTAACACTCACATATTAAAATCAAATACTACAAATTATTGATATTTTCATTTTTGATTATTATTTTCTCGACGCAAAATTTTATCATTACAAATTCTGGCACACCCATTAGAACAATCTCTAGCTCTTATCTCAACTTTTCAAGCATCATGTAATATCGAAAATGCTTCTAAAAAGATCTCCTAATTAACTTCCTGTCTGCTGAAGTAGAGAGAATTCTTGGCATTACTTTTGGAAGTGTTGGAGCGATTACGATGAGTAAAGCTACTATGCTAAGACAATAAACACTGTGAGTGTTGTCCGCACCAACTCCTAATTTTAGATCTTCAACCCCAAAGAGAGCAAGATCCTTTACAAATGCTTCAGAAGGAGGAAGTAGTATTGCTGAGAAGATCAAGCAGACTTTAGTTCTACTTAAGGCCTTTGGTTCCAAGAAGTCTACCGCAAAGAAAGATTGTGACTCATTCAATGAAAATTCTCCATATGCATCGCGTAATGTGAGCCCTTTAAAGATTAGCTTTTACAATAATCTGTGCTTCTCCTCAAGGCCTCCAACAGTTATGCAAGCGATGACAACTAAGGCTTCGTCTATGAAGGAACAACTTGCAAATCCAGCAAAGATAATTAAAGGATTGACTAAGCATGTGCAACACCGAGAGTCTCACATCGATAAATTTATGAATAGGGTGGACGGTTTACTAGAAAGGGAATCTAGCCATGCACCTGGGAAGGGTATTGAAATCCAGGAGACTGAAAATCCCATGAAGTAAGCACTGTTTATCAAGGAAATACCAGTTTCTACTGAAGGGATGATTTCACTCGATTAATTGAAGGTGTTTATTGAAGAGACCATCAATGACAAGTATGAAGTCTCCGTGAAGTCTTCCCATATATATGCTAAGTCTTACACTGCAAGGATCGATAGCCTCAAAATGTCTGCTGATTATCAACCCCCTAAATTTCAGCAGGTTGAAGGCAAAGGGAATCCAAAGTAGCATGTTGCACACTTCGTGGAGACATATAATAATGCTTGGACCTATGGAGACTATCTCGTCAAACAATGTGTTCGCTCTTTGAAGAAAAATGCCTTTGACTGGTACACAAATCTTGAGCCTCATTCCATTGACAGTTGGAATCAACTAGAGCATGAGTTTCTCAATCGCTTCAATAGCACAAGATGCATAGTGAGTATGGTAGAACTCACAAATACTTGCCAAAGAAAGGATGAATCAGTCATCAACTTCATAAATCTATGGAAGAATGTGAGTCTTAATTGCAAAGACAGACTTAGTGAAGCTTCTGTTATAGAAATGTGTATCCAAGGGATGCACTGGGGACTTCTCTACATCTTACAAGGAATCAAACCTAAGTCTTTTAAAGATCTAGCTATTCGTACTCATGATATGGAGTTTAGCATGTGTTCTGCCGGAAAAGATGAGATGTCTAGCTACTCGTGCTCATGATATGTCTTCTACCCAATGTTATGGAATATATCCTCCCAAGACAAAATGACTCGTGACAAATATATAGTGATACGTCAAATTTGTTGTCCAATGAACCACTTAATAACTCGTAATCACAATTGAAATTTTGAAAAATAGAAATTTTTTCTTACTATGTAGTATTTTTCTTCTTGTAAATTTCTATCTAGAAAACTTCAAATATTTATAGCCTATAAGTGTATCGCAATGATTCATGAAAGGTAGGTGAAAGGTTATCTAAAACTATGAAAGGTTGCATAAGGATTGATGAATTGAATAACTTGATTCTTTAAAAATAATATTTTATTAAGAAAATAATGTGTTCAAAAACACAATATGTTTATTCAAAAAATAACATTTTCCGCCAAAAAGTAACAATATGAATATTTTTTTTATTTTTTCATTAGGTGTTCGGTGTCCACATTAGAGCCTGACTATATTCGAATTCGTGCCACGTAGGGCTTCGGGAAGCACTTCTTATAAAGGATTTTTTCATTCCCAAAGCTCGAACTCGATACCTCTAATTATAGAAAAAAGTAGCCTTATCCGCTGCACCACATCCTTTGATGGATAGGAAGATTTTTTAAACTAAAGTATTAACAATATCTTTTAATCAAAATATCTCAATATGATTTTTTTTTTGCTTTTGCATTTAATTTATGTCCACCTACTCCTCTTTTAACCAAAAAAAGAAAAAAAGAAAAAAAGAAGAGGGGAAAGAATGAAAGGAAATAGTAGTAGTCGAAGTTAAAAAGAAATTGGCAGAATATGAGCAGAGCAGCAGACCACAAGTAAGAGAATCCGATTCGAAAATCAATCAATCAGATCTGAAATGAGTGGGGTTTTCACAACTTCCTCACTGTATTCTGTTACTGCTACTGCTCCATCGAAGAAACCACGGCTCCAACGATGTCGTATCATTCCCACATGGAATTCCTTTGGTCCAAACACAAACACAACTGCAAATCTTCCACCACTCACTTTCACTTGTAGTTTCAGCTCCAATCCTCCTCCCCCTGGTATGTCCCATCTAATTGTTGTTCTAAGGATTTTAGACTTAAAATATGTAGAAGAAATAACATAATTACCTATTGATTTCTCTACTTTGTTTGATAGGAAATAAATAATTTTGTAGCGAATCTATTGGGATCACTTGAACTCGCATTCCAACTGCTCAACCTGAACACTTGAGAATTTAGAGTCTGTCTCCAAAACCTCTAAGCCTATTCTTAACTCCGCCACATCAAATAGAAATGGGCAATCATGTCTAATGAAGTAAATTTAAATCTAATCACTCAAACAAAATGGACAAGGAACAATCATGATAAAATTTCGATTCCACATTCTGCTTAAGCCAAAAACAGATGCAACTAACATCCAGATACATATATTTCTCCGTCAAGGATTTTAGAATTGAATTCAACTTATAATGAAGAAGTTCATATTTTTATCAAGCAAATATACTACTCTTGGCAATCTTATAGGGGCTTTCAAAAGTTATACACGTCAGAATTATCAACTAAATTGCACCTCAAAACCAAGTTCCATTAAATTGGAATTTACCAGTTTAGGATAAAAATTAGCAGGAAAAAATGCTAGAAAGATTAATTGCAAGTGGAAAATAGCATAATATTTGATAGACAAAGACTTTCAGCAATATCTTCCAAGTACCGGAAATGAGAAAAAAGCTGAAACACGGAAACAAGCATGTGATAGAGGAGATCTTGGTAATGAGCAATCTTTCGTATTAGAGTTTGAATGCCAAATAGAAGTGACAAAAGTAAACGGAAAAGAAAGAAAGAACTGCTATGTGCAAGACATGAACTTAACTTGTGATTTGTGTGCAATTAAAGAACAAAGGACCAGCTTCTTGCCAAATGCACCCATGAGTGCATTTTGAGGATGGACCTCCTTTTCCAGTATTACCTTTTTTACAGTTCATTTTTGTGTTCTTGGGCCACCGATCATGGGTGCATGTGCACCCTCCAGTCATGATGTAGGTATGCTGCTGTGTTGTGGTATTGCATATTTACCGACTTAAAACTTCTTGTTGATATGGCATCAATGACTGAAAATGTACCGATTTAAGATCTTGGATCCAGTCTCTTGCTTATGGTATCCATGACAATAATTTATTGTTTCTCCTTTTGCAAACTGTCTAACTGGGCCTTTACTCGCAAGGAGTAACATACCAGATATTCTTGGTAATCAAAAAGATCTATTTCAAAGGAAACTTGTAAAAGTAGGAATGACTATTGATCCTGAGAGTTAAGAAAGAAGTAATCCCTGCAGGTCCATATCGATCAGTTTTAACTTTATGGTTCTTGCGAGATATTAGGTTCGACCTTCTGCTTTGAACCCAACCTAGAGTGATCTTCCCAATAGTGTTTTCCTTCTTAGGGATAGAACTCTAACTATCAAATGTGTACCATACCCTTATTTGAGATGTCTGAGATATCTCCATAACTAATACTCCCTCTCCTGTGTTATATGTGGGTGTTTGACTGGATATGGAGTTTAACAAATTGAAGAAGATTTTTGACATGTAATATATGCCAAGTGCCCAATTATCCCACTAAATGAGTGCTCGGTGAGGGTTTAGCATGTCTTTCTTTTCCTCTCTCATTGTGATAGAATGAACGTTATATCAAGTGGGTCTGCAAGTCATGTCATTAAGGTTAAAATGGGAATGTAATTCAAACAAATTCAAAAGAGATAAAGATGTCATTCTTATAAGATAGGCTGTTTCACATAATATAAGTCAAGGGAGTAACTTATAATAGACGAATCCAGTACACTTATTGCATTTGCTTCTTAGTACAAAGAGAGGGGCAAAGAATTCTTGTTTCAGTTCTGTTTCTTTGAGAACTTATTGGCTAACTTGAATTGGTTCGCCATGATTATTCTTCATTTTTCCACTGCTATTTCAGTATAAATTTCTGTTATTCAGTAGGGAATATCATCCATTACTCATGTTTGACTCTGTTCTTCGTCCTTGGAACTAATATGGTATAGTATTGTGCTACTAGTATGCTGAAAAATATTGTTTAGCGAGGAGATGGAGTTACAGTACATCCTGCCTAGTCATAGGGTATATTTAATCTATGGATGTTGGATAATGGTCGAAACCTTTGGACTGTATTATTAATTATGCCCTACTTTGTGTTAAAGTACTACCTATTTGGCAGTCTTGCGATTGGTCCAAGTGATATGTATAATTAGAACTCAGAAGCTATGACTGTGACTCTATAGCTAGGTGATCTAATAGTTACCACACGAAGTAACCAAGTACAATGAATCATCAAGTTGTTTCAACAGAAAAAGAGAAGCACCTTGAGGCCTACGTGTACCTTGATATACAAGTTCGACATAATGATCAATTTGAATTAATAGATTAGCTCATTCTTTCATTTTTCTGTCCAGAAGGCAAACTTCTGCTGACTGCAACATCATCTTCTTCCTTGGGAGTTCTTGCCTACTGTATGGTCCTCCTGACCTGGGACTTCTCCCTTCATTTGGAATATATTCATTTTGTTTTTCGCTATTTCTTCACTTCTTCTTCATTTCTTCTTGGGTGGGGGTCAACGACCCTTTGTTACTTGAAACTGCGAACACACCCTTCTTTAGTTCTTATCATTTCTTTTTGGCTTCTCTAGGTGATCTTTTTCCTCTTGCTTTGGTTTGGTTGGGGTATGTGGAGGGTGTTATTGAATACGAAATTAGCCACTAATTTGTTGTTTCATCAGTCTTTGCTAGATTTCTGCATATCTTCCAATAGCTAATATCATCTCTTTTGCAGGTGAAAATGAGAGTAAGAATATCCTTGATGCATTCTTCTTAGGTAAAGCTCTGGCGGAAGCAGTTACTGAGCGCATAGAGTCTACAGTAGGGGAGTTCCTAAGTACAGTTGGCAGATTGCAAGCAGAACAACAAAAGCAAGTTCAGGACTTTCAGGTATTAAATAGTTCAATTTGGAAAACTTGATGCTACAAGTTAGAGTAAATATGCATTGTCTGGCCAATTTGTTTTATTTTACTTTGGAAGGTCCTCATTCAATGATCATTAATAGTTTCGTGTTGGTGTTTACCAACAACTACAAGAAACCTGTAAAATTAGAAAAGGGTGATATTTTGGATAATGTCTCCTCTTGGTATACACGCAATTAACCTGTGTATCTTTACTATGTTATACACTGGCTAAGCATCGTAACTACAAAATTCTTGTTTATGATTCCTTGATGTCTAGAGTTGTTTCCACCCCGAAAAAACTTAAGTGGATGAAGTTTTCACCAAAAATGTGTAACCTCAAAAGTTTGTGCAAAAACAGGAGGAGGTTCTTGAAAGAGCCAAACAAGCCAAAGAGAAAGCAGCACGTGAAACGAGGGAAACACCAGGACTTATTTCCGACTCGTATGCAGCAGATACATTGACAGCAACTGCAGCCTCAGCTTCCGTAGCTAGTCCACAAACAAACATAAATTCCCAGCCCGCTGAGGACTCTGAGCTAGGAGTATCAAATGGAAACTGATATTCCTGCAGGCTGTAGTGTGTGGATATTCATCCTTGTGATGAAATCTGGGTATACCTAATTCAGATTTGTTCAATGGTGCAGCATGATACTTGTGAGAAGGAAATAGACTTTCCTCAAGTGCAATATCATTTCGGCATAAATATTTGTACCTTTTTCACACTTCGGATTGTCAATAAAACTTAATAGCTTCTAGTACAGTGTTTGAAGTGAAAGTCAGATTTGATAAACTGGTGCAAAAAAAAAAAAAAAAGTATTACAGATGATAAAAGGTATCAACACCAGATGGCAGTTCAAATCTGTTATTCTTACTTCCATCAGTTGCTACAACTTCATCAGCGTCATCCGTAGCAGAATCCTTCTTGATATAATCTACCTTAAAAGTCATAATATATCACTGGCAGCTGAGGGCTTGTCTTTCTTCCTCCTTTTTTTCTCAGCTTTTCTCCGTTTAGTGTTCAGCATGCCTTCCTCACTGTATACTTTACTCATTTTGTCTGCTACTAGCACTTTGCCCCTCTTCTGGCCTGCATCACCTTCTCCTGAATCCATTGGCTCATCTCCCTTCTCACCAACAAGGTTTTCTGTTGCATCATCATTTTCAGCCAATGGCTGCTGTAAATTGTCCTCAAGTGTAAATAGCCAACATGATTCAGAATAAGTTTAGAAAAAAGATTAAATTTGACTATAGATATGACTAAGGCTGGCGACCGACCGGACCGGAGCAAAACGGACCGGTTTTACTGGTAGCGGAACCGGCACCGGTTCCGTCAGAACCCTTAAAGTTCCGAAACCGGTTCTACCGGTTTTTTTAAAGGGGTTCCGGCCCGGTCCCCTAGTTACCAGCTTGGTACCGGATCAGAGGTACTGGAATTGTACCAGTTTTTTTTTAATGTTTAGTTATAATATATATATATGTTATTATTATTATTATTATTATTATTATTATTATTATTTAAATATTCATTATATTATTACTATAAAAAATTATTAACTTTTAAT
>JAABOM020000110.1:17282627-17328039 GCA_011800125.2 Solanum clarkiae | reverse complement strand
TTAAACATAGGGGTTAGGCTGCGTACATCCGACCCCCCCTCACCCTGCAATGAGCGGGAGCCTTTTGAGGCACTGGGTATGTTGTTGTTGTTTCTTATTTATATGAAAACATTGAAAGAAATTAATAACAAAGTAAAGAAAAATTCATACCTGAATTATATGGACAAATGAAGATTGAAAACAGAGATCTAAATAGTTGAGCAAGATTTAGAGGGAGAATAAAGCTTTGAATATCAGTTTTTCAATTTCTTTAATATGTCGGTAGAATTTCAACTCGTCCAACAAAATTGGAACACCAATCTTCAAAAAAATGACATATTTAATTTCAATTGTTGAACATGCATCTTTGATTTTCAGTGATTTTTTTTTTTAATTTAGAAAGGATGAGTGCTATGTTGAAGAGGAAGAAGAGAAGTCCTGGACTTGAAATTATTTTGAAATGAAAAGAAGAAGAGAAGTTTGAAAATATCTTAAAATTTTATTGGAATATGTAATAAATTGACCCGACAATCCATTTTTAATTTAACATTTTGATTGAATTAAATTTGATGAGGGCCCCATAATTTTCTATCAATTTTTACTCAAACTTTATATTCTCTCTCCTTTTTAATTTTATTCATAGGCAATTGGACCCCATAATCCACATGTCAAAAAATTAATGGATCCTCATACAAGTTTTGTTGGTTGTACTTCATTCACACTAAATGTTTTCCTTTCGAAGGGAACTAAATGGTATCCATATATACCCTCATTCCAATCATGCAGAATGATTCCTGTAGCCACATCAACATCAACAATTCCTCCTTTTTTGAGTTTACCCTAACCATAACAACTTCCTAAAGAAAGCCACCCACATAATCAAACATAGGAACCTTGTATATGGTAACCAACATTCTTTCTGGACAAAGTTTGAGAATCTCATTAACTGTAAATCCACAGTACTAGCAGTCAAATACATCAATATCATTAAAAAAGTAGAGCTGAAAGCAAAAATGGGAAACAAAATCCAATTACCAGGACCAATTGGGTCGTCTAACTTCTCTAAGCTCTTGCAATTTTGAAGAGCAATAGAAGCATCATCCTCAGATGCAGACCTAAGCATCAAAAAACCAAGGTAGTCCAGCAATCTAGCGTTCTTATCTAACTAGACGTCTTGCATGGATCTTGTTAATCCTGGAGTAGCACTTACGTTGACTACATGAGATCTCTTCAAGCTATTAATCAGACTACTTTTGCCAATATTTGGTATACCAATGACTCCTATAGTGATTGATTTCTTGATCTGTAAGGAACTACCATTACTCAGAAACAAACAATAATTCAACAATATATCAAGTCAAAATTTCACTAGGTGGATCTAGGGATGGTAAAGTGTAACCAGACCTTACCTATAAGGATCCAGAATTTTTTAAGCTTACTTATGTTGTTTAAGGCCATCATGGGCCTCCTATGTCAAGCCAAGTTCAAATGGATTTTTGTTGGCTAAGTTCAACACAAGTACTGGTAGAAGGGTCAACTCTAAACAAGCAAAACTTTTAGCACACTTCGAGTTGTATAGCCACAATATGTCAAATGAAAGCCCTTTGAGTTAGCTTCACAATGTACTTGGTTTCACCTCATCTAATGTCGTATGGAAGAGTTATGATCATTTTCGTGAGACCCTCTTGTGTAGTGGTGTCAAACGGACAGCTTGACGGGTTGTGTTGCCTTTGACGGGCCATTTGGATGGCTTGGGGCTGGAAAGGGCCATTTTTGGACTAAGGCATGTGACACGGTCAGTGGAATGGGCCGTGTGCCTTGCCACAGACCATTTGGATGACTCGTGGGGTGTGCTAGAGAAGCAAGGATCATGGAAGGGAGTTTTTGGCTAAGGGTGGTGCCACGGGTACCTTTAACGGGCCGTGGAGGCTCAGACAGCTCATGATCCTGAGATGTGGGGTGGCCTAGCCACATCGTCGTGCCCAGGTGTGGTGCAACGGACCACTAAATGGACCGTGAAGTGTCAGACGGCCCGTGAAGTGGTCCGTCAAAGTGACGAGACATGATTTTTTTCTAAGTGTTCCCAACTCCCATTTTTTCTTCTAAGTACCTTTGATGGGCACTCCACACGATCCGTAGAGTGCTACACGGCTAGTCAAACCTCCAGTGAGGACACACTTTGTCAAATTTTTCATCCGTTCACTAATAACATTTTTCATAAATTTTAATTACTCTAATCACTTTTTTAGACTTCCAATGGCATCTTAACCTCACCAAAAGACCTAAACCCTATTCCAAAGGATTAAACTCATTACTCTTATCTCAAATAAACCCTCAATTCTCTCAAGAGCTTCCACCAAGACTCCAATACCTATTTTAAGGAAACTCAAGAATAAGTTTAGATTTCAAGACCCACTTCCAAGCTTCTATTCTTTCTTAACTCAATTTCAAGGAACTTAAAGTTTAAGGTATGTGGGTTGATCCTTGATTCCTTCCAATCAAGGAGACCTAAAATTTATTTTTAAAAAAGCCTATATGGATTTTCTTACTTTAATTTGGGATTTTGAATATTATGATTCTTAAAATTCTATTGGTGCATGGTTAGTATTTATTTGATGATTTTAATGTGATTTAAACCCTTATATGAGGTTTTACTTTGGGTTTATGAAATTACAAGTAGGCATGTCCCTTCTTAAAAGCTTGTTTATGCATGGCTGAACTTATGTTAGATTTAAATATGGATTTAAACTTGTATTTACTTTAATTTCACAATATATTATTGATTTTGGATCTAATCATAATTACTCACGCCTTCTTCATATCATTCATAGCATATGCATTCATGTTTATGAGTATTTATGGAAATTATGTTATGGTTTTGAGCTGAGGGTTTTAGGAAACAACCTCTCTACTTCTTTGAGGTAGCGGTAAGGTCTGCGTACAATCTACCCTCCCCAGACCTTCACTGGGTATGTTGTTATTGTTGTTGTTGTTTATGTTATGGGTTAAGTCCAATTATGTTCTATGATATGAGTTTGATATAATATTGGATATGACAAGAATATGATCACATATATGTCTATGAATATGGCTCTATGAGCATTTTGGGTGCTTGCACCATTTTGTATACGAATGAGCTATTCCTATGCATGAGTATATTGACTATAAAGCTATGATTTTGATATTTGAGTCTAAGTATAAATTCCTATAAATGGTATTTGGCTTTAAAGGTTAATGATGCATTGAAATGATCTTGGAAATGAATATTGTCTTTGAAAGCATGTGTGTGTGTATATATATATATATATATATATATATATATATATATTCTTGTGGGATGACGACTTAGCGCCGCTGGATGGAGGGTTTGCTCTCTTTCTTTGAACTATGTGCCAAGCATAGGTTTCCTTTCGAAAATGGGTGTTGTCCCGTAAGGAAAGATGCCCCGAAATGGGAGTTGTCCCGTAAGGAGAAGAAATACTTTGATTTGATTTGTGATTTGTGAAAATCCTATCCGAAATGGGAGTTGTCCCGTAAGGAAGGTTACTTCAGGCAAAATGGGAGTTGTCCCATAAGGTGAAGTATGGTCTATCCTTGGCAAGTAGACCACCACTTTACTGATGATGGGATTTCATCGAGATTTCAAGTAATAGCTCGCTTGGTCTTATTCATGTCGGTTAAGGTCACATCCCCATTATATATGATCATCATTTGCATTTCATGCATCATGAACTTCATAGCATCTTGTTATATTACTTTCCTTGATATCAATTCTTTCTATATTATGTGTCATTGTCATCTAATCTTGATATGCAGGTTTTGGTAAGTTAAATGCATTGCATCCCGCATACTTAGTACATTCAAATGTACTAACATATATTTTTACCTACATGATTTTACCATGTTGGAATCTTAGCTTGGATTCCAGTTTTACTTGTAGTGGTGAGTCCTATCTTTCAAGGACGAACCACCATCCATCTATATATGCCACCTCTTTCATTTATTTTGTACTTGAGGGTGAGACCGGGATATGTCGTGGACCCTGACCCATCTATGCAGAGGCATTGTTGGACACCTTGTAAACCTCTTTACGACATATGCTATGAGTTATGATTAAGTCCATGCAATGTATTTGGTTATCTTTGAGTATTGATATGTGACTTGACCTTATGTTGATGGAAAGATCCTAAGTCCCGAATTGTCCCCATAGCATGAGTCCTACGTACCCGCCCCTTAGTGTTTATGTGTTATGTGAACTCATGTTAACCCTTTCCCCATGATGCCCCCATAGCGTGAGTCCTACTTTCCCATCCCTTAGAACTATATGTTGATTGTTGATTACGCTTCTAAATCAATGATGTGATTTTGGTATCTTCAGGGTTGTTTGAGGACTCTCAGGTTCTCATACGCCGTGTCACATCTAGACCCTGGGTCCGGATCGTAACATTATCATTACCTCATGAAGATAAAGAGTTGTTTTCAAAAGACCATCAGCTCAAGTGCATCAAATCCAATTAATAAAAAAAGAAAACCATAAAGAAAGCATGGCAGTAAATAACAACAGAGTAAAGTCTACAAGAAAGAAAATAGTCTATGGCTAGTACTATAATAAGCACTAACAAGCCTAAGCAAGACACCCTCTAACCCTTCTAATCTTCTACCCTTATATATAATCTCCACTTCTTTCTATCTAAAGTCATGTCCTAGATAATATCAGCAATATGAAGCTGCGCTATGTATTGTCTAAATAATAATTAAACAATAAGTTCAAGTTTGAAAGAGAATGTAAAGTGGAAGTAACTTTGCCAAAGAAGTTTAAATAGCTTCTCGATGTTGGTGATGAAGTTCAATGTCTCTTACTTCTCTTGATTCTTAGACGCAAAGTTCTCTTTACAACACATTTAGAAACACCTAACACACAGACACAACTTATAGACATAAGAGACTTGAAGATGTCCAAGAGGTAAGAGAGAATGGAGAAATGGGTTATAATTTAGAGCTATTGTATATTTTAAATTCCACTTGGCTTTATCCATTAGAATTTTGATGTCTCAAAGCATTCATTTGAAATCCAAATGAAATTATCAGAATGCGGAACAAAACAATCAAACCTATAGGTTACTAGCACTCTGTGAAAAAGGTAAACAAAGTTCTGAAGAGAGAACTCTATAAAGATAATGTTGGAAGTACCTCATGGATTTGTGAGTAATTCTTCAGCAATTTTATCAGTGTCTTGGCTCCAAGGCAATCACTAATCTGCAGGAGATTGCTAGTCTTACTCATACCAGCCTTGGAGGAAGGCTTCCAACTTAGGTTTGACTTCTGTTCTTGGGTGCTACACTTGAAAGCAACCGTTGGTAATTCCTCTCTTAGATACTTATAGCCACTTTTTTGCAGCTTTCTGAGGAATAATATCTGGAGAAAATAATATAGAAGTAAAAGATCTAATCCAAGTAAGCATGTAAAAGTACCCCTTCGAAGTTTCTCTACTAAACATTGTATGAAGCATCATTAACCAAGGAATATGTTGCAACATTTTTAGAACCAAAATAAACAAACCACAATATAGGTTAGTGACCTATATCAAAAGGATGAAGCTGATACACATACACATACATATTATATTTGGATACGAATATTATTTTACATTTATTCACCCATCATTATCAATATCCACTTCTTTAGGCTTTTATTGCTCCTTAACACATGCAAGTGTATATGGTCTCACAAGTAATGTAAGTGGCCCTAATTAAGGAGCCGGTTGTCGACCCCAAAGGATTTGAATGAAATCAGCAACCAATCTTAGTTATCATGTTTATGGTGCTTTTGGTAAAAAGATGTGAAGGTGTAAGTAAAATAAATGCAAAGAATGAATTTCTCCTAAAGTAATCTGACTTCTTACTGTCAAGATATCAATTAACAAGCAATTTCAGGATTGTAGCCTTACCGACTTCATTTAGTCTTAATAATGTCTATTTATGTATTGGTTCTTGATTACTGATTCACGGGGCTTAAATTACTTGAACAGAGTTGCACGCCTCTGCCGACCTACCGTTATTCACTGCCTGACTATATCATTGAGCGGGGATAGACCAATAAAAATGCATTAAAATTATCTTCCTGTATCATGAACCAAGCGAGATGTAAGGGTCGTTGTCACAGGTCTCCTTTAGACGAATCAACCTAGTTGCCTAGTCAAACAAGCTCCTCATACTACTGTGTTCTATCCACTCCAATATCTCTCAAATCAAGAGTGAACAACTAATTTACTCCCTAGCTGATCGGGCTATGAAATGTAGATAAAAATAGCATAGGAATAACCAAAAGAACTCATCCATAGATGTTCAAAGTAAAGAACTAAACATTGTCTGTGGCTACAACCCCAGAATATATAGACTTAGCCACCATAGTCAAAAAATACACCATGAATGATATGAAAAACATCAAAAACTAAGGTGTCAAGATTAAACTAACCAAAATAACCTTAGAACAAGGTTCTCCGTCATCACTACTATGGTTCTTGCGTAAAAACCAGAATGTAAATCTAAAGTCTATGACAAAATAATATTAAGAATCTCGTAACTCGACTTTTTTGCATCTTGTCATCATGTGTGCGACACAAACCCCTGCTGTATATTGGGTTTTTGCTTATTTTGCTAATCGGGCACTTTTACCCATCTTTTGCACAGGTCCGCGATGCTGACTTGGCACATTCTTCGGCTTCACACCTTGTTTCTGCATTTTTCAACTTCTACAACTTCGTCCCAAGTTGCCACGTAGACTTTGGTCTTTTTGCTGCTTCCACTGAGTTTCATCTTCCTAATCCCGAGCTGTGTTCTTCCTTCAAATCCAGGTGTAACTCCAGACTTTCCCAATTGGAGCAAAAATCCTGTAAAAATACAACCAACCAATTTGGGCCCTACATTAGCAAAATAATAGAAAAACTAACTAAAACACCTAGTTTTTGGCTAATTAGGCGTATAAATACACCTATGATTACCACCCCATACTTAGAGCTTTGTTTATCCTTGGTCAAATTAAGACACATGCATGAGACTCGCTACGGTAATATGTACAACGAACATCACACGACCGATGTCTTTGAGCCAAAGTGATCAATTCTCAATGCCTTTAGCAGAATCCACTCGTTCCTAACACTCATGTATACATGTGGACTCATGCAGAATGTTTAACAGTTCGTCCAGTTACTGACCTTAGATGATTATGTGCCCTCACCAAGAAGAATTACCCATGCACACCACTAAGAACCTAATAAAAGATTAAAAATGGGTACACAAACAATTCTCTCTCTCCGAAAAAATGTCTCATATTGCTCCTAGATTCCATAGGCTTGCCCATAATATAAAACTTAGACCTAGCAGGGATTTTCTTTAAAAGATCATGTAGGTCTATGTTTGATTGTAATGTAGGCTATGGGTTGGTGGGATACTTTTATGGATATGGCTGACAAGGCTAAATTCCCCAGTGCTCATAACATACACTCCACTTCCTTTCTTTTATCACTTTCATTCCTCTTTTAACTCAACAACCTTTGTTACCTCTTCACAATACAACGCTTTAGGTACTCCAATTTATTTACATAACTATCAAAATACCATCATAAACTACCCATAAAGAGACACACTATACATAATCTTTTTTAAAAAAAAAATTATGGACCAAACCAGTGTGCATCCGCGACGTGGAGGAATTGCGGATCAACACTGATTGACTGGAATGTGCACTTCTCTTTTTTGGACCAAAATAGTGTGCATCTGTGATGGATCCACGACGTGGAGGCATCGCGGATCAACACTGTTTGGCCAAAATCATCTATGCTTTTTTTTCAATTAACACTCCACTATTGCTCAGCCTTCGGATGTCTATTCAAGTCCCCTCTCCTCTGAGTCATCGTACTAAAATGCTAGGGAATTAGGATTTAACACAGTAATTGACCAAAGAAAAAGAATCAGCTTGAATTGTGGCTAATCAAAGAATAGGCTAAGGCTCAAATGGGCTAACTATAGATATTTTCATTAGGAGGATATAACAGTGTTACAATATTGTGCTGTAAAAGAAATGCCTAGATCCTTTCCTCTAATTTCAACTCCTACCAAGTCCAATCTACATACCGGGCAAGTTCTAGAACCTGTCGCAACAGAGACTTACAATTTGCTTACTCGCTCTTGGCACACTTTCATCACAAGGTTAGCACTAGAGTTACTATTATGGTATTCACATGAATTCAATTAATTAAGAACATATACATTTGCGACTTACAAGGATCAACATCTACTTACTACACTCGGTTCATATGCTCATGCTTGATGCTAGTTTGTACAACTGCCACACTATAAATGAAACTCGATTCGATGAATACCCTCAGGACGATCGTCATCCATCCATCATAGGGCCCCCATCACTCAACTATGACTACTACTACTATTTGCAACGTACAAGCAACTACTACTAAATCATTGTATTAATAGCATATTAACATTCAAGCATCCATGCATAAAGTAGTTAATAGTTACTAATTATAGACCCAAAATAAAAGAAAAGATGTCAAACCTAAAAATAGAGAATATGTCCAAAAATAAACATAAACATCACAAAACTAGGAAATGAAATAGTCTTAATACATGCCAAGAATTATGAATTGAAGTATCATCAACCCCACCCCACACTTAAACTTAGCACTGCCGTCAGTGCTAGCCATACGAAACCTGTGAAGTGGGAATCATGGTGCTAACTCATCGGGCCTTAGGAGAATGGGCTCAGCCCCAAACGTAGATCGGTGGCTCGTCGACTATCTCCTCATCCTCTGATTCGGACTCATCATGTGCCTTATCCAGATCTGTAGGTACATCATCCTCCGCGGGTTCGATGAACCTCGGCCCAATGCCCAACATCGCTTTTGGGCGTTGAGTGGGTAACGAACCTTAACATCTCA
Source organism: Solanum clarkiae (assembly GCA_011800125.2). Lineage (NCBI taxonomy): Eukaryota > Viridiplantae > Streptophyta > Magnoliopsida > Solanales > Solanaceae > Solanum > Solanum clarkiae. The sequence goes on along the minus strand of JAABOM020000110.1, from coordinate 17,319,107 downwards.
GAGCACTTCTGGTGTAGAGGGGTAGCCTCCAGTCTGGTGCCTCAGCATTTCAAGTCGGTATAAGCGGGCCATAATCAGCTCATACCAATTGGCGCTCTCAGTAGTGGTGAGCACCGGGCCCATAGACACATCAGGCCCCTTAATGTTAGCAGCAACATGGGGAGGGCCTGAATGATAGGGCAGTAGTCAACCTTTTCTTTCGACATACTTGTCATATGACACAATTAAGTAATAAGGCCCATAAATGCATACCTGCTCCCCTTGTGAGTTTTAGCATTCCTTATAGCCATCCTGAAAATGGCGCTGGAGTTCAACGCCATCCCTAACATTAGTACATAGGTGAGGCACACTCGACCCCTCATCACATTGGTGAAATACAGTCCCGAGACGAATGAGTGAGTAACCAGTTTGCCCACACCTTAGCCTCCTTCCTCGTGAGCAAAAGGGAAGGAAAGATGATATCCCTTTTTAGCATGTCAGACCTATTTAGCTGTGGAGTTCGGCCCGACAAAAGTGTGGCGGATGGCCTGGTAAGGTGGGCACAAGTATAGCTCCTAGAAGACACCTGTTAAAACCTCTTCGGGAGTGCCGAGGACCTTGTTAATAGCAAGAGGAGAGAAATTTATCTCCAATCCTCGAATGATAACGGACTGAGACCGCGTAACCTTGCTCATATTGGCATAGAACTCCCTAACCAAAATGAGATTGCAGGGTCAGGGTTCTTGGAACATGAAACCCAGTCGTAGCTCCCTGCACCTGTTTAGAATCTAGGATACTCGTCCCGCAATGAGTCCACGTTTATGGGGTTGTCCGGGTAGTACTTAGTCTCGTCATGAGACTGATACCACCGCTTCCCATCCTTGTTAACTGCTTTGGTCCCAAACCAGGTCTATTGTCCCCTTCTTTCCGGAGCGCGGGGCACTTGTGCGACGTCACGGGCCATTTTTCTAGTGTTGGAAGCCCTCGCTCTACTAGATTGGCCGGATCGATGTGGACGAGAAGACATGATTCCTGAAAGCAAAAGCAAGTCCACAATCAATACATAATCAACCATGCCCATGACCCCATACTTAGATTCATGCCCGTATAGCGAAGGTACTCAGACTTGCCCAAGTCATACAATTCAACACAAACCCCTTATTTGAAAGCATCACAATCTATCCCAACACTATCAACCACCAATTTCCTCAAGCACACAGTCAAACCCATAAGCATGGCATAGATTTGAAGCAATTTAAGCCCCCCCCCCCCAAATAGTGTTTTGCACCCCATACTTAAAATTTGGCAAATTCCATATATAACCATCACATCAAGCACAATGCAAAGCCAAGAACACAAAATCCCCCAATTTTCCCCAATTTCCTCATAAATTTTCAGCCTAGGGTTTACATCCTCAACAATCAAACACAAAACTTCCTCCTATGACCAAATTAAACCAAGATCAATCATATCCAAAAGTATTAACTAAGAATAATCAATAACCAAGTAAATCGACTTTGAATTTACCCGACACCATGAAATATTGCATTCCTTAGAGTAGCAAAATCAAGTAGAATTAAAGTGAGAAGACATACCTTGTGAGAAGAATGCACTCTACACGAGAAAAATCTTGAGAATTTGATGTGCGACATGGAGTAGTTTGAAAATTTAGTGAAAGAGGGAAGAAGGAGAGAAAAGTTGAAGAATAAGGGTTTGGGGTCCGGGATGATGCTTAAAAATGAAAGAAAAAATGGGTTTGGGGTATTTAAAGGGGGTGGGGCCACGTCAGGACATGGACGTTTTAACACACATCCGCGTTCCCTCCGCGTCATGGAGAGAATGCGGATTTACACTTGTAAATCTTCGTTTCCTGACGTTTGGGACAGTACGCATCTTTGATGCATCCGCATCACGGTACCTTCGCAAATGCTTACTGTCCGGCTCTCCGAAAAAATTAATTTTTTCGCTCCGGACCCCGTAAAATACTTCGAACACCCGAACATGCTTTAAAACACTAAAACAAATAGATTAGACCAACAAAACACAAAAAATACCCAACGGATCATCGGGAAATGAGGACTGAAAAATTTGCATAAATTGGTACAAGGTCCACGATGCGGAGGCATCGCGGACTTGTACTTGTGCAAAGTATGCACATTTTCAATACGACATTTGATTTTCTGATTTTTTATATTTTATTTTTGAAATAAAATAAATAAAAACTCTAATACTATTACCTCACCACGGGTTGCCTCCTGTGCAATGCCTAATTTAACGTCGCGGCATGACGCAGCATCAATTATTCATCATTGGCCAACTCAATGGCCTCTTAGACATGATTCGTGTCCTCACCGTAGTAATGTTTGACACGCTGACTATTCACTAAAAAAGTTTGGTTCGTGATCATATCTTTCAACTCCACAGCTCCATGGGGTGTGACCGCTAACACCACGTATGGTCCACTCCATTTGGATCTCAGCTTTTTTGAAAATAATTTCAAGTGAGAGTTAAAGAGCAATACCTATTGTCTCGGCTCAAAGTTCCGCTTGATTATGTGTCGGTCGTCCCATTTCTTGGTTTGCTCCTTGTAGAGCTTGGCATTTTCATAGATTTGGAGCCGGAACTCGTCCAACTCCTCCAATTGCTCTAGTCTCTTCCTACCTGCGACCTTTAGGTCAAGATTTAGTCTCTTTCTTGCTCAGTAAGCCTGGTTCTCAAGCTCGACTGATAGGTGACAAGCCTTACCATACACCAGCCTGTAAGGATATGTGCCTATTGGGTCTTGTACGCTGTCCGGTAAGCCCACAAAGCTTCATCAAGCTTAATCGCCCAATCTTTTCGGGTGGCGTTCACTGTCTTTTGTAATATCAACTTGAACTCCTAGTTTGACACCTCTACTTGTCCACTCGTTTGTGGGTGGTACGTTGTAGCCACATTATGCCTTATTCCGTATTTTACTAGAAGATTCTTCATGATTTGGTTGAGAAAGTGTGTACCTCTATCACTGATGATGGCTCTTGGAGTACCAAACCGAGTAAAGATGTTCTTCTTGAGGAACTTGCTCACCACCTTAGCATCATTTATTGGGAGGGCTACTGCTTCTACACATTTAGAAACATAGTCAACAGTTACCAGGATATAGTGACATCCGAACGATGGCAGGAATGGTCCCATGAAGTCTATGCCCTAAACATCAAAAATCTCCACCTCCAAAATATTGTTTAGGGGCATTTCATACCTCCAAGATATGGTGCCAGACTTCTGGCAACCATCACAGGCCCCAGAGAATTGAATAGCATCTTTGAAAAAAGTCAACCAGAAGAACCCTGATTGCAATACCTTGTGTGTTGTTTGCTCACCACCATGATGACCCCCATACGGGGAGGCATGACATCTCTCTAGAATCTTCTTCATCTCAACCTTCGGAATAAATCTCCTCACCATGCGGTTGGCCCCTTGTTTGAAAAGGTAAGGCGCATCCCAGGTATACGCCTTTGCATCATGAGCCAACCACTTTTTCTATTGGTATGTAGCATCAAGGGGAAATACACTGCTCACCAAGTAGTTTACTATATCTGTGTACCATGGTAGTTGTTCTACCTCAATTGCTAGCAGCTGCTCGTTAGGGAACTTTTCTTTGATCTGCAACTGCTCACCTATGTGAGCATCAGTTTCTAGATGGGACAGGTGATCTGCAACCGAATTCTCACTCCCCTTATGATCCTTAACCTCTTTGAAGCAATAAGATCCATCTGATCAATCGTGGCTTGGCATTTTTCTTGTTGAACAAGTATTTCATAGTCGTGTGGTCTGTGAACATCACAACTTTTGTTCCCACCAAATATGCTCTGAACTTGTCAAATGCATACTCTAATGCCAACATTTCATTCTCAGTAACTGTGTAATTACCTTGTGCAGCATCCAGAGTCTTGCTGGCATAGTATATTGAGTCACTTTGTTTCTGTGCTTCCCAGTACCACCCCTACTGCTGTATTACTAGCATCACGCATTATCTCATAAGGGAGCCCCTAGTCAGGTGCTACTAAGATCGAGGCCTCTACCAACTTCTTTTTCAGCAATTCAAAGGCCTACAAATAAGAATCATCAAAGTGAAAGGGTACATCATTTTCCAACAAGGCGTACAATGGATAAACAATCTTGGAGAAGTCCTTAATGAATCTGCGGTAGAACCCTACATGTCCCAGAAAACTCCGGACTCCTTTGACTGACGCCGATGGTGGCAGCTTCTCAATCGCTTCTATCTTTGCTCTGTCTACCTCCAACCCTCGTTAGACACCTTGTGGCTTAGGACTATTCCCTCCTTAACAAGGAAGTGACATTTCTTCCAGTTAAGAGCGAGGTTACTCTCCTCACACCTTGATAATACTCTGTCTAGATTCTGTAGACACCTTTCAAAAGACTCACTAAAGAAAGAGAAGTCATCCATGAACACCTCCACGAAGTCCTCTACCATGTCATGGAATATGCCATCATGCACTTTTAGAAAGTGGTGGGTGTATTTCACAAACCAAAGGGCATGCGATTGAAAGCATAGGTCCCATATGGACATATGAAAGCCATCTTTTCCTGGTCCTCAGTGCAATGGTGATTTGATTATACCCTAAGTATCCATCCAAGAAGCAATAGTACTCTTGCTCAGCTAGTCTGTCCAGTATCTGATCAATAAAAGGCATAGGGTAGTAATCTTTCCTAGTGGCATCATTCAACTTCCTGTAATCCATGCAGATATGCCACCCCATCACCGTTCTTGTTGGGATCAACTCATTCCTCTCATTGGTGACGACCGTCATCCCTCCTTTCTTGGGGACACACTGCACAGGGCTTGCCCACTTACTGTCTGAGATGGGGAAGATGATCCTTGCATCCAACCACTTGATAACTTCTTTCTTTACTACTTCTTTCATGATTGGATTTTAATATTCTCTGTGGTTGTCCCACAGGCTTGTGACCCTCTTCCATGAAGATTTTTGCGCATACACAAGGCTGGGTCGATGCCATGAATATCTGACATCTGCCAACCCATTGCTCTCTTCCGTTTCTTTAGGATCGCTATAACAGCATCTACCTAGGTTGCAGTCAAAGAAGCAGACAAGATTACAAGTAATGTATTATTTTCACCAAGGAATTCATACCTGAGATGTGATCGTAACTGCTTCAACTCCAGCTGAGGATCCTTTTCAATTGAAGGTTTGGGTGGTGGTCCCAACACCCTGTTCAATGGCTCAACCTTTTTCTTCAACATACTCACATTGTGAGTGTTCAATACACTTTCGATTTCTTTGGCCTCAGCATCATCCACTAACCCTTGATTCAACAACACCTGGGCTAGTGGGTTTGTGATCTCAACTCAGCTCGTAGCAACTGCAGTGTCTACCACTGTGATGGCTGCCAGATCTTCATATACAGCCGGTAGCTTCATAGATTTATAGACATCAAATATCTCCACTTTATCACGGGCTCTCATGGTGAGCCTACCTGCTGCAACATTAATTAAAGCCCCTCCTATAGCTACGAACAAGCGCCTAAGTATAAATGGGACTCAGAGTCCGGTTCAAAATCCAGGATGACAAAGTCCATGGGGAAGATGAGAGATCCCACTTAGACTAAGACATCCTCAATAACACCATCTAGCCTTGCCACAGACTGATCTTCCAGTTGTAATAGAATAGTGGTGGGCTTCGGCCTTCAAAGCCCCAACTTCAAGAACAAAGAGCTGGGCGTGAGGTTGATGCTAGCTCCCAGATCATACAGGCCTCTTGCATTCAAGAAACTCCCAATGGTTACTTGCACAAAAAGCTTCCTAGATCCTTTAACTTTGCTGGCAAGTGTGATCTATTCAGAATCTTGGAGCTACAAGCATCTGTAAGTGCCACAATCTCATATTCAGTGCACTTGGTCTTGTTTGCAATAATGTTTTTGACATACTTAGCATACTTTGGGATTCCCTGTAAAACATCAATCAAGAGTAAGTTAATTTGTACATGTTTTAGCAGCTCGATGAACTTCTGGAAGCAGTCGTCCTCCTCCTTCTTTTTCAACTTCTGTGGGAATGGAGGAGGAGGTTTTCGCAATAGAGTTACCTCATCAGTGCTTGGGCTGGGTTACCAGCCTCATTATTCTGTGCAGTGTTCTAGTCATCCCTATTCTTCTTCTTTGGGATCAACTCAGTCAAAGGTCTTCCGTTTCTAGTGCTGACTGCATTTACTTGCTTTGGGTTGGGATCAACGTTACTTGGGAGGCCCCCTTGAGGACTAGAATTTATTGAGCTGGCCAACTGTCCTAACTGCTTCTCTAAATTTTGCAGATCCTTCTAATGCCTTCGAATCTCTTCTTCTTGTCTACTCTAATTCGCCATAATTTGCCTCAACACCTCACTATCAGTCATAGTGTTTAGATTGGCCTATTTTGCAGGCTGTTGTACTAGATGGTTCTGAAAAATAGTACCACCCTGTGGTCTCTGCTGAGGTGGCCCATTGTTCTGCTGATTTATCCCCCATGAGAAATTTAGGTGGTTCCTCCAATTTGGGTTATATGTATTCCCGAACCCTTGATAACCCCTTGATTAGCATTGCCCATAAAGTTTACTGCTTCTGGATTAGTTCCGGAGGATTCAGCAGTGTGGTCGCCTCCCCCACAAATATCACACCAACTCGTTTGTTTGCTGACCTACCGCCACTAGTGCTTGCTGTTGTAGACCCAAAGCCAAGTTGAAGTTCGTGGTCATCATGTTCTGCATGACCACCATTTGAGCCTGCAGGGCTATTATAGCATCAACTTCTAACACACCAGCCTGCTTTTGGACTGCCAGTCTCCTGGATCCTCCATCCCATTCTGGGGTTCCTTGAGCAATCTTATTGAGAAGAGCATATAATTCATCGTATATCTTCTCCAATGCTTATTCTCCTATATCTGAATCGAGGAGAATCTTGGTATTGGGTTCCAATCCTTCAATGAAGGTATGGATCAGTACCTCGTTAGCTTGATAATGGTGTGGACAATTGACTAAGAGAGTTTTAAACCTGTCCCACGCTTGATACAGATTTTACCCAGATCTCTGCTTGAACCTCAGGATCTCACTTCTGAGTTTGGCTGTCTTACCAGATGAGAAGAATCGAGTGAGAAACTTACGGGTCAAATCATCCCAGGATGCTATGGAGTTTGGTGGCTCAATTTGTAACCACCTCTGGGCTTCCCATAATAGTGAGAAGGGGAATAAGGTCATCCTCAATAGTCATGGTTCACGTTCGTAGGAATGAAAGTATCTGTAATCTCAAGAAAATTCTGAAGATGGACCTGTGGATCTTCATGTGGTATCTCGGTGAACTGTCCAGTATAGTGTAGTAGTTGTACCAAGTTCTGTTTCAGTTCCGACCAACCACCAGGCTCAAGTTTGACAAACAACTAGTAACATTGGTGGTCCTCGGGATTGCCACATCCTTCACTGCCCTCGATATCGGTGGTGCGGCTGTAGGTGCTGGTAATGCAGGTGCGTTACTCTCTGCTATGTCCTCTCCAATAGGGTCAACTTCTTCCTTATTATCCGTTTGATCCTCCTGCTCGATGAGTTCAATCGGCGGCATTTGGAACAAAACCCCTGCTCTCCTCTTTGATTAACGAAAACAGGAGTCCTGATCTTCCAACTTACTGATCTATTACCTGCATAACACCACCTCTAAGATCAATATAGTGAACGCCACAAAACAAAACAACTCAGATAATCAACTAATTTGCTTCAAATCCCCGACAACGGTACTAAAAACTTGCTGCTCCCCAGCACATGCAAGTGTACGTGGTCTCACGAGTAATATAGTGGCCTTGATTAAGGACCTGGGTTGTCAAACCCAAAGCATTTGAATGAAATCAGCAACTAATCTTAGTTATCACGTTTATGGTGCTTTTGGTAAAAAGATATGAAGGTGTAAGTAAAATAAATGCAAAGAATGAATTTCTCCTAAACTAATTTGATTTTTTTACCGTCAATATATCAATTAACAAGTAATTTCAGGATTGTAGCCTTACCGATTCCATTTAGTCTTAATAGTATCTATCGATGTTTGGGTTCTTGATTACTGATTCACAGGGTTTAAATTACCTGAATAGGGTTGCAGGCCTCTGCCGGCCTACCGTTATTGACTCCCTAACTATATTTTTGAGCGAGGATAGACAAACCAATAAAAATGCATTAAAGTTATCTTCCCGTATAATGAATCGATCGAGGTGTAAGGGTAGTTGTCACATGTCTCTTTTACACAAAACAACCTAGTTGCCTAGTCGAACAAGCTCCCTATACTACTACATTCTATCCATTCCAACATCTCTCGAATCTAGAGTGAACAACTAATTTACTCCCTAGTTGATCAGGCTATCAAGTATAACTAAAAAAAATATAGGAACAATAAAAAAAACCCATTCATAGATGTTCAAAGTAAAGACTAAACATTGTCTGCGGCTACAATCCCAGAATATGGAGACTAGCCTCGTAGTCAAAGAATACACCATGAATGATATGGAAAACATAAAAAACCAAGGTATCAAGATTAAACTAACCAAAATAACCTTAGAACAAGGTTCTCCGTCGTCTCTATTATGGTTCTTGTGTAAAAAAAGAATGTAAACCTAAAGTCTATGATAGAATAATATTAAAAATCCCGTAACTTGACTTTTTCGCATCTTGTCCTCAGGTCCGCGATGTGGACCCATGGTCTATGCTGGGTTTTTGCTTATTTTGCTGACTGGCACTTTTACCAATTTTTGCATAGGTCCGCGACGCAGACTTGACACATTCTTCAGCTTCACGCCTTTTTTCTGTATTTTTCAGCTTCTATAACTTCGTCCCAAGTCTGACACGTGGACTTTGGTCTTTTTGCTGCTTCCACTGACTTTTATCTTCTGAATTTTGGATTGTGTTCTTCTTTCAAATTCGGGTGTAACTCTGGACTTTTCCTATTGGAGCAAAAATCCTGCAAAAACACAACCATCTGGCGTACTTGGCCCTGCATTAACAAAATAAGAGAAAAACTAACTAAAACACCTAGACTCTACGAATTTACCCTCTAACTTATCTCTATTTATGAATATTTTTGGATGATTAGGCGTATAAATACTCCTAAGATCAGCTTCCATATTAAACTCCAACCAACAACCTCTTACTTTCAGAATGACGTAGTATAAGACAAGTGGTATTACCGTGGCTATCTTTGCTAAGTAAATAGTTAAAGAAAAGAAAATCCAAGCAGATGCAGGATAATGCTAACAATTATAGAATATACCAATTTTATTGAGGAGTAAAATGAGATGTTTCTCGAGTCCCGCTGTCATCATATCTTTTCAATAAGACAGCGGGTACTAAGAGGATCTCGAGCAATAAGCACTTCCAATTACATCAGAAGCATCCATTACTTTGACCAACTCCTTGTAGAAAGCTCTTTCAGAGTTATCTATATCATAAAATCAAGCGTCAAGATCAAAGAAAGAAAAAGGAGTAAAACCTCTAATTTCACTCCCATTTCATTTGCCAACCTACCAATAACGAATGTAAAGAAATAGCTTTCGCTTACCTCGTTGTTTAATCAAAAAAGATGAGCTATCATTTATCCTTCCTTCTCCAACTTCTTTTTCTTTCATTGAAGTCAAATCTTCCTATTTGGACATATCATCATCATTAAGCAATCTAAGGTTTCTCTTCTTTGCCTGGAAAATAGTATTTCTGGGAGGTAAATATGTGCACTAAAAATATCATGGAGGAAACTTAGAAAATCGAACCCCCCATTAGCGAGAAACCTATCAAATACCAGTTTTTACACTATTGACATGGTAGTTAGTCTGCCAAGAGATAGCCCAGAAGCACAACCTATGGGTAAAATCCTCTTTAGATTTTTCTTTTTTTTCTTTTGTTGAGCTACATAAAAAGGGATACCTTGAACTTCAATGTTCCAATATTGTTGTACCACCTCCTTAAAAAATTTTTTGTGGTTGGTCCAAAAGTTTAAAAACTTAAAAGGTTTCACCATATCTTCCTAATCAACCCTACATGGTATATGCAAAGGCGAGTGATGTGATCCCTACCTGTTAAGATAATGGACTTTTGTGGAAGGGAACTCTTGTAAAAGTTCCTGATTCCCTAGAACTCTGTCAAATCTCTTAAAAATGTAATCCTCTTCAGTTCTTCTATTCCACTATGTGTGATCACTACCTATTACTATGTAAAAATCATTGTCTCTAGAAATGTTACAGGATCCCTCCTAGACTTTCCTCTTCATTCAAAATGACATTAAAATCCCCACCCACAATCCAATGGTAGTAAATTTTTGCAGCCATTTTCTCTAAATTTTTTCATAATTCATGTTCTAGAGAACTACACCTTGCGTAAATTGCTGATAACACCATCACTTTAGACTATTCCATCTATCTGAATTTCATAGATAGTTGTTGATGAGTATTACTCAATATTTCTCTATCTCTATCTGCATACTAGAAAATCTAAATCTTTGATGAAGAATTAGCCATTGCATATTTTATTGCTAATCTTCTTCTATACTTGTCAATTCCCTAAGGCCCTTGGAAAGGTTTCATAAGGGTTGAATGACGTCTTTTCCTAAGATTTGTAAGATGCTCAAAAGAGTCTTGAGTGTTTACCGACATTTTGCTCCAAAAAAGATTTTATCAATCTTCATTTGGATAGCGACGCTCTAGCTTAACTACTTCTTGTATTTATTTGACTTCATTCTGCTCTTGCATTTTTTCTTTGTTGGTGGTATTCTTTATCTCCTTGACATGTCTTACTGATGAATCATATTTTTTATCACATCTTGTATTATTTATGATATATCTTCCCCAACATCTTCTCCTCTCTCATCATCCATATTTATTTTCATTGTTGATTCTCCTTTATCCTACTGAATCATCATTGTATCTTTATTTAGATCTAGACTCAAATTGTTATATGCTACTTGATCTACTTTTGGGTCTTCACATCTCTCTATTTTCTTTGAATCATTTTTTACTTCTAAATTTGCTTCATCCTCTTCTTTGCAAATAACATTATCTTTTGACAATACCTCCATGATGCTCCATTTCTTTCCCTCATCTTTGTTTGAATCACTTTTTGAAGCAGTACAAACCTTTTTATTTATGTCCCTTCTTGTGATCTCCTCATTTATCTCAACTTCCTTTTCATTCATTGTTGTTTCTCCACCTTTTATGAGGTAGTGGTAAGGTGTGCGTACATTCTACCCTCCCCAGAACCCACTTGTGGAATTCCACTAGGTATGTTGTTGTTATTGTTGTTGTTTCTTCACCTTGATCATTTGCTTGTCTTTATTTTTCAAAAACTTTTTTCATTCATTTTTGCTGAATCTTTTGATATTTTATTTAAATTTGTGACCTCGTTTTTCTATATTTTCTTTGTATTTTCTTTATCTTTGTGAGCACTGAATTTATTAATGTTTCGAAGTGATTCTTCCGCTTGACGATTTTCTTTTGACTCTATCTCTACACTGTATCACCACTTTTGTTCTTTATCACTAGATTTCTTCACCTCTTTATTTGCATCATCTTTTCCTTGGGTATAATTCTCGATGTAACACATAATAATCCTTATACCCTTGCAATTTGCAATACTTTGGAACGTATTAATATTAAATAAGAATCACTTCTCTTTAATCTCTCCCAATTTCTTAAAGCAAATTAACCTTCACCTTTACTCTAGCACAACTTGGTCTAGTCTTGTTCCTTGTGACTATATCCATTGCTAGGGCTTTCTTACCACTATAACTAATATAAAATATAATTCCTTGTCAAAGAAATTAGGGACAATGATGGAAAGGATACCCATGCTATCACAATGGTAATTTTCTCCCAAGATTAAACAAATGATTTCATTTAAGTGTTCTCATTGGGTAGGACCAATTTTTGATCAATGTAATAAATCGACTTTGATAATAGATGAACATAGTCTTCCATAGTTGATTCTCTAATCAATATATATCTACTACTCAAAGAACCTATTGTATACTTATTCTTGAGTTTGCATTGCTTACGTAGAATCTTACGCAGTTTCTACTTATCTGGCCATCTAAGAGAACTTCCCAATCACCACATACCGCAAGTCATTCAGAATTATCTGTGATACCTCATCCTCCTCCCATATTACTTGTGGTTCTCCATGCAAATATGAGATAGATTTTCTTGGAATTAATTGTTTCTTCTGAGCAACAAGTTGTAAAGTGGCAGCATAATTCATTGCTCCAACAGCAGGTGTTATATTATTATCAAGGTTATGTTGAGCAACCCCGTTAGAGGCTACCCAGTGACCGTTTCGGCCATTCATGGTGGGCCCTGATGGTAGCTTTTAAGATTTTCCGTATCTAGAGTTGTAGAGAGCATTTTCTTAGTATGCTTTTGACCATGTAATTTGGAGTTTCTTCTTTATTAACTTGCTATTATTGGAATATTTTGATTTGCTGTATATTGAAATATTCATGGATTCAATTCAAATGGTGGTTCTGCTTATTCACTGACTGACTATCCGCTTAACAAAATTAAAAGAAGGTACTAAATAAGATCTTTTCCCTGTCCCCAAATTTAGATTTCACCTCCAAGAAATAAAGAAAATTTTTCCGTTCATATTTGAAATTGAAAATAATTAATAGACATTAGTACTTTGGAATGATAATAAATTCATCCAGTAGATTAATCACTTATCAATTCACACTTGTATTTATCTCCTATAATTTTCATTACAAATATATTTTAATATTATTTTAAAACATTAATATTAATTAGCATGAATACATGTGCAATGCATGTATTAGAGAACTAGTTGGATGATAAACATGTGTGAACCATTCTTGTACTAATAAGGGTGTATGTGAGCCCCTTTTCAAACTATACCATATATGTGAATTACTTTTGTAACGAGGATATATCAACTCTAAATAAAAAAGTTTAGGGATATATTATATCTACTTTTCATGAAAATAATAATAATGATATAATAGTAGCATTTAAAATTTTTCTAAATTCAATAGTAAAATTTAACCTTTTTTTATTTTTTTAAAAGAGAATATAAAATACAATCTCCTTAAAAAATGAAAAAAAAAAAAAGGGAAATACACAAAGGAGTGCGGTATTAGATTAGGGCCTTTTGCCTATTGGAATACATGTGATCATCATTTCTGGTGGTCGTCTCCTGTGCGGTCCATCCACTCCAGGTACGCACATTTCCAATCCAGCAATCTTCGTTTTCACCACTGCTTTCCCTATCGTTTTTCTCCTCTTCTCTCTGTGGTAACTAGGGTTTTATTCTGCTCGAACTACGCATCAATGTCTTCATGGATTGAGCCTCTAGACATCTAAATAATGAGATTTTAGACTTATAAGAAATCTGCATTCCACTACAAAATCATTGGTATGTCTATCGTCTGTTGCTGATGAAATTATATGTTCTTCGGTGCTCTGCCCGATTGTGTAAATGTTGTGCATTTTGTTTGTTGAGGTGAACAGGAGGCCGGGGGAGCCTTATTAGTATGGTGAAGTAATTTGTTTGTTGATATGGTAGAGGCTATGGTAAAGTGTAATACACTTCGTGAACAGTACTATCCAAACATGTTGGGGGAAATAAAATGGTTTTTCTTTTTATGCATATATTATTGTATTGTATTTTTGATATATTATGATAGTTTATTTGTTTTAAGGATGCAAGTTCTTGTCTAGCCTTTGTAAGGCTTCATTTGTAATTTGTACATGTCATATTTAGGGCGGAAAAATGTAATTTGGTACAAGTTTTATTTGTCTAGTGCTTTGGAATTTTACGGAAGTTTGATCAACTCTATTGTATAAAAGAAGGCAAACGTTCCTTCCTTTTCTTGCTGGAACTCGATTTCTGGTGAGGATATGTTTCATTCATACACTCTGAATGAAGCACAACAAGTTTTTGTTTTCTGCAAATTAGGAGCAACAATACACTTAAAAACTCTCAGTTATTAAGCTTCCTTTTGATTTACACCAAATACAAAAGAGAAAGGGGTGTTAGTGATAGATGAATTAATATGAGATATTCAAGGGGAGGTGCCGTAGTGTATGTTATTCGCAAATGGCATACTATTGATTGACTTGACCAGAGATGCGGTGGAGTTAATGATTGGCCAGAAGTTTGGAAACAGACCCTATCTAGAAAGTTTTAGTTAAGTAGGACTAAAATAGAGTACCTAGAGTGCCAACTCAGTGACGTAACGTATAAAGCGGAGGTAGAATTGAAGATCGATACACAATTCATAGTTTCATACTCAAGAGAGGAAATTTCAAGTATCTTTATTTTATAATCCAAAAAAATAGAGAAATTAATGATGATTTTGCATATCATATTGGATGGGGTGGATGGTATTGAAGCTCGCGTCCAGGGTTCTATGTGATAGAATGTGCCACCAAGGCTTAAAAGTAAATTTTACATAGTGGTAGTTAGACCTACATTATATTATGGGGCAAAATGCTAACTAGTTAGGAGCACACATATTCAAAAGATGAATGTAGCGGAGATGAGAATGCTCAGATGGATAGGGTATATAAGATTATAACGAGGTTATACATGAGTGACTTTTGTGGTACAAGATGAGGGAAGCGGGATTGAGATAATTCAAACTTGTGAAGAGGAGGTGCGGTTGGCCATAAATAGGTTTTAGGAGAGGTAGAGGTAGGCCGAAGAAGAGAACAAGGGGAGATGATTAAACATGACATGACGCATCATGTCTTCAATTTTTCGATGACCCTAGATAAAAATGCTTGAAAGGTCAAGGATAAGCACACAAGGGTAGTAGGTAGCCAAATGTTGTCATACTGTTAAAAGGGAGAGGCAGGATCCAGTTTCCTCTTCTCATCTTCTACTTATTTAGTAGTATTAGTTAGTATTGGTAGTATCTTTATCTTCAATTTGCACTACTACCTATTTCTTCATTTGCTTTGTTCATCTTGAAATTCTTCTGCCATTAGTTTTTTTTTATTAGTGGTTTGATTGTTCTTCTTTTGAGCAGAGGGTCTATCTGACACAACCTCTCCTACAAAGATAGGGGTAAGGTCAACATATATCTTACCCTCCCCAAACCTCACTTGTGGGATTACACTGGGTTTGTTATTATTGTACGAAAGAAGAAAAGGTAAAACATGTAACATAGCATATCACGTGGAAAAGGAATAAAAAATATTAGGATACTCTTTTTTGTAGTGATCGGATGCTCATTGGTGTAATTGATTATCATTATTGTTATGCAGTTTTTTGGAAGCCAAGGTCGTATGAGCATCTTACAGTATGCGGAAAATCAATTGAATCTTTTTAATTAGAAAAAGAATAACAGATGGCAGGACAGGTGGCTTTCACTTCAAGTTTCAAACTGCTTGACAGTGGACAGCTCTTGACACAACAACTCTTCATGCCGAAAAGCTCAGCTATGTTGATGCACAGGTCTTGTTTCCTGATCTGGCCACTTAGATTTCTCTAGATATCATTGCAAAAAAGGATAGCCTGAAGACTGTGTCGCTTTAAAGCTTCTCTAAACCCTTAGAGTTTATGGTTGTGGAGTTCAAATCTTATGCTTCCATGTTTGAATAGACGGGCTTTCCTCTTCTATTTTTTTTTAAAAAATAGAAAGAGTAATTTAACTTAAGTGATGTCTGATACTTGCTATCTTTGGCTCAGGGGATTTTACTTTGGGGGTCATAAAATGTTACGCATTCGATCATCAAACATTTGGAAGGTCATTAATCCGTACTTAATGAAGCTGGAGAGAAGATCAAACATTCAAAGTAGGAGGAGATGCTTTTGCCTCGCTTCTATTGTTGATGCTGATGCTATAGTAACTTCTGAGTGGGTTCCTACCATTGACCAATTGCTTCTCATGACCAGTATAGTCCTTACATATATAGCTGGAGTAATACCTTCAGGAAAAAATTCTTCTTTAGATACTGGAGGAAAGATCCAAAGTGGAGATGTGGATCCCAACATGATGACCTCTTTGGGTAGGTAAGAATGGTTGTTAGATGAGAGCTCACTTGAAGTGGTATTGTTAGTTTCTGAAGCTGCTTTGCAGTCATTTGACTATGTTTGATGTATGTATCATGTTAGTTGTTAGACCTATGTATCACTTTTCATTGATAGATCTTTTTTAACTGCAGTGTGAGGAGAAACAATGGGTGCATCAGCATAGAATTTGTATGGGATGTTGTAAAAGGAAAACTGATGAATTCTCTGTCTTCCATAAAACTAGTGGATCTTGGTGCTACAAGCATTGTATTTGATCAAAACCATGGAAAACAACCTTCAAATTTGTCCGCCCTTGCTCAAGGTCCAAGGTTAAGGCTGCTGTGGGCGTCTTTTCAGTTGCTCAAGAAAGAGGCAGGCACTGTCTCTATCATTGCCTTACGCATTTAGATAAAATATCTTGGTGATGCTATAAACTAGATTCATTCATTCATGAAACAAGTGGAGAATAGTGAAAACATATTAGGTACATATAAATTTGTCTCTTGAAGAAACTAGCTCGTACCAGATCCTTCATAATCTTACTGAAATTACGCTTCGGATTCAAATCATTTTTAGAAGTGGAGTGGTATACTGGTTTTATTATTCGCCGCATGCTCCAGAATGGACATTTGGAGCATGGATAACATATCATGGGGGTCAAACATTGTGTAATATAACCTGGATGGGTTTGACTCATACCTTGTCAAGGAATACACCCGTACAGTTGACTGATCAGTCCTGCATTGGTTGGGGTATGAGCTATAGTCTCTTTACTTGATATTGAACAAGTCTCATCTCATAAGCTAGCTTTTGGGATTAAGGTCTAATGTTTATTTTTCTTAAGAGACATGGTAGCAAAGTCTTGCACATCTCTGATGTTGGTTCTCTCATGGTATATCTCCACTTTTCGGATATGGTTAACATATCACATTGATTGAGGATATGACTTTTATGAGGTCTTGGACAATATTTACCTCTTGAGCTAGCTTTTACCTAAGTTGCTTGGATTTGTGTATGGGTATCTGACATGGATGCGGATCCGACTGTCGGATTCAGCAAAATCTAAATTACTCCCTCTGTTTAAAAAAGAATGACCTCCCAGGAAACAACCTCTCTACTTCTATGAGGTAGTGGTAAGGTCTGCGTACATTCTACCCTCCCCAGACCCCACTTGTGGGATTTCACTGGGTATGTTGTTGTTGTTGTTTAAAAAAGAATGACCTACTTTCCTTTTTTGGTCTGTTTAAAAAAGATGACCCATTTTCTTTTCTGGCAAAACTTTAATTTCAATTTTCCACGTGGCATGTTCGGGCAGTGGCGGATCTAGAATTTTAACTCAGGGGGTTCAAAATATAATAAAACTAAGAAAAGCTAGAAATATAATGCTTTAAGTGGGATTTGAACCCTGAGCATGAGAGTTCATTTAAATGAAAATCTACCACTATGCTAGACCTTGCTTATTATTTAGGGAGTTCAAATTTAATTTATATACGAAAATATAGAAAATTTACCTTATATATACAATGTATTTTTTTGCCGAAGGGGTTCGGATGAACCCCCTCACCAAAGCCTAGGTCCGCCCCTGTGTTTGGGCCACAAGATTAAAGGGCATTTTGGTACATTTAACATGACTTTAATTTAGGACCACAAGATTGAAAAGTCTTTTTTTATTTTCTTAAACTCCATGCGAAGTCAAACTAGATCATTCTTTTTGTAACAGAGGGAGTATAAGATATGGGGTACAAATCCAGGTGTGGATATAGGTGCTGTGATTCGGCTAAAAAATTCAAAACTATAAAATGGACCTATAAAGATGTTCCAAATTTTGAGAGATATGTTGTGGAAAACATACATATATGTTGTGGAAAACTTATATACATGTTGTAGAATTCGATCTTTCTTCCTCCAAGATGGGAGTTATAAAACATAAATTTTGAAATTATCCTCTTTTCTATGAAAAAGAAAACATTTATAGATAGAAAATGTTGACCCCTAGGAAAAGCTAAAAAGGGTTGAAGGTATGCCAGTTTCCATGTCTTAAATCTGTTTTATCTTTTATTTTGAGAAATTGAAGTTTTAATTTTCCCTCCAAATTTGTCCATGGACTCTATTCAAAGTACCCGGTGTGGGATGAACAAATCCCACACGAAATCCCGCTCACGACATGGGTGCAACAACAAATATGAAGAGTCCGCTCAACTTAGGCTCCTAGGATTGAGTTAGACCTAGGATCCAACTTTTTTATTGTTAGGACCAAGGTTAATTTCTTAATAGATGACATTGATGTATACTTTCGCACTCCTGTAAGGTTTATTTTGGATGATGCTTTTTTTCTTAATTATCAATACAATATTTTTGTGTCAGTATTTTGATGTCCATGATAGGATTTGTGTGGTGCTGGGCATTAGCATTTTAATATTTCATCAGCTCAGAGAAGATGGAAGAGTAGAACTGATGGCTATATAGTTCACTTTTATTTTGCTTTCCTTTTCTATCTGTACTAATGGGTTTGCACTGAACAGGTAGATAGTATTTCTGCAAATGCTGTTACCTTTGGCAGGGATGACTGTTTGGGCATATTTAATAATGTCATTCAGAATTTATGTCAGCCTTTATGTGTTACTTGGCTTGAAGAGGAACTCTCTCTACGAAATGGCAAAAGTAACACGGTATGACTTGAAATATGTATTATTTTGGGAAAGAACATGTGGCTGCAAGTCTGTATTATTTAGTCTTTCTTCTTCCTATTACATTGCCAGGAATGTCTTTCTTCAGCAGTTAATAACTTAAATGGTTATGGAATCCTCACGAACATCAGAAAGTCAGGGAAGGAGCATCTATTTGCTGAATTTATCTGTGTTCTTGCCTCTGGTTCTATCAGGTAAGAATATCAGCCCTTGCTTCTCTTAGTCATGGATGTACAATGAGCAATGTAATTCTTATTCTTAATTCTTTTGTTTGTTTACCTTTTCTTTGGGCTAATAAGAGCTAGTTGTACTAAACTACTGTCAACAAAATTCCTGTGATATTATGTATGCATGTGTACTTTTAGCAGAACGGTTTGTCTTTGTGATTCTTTCATTTTGAATTGTCTGTTGGAGATTTTGATGTTATGAGAAAGCTTATGTGGTGTTCCTAACCACCTCTCTGGACGAATTTCTTGTAGAACTTTGCTTCAAAATTTTCTTTGGCTTTACTTTTTTGAGACAATATATTGGTTCCACATTGGATGAGTAAGGGTCTCCTACAGGATTTAGAGGTTTTTTTTAATAAGGTTAACTGGTACTATAAACAAGAGAGGTACACCAATAGTGTACTCCTGTAGTAATTACATCAAAAGTATATAGGAAAAACCAAGAGAGATCTATCACCTATGAGCTTCATAACAATCTAAAAATAGAGTAATCTCTCCTGGATCCTGAGGTACTAATATGGGTGCACCAAAAGTATAAGGTTGCTAAACAGTTCATTTTTAGGTTTTGGAAATGAATGCACTTATTTTCAAAACATCTCTGATTTCTTTCCCTCCAAATTGTCCACTAGATGCAAACGTGGACAATCTTCCATTTCTCCTTATGCCCTGACTGATTTCCATCTCTATTCCAACATGCTAAGACTTTTGCAGTGTTCATTGGGACAGACCATCTAATCCCCCTTAAGTTAAAGAACCATTGCCAAAGTTTCTCAGTCACTTTACAATGCAAGAAAGATGGTGTATTGTCTGTCTCAACTTTACAAAAAAATATCTTGAACATAACTGTCTTCCCCTTTTCATAAGGTTGTCCTGAGTCAAAACAGTTTGATTAGCAACTAGCCAAGTGAAACAGGGTACCTTATGTGGTATCTTTCCTTCCCAGATCATCTGCCAAGGCCACTGTCTTCCTCGCAGGTGAGGCTCTTAGCTTGTTCCAACGTATTGTAGAATTGAATCATTTCTCTACTTCCTAATCATTAAGAAATCTTCTGAAGGACAAATTTCAGTCTTGTGCATTTCTGTCTTCTGAGACTGTAGCAAGCTTCTGTTGATTGATGTTGTAGATGTCTGGGAACTTTTGTATCAAAATGTTTGTCCCAGTCATTAATCATTCCAGAACATGATCTTTGTACCATTACCCACTTTCTTAATAGAATTACCCCACATTCTCGGCCAATGATTTCTGCTAGTCCTCCATAGACCCACACCATAAGGAGTTTTAACTTCCTTTGTAGTCCATGGTCCTTGCCTTGCCTACTATATCTTGCAATGATGACTTCCTTCCATAGGCCCTGCTCATCTGCTGCCAATCTCCCCAACCATTATAACAGGAGGGTCTTGTTTTGTGCTTTTAAGTTCTGAATTCCCATACCTCCTCCTTTCTTGTTGGTTATGACAACATTCCACTTGACCAAATGATACTTCTTCTCCCCTTCACCATTACCTTGCTAAAAGAAATTTTTTCTGATAGCATCCAACTTTTTGATGATATTCCAAGAATGTGAAAAAGAGACATCATGTAAGTTGACATGGCATCAAGACACTGTTGATCAAAGTGACTCTACTACTCGAGGATAAGTATTGACTACTCCAGTTAACCAACTTCTTTTCATATTTTTCCACCTCAGAGGTCCATATGTTCATGGACTTACACTTAGCTCAGAAAGGCATGCTAAGTTAGGTGGTGGGAAGTTCCCTTTCCCTTATTTTGCCACCCTAGAATGTTGGCCAAGGTAGTGATCTCTGGAACTTCATTCACAGGGTAGACAAAACTGTTTTCCCAATTAATTGAAGTCCAGAAATTGCTTCAAACAAGATGAAAATAACCCTTAGGTATTTCAGTTGTTCCATCTCCACATCGCATAGCACCAAGGTGTCATCAACATATTGCAGATAAGAAATAAACACTCCCAGATAGTCACTCTCATTCACTTTGAAACCTTTAATTCTGTTATTCACCTGAGCACTCTTTAGCATATCAGTTAGACCTCCCTTAGCCAAAATGAAGAGAAATGGAGTAAGGAGGTCTTATTGTCTCAACCCTCTCTCAGAGGAGAAGACGCTAGTTGGAGATCCATTGATCAAGATAAAGAACTTCATGTGGACATACAAAAGTTCAACCATTTTATCCAGGTGTAGCCCAAACCTTATCCTTTTTAGTGTTTCCCCACGTATATTCCCAATTCAAGTGATCATAAGCTTTTTTTCATGTCTAGCTGGCATAGGATTCCTAGTACTTTGGATCTGTATCTCATATCCACACATTCATTGGCCACCAGAATTGCATCCATGATTTGCCTGCCCTCAATAAAGGCCATTTGTTGAACATCCACTGTCTTTGATATGACTTTCTTGATTTTGTCTGTTAAAATCTTTGATATGATTTTTTAGATACTTCCAATTAAAATAATTGGCTTGAAATCTTTCAATTTGGATGCACCCACGTTCTTTGGGATCAACGGTATGAAGTGGCTTTATAACTTTTTTCAAAATAGCCCTGATCATGAAAATATTGAATGGCAGCTACCACATCCTGTTTTATCACTTCCCAGCAGTGTATAAAGAAGGTCATTGTGAAGCCATCAGGGCCTGGTGCCTTATCACCTGTGCATGAAAACACACAATTTTTAGTTTCCTACTCTGAAATTGGCCGTGCAGTGTTGCATTGTCCTCTTCATTAACCATAGACTGAAACTAGGGTTGAACTGAGGACTCCAAACTTCTGTCTCAGTGTATAGTTTTTGGTAGAAAGCAGTAATTTCATCTCTGATCCCAGGTGGTTCAGTCACGTTGGATCTATTGATGATCAGTTTATCAATATTATATCTCTTATGGCAGTTGGCTGTTCTATGGAAAAATTTTGAGTTCCTGTTCCCTTCTTTAAGCCACAAGGCCCTAGATCTTTGCCTTCAAGCTACTTCCTCCCTCTTGGCAATTTCTTCAAACTCCACAATCAATACTGATCTTAAATAAGAATCATCATCAGATAGGGCCCCTTGGTCTTGTATCAAGTCTAAATCAGCTAATTGATTAAGAATGCTCTGTTTTTGCATACCTAGGTTGCCATGTACTGTTTTACTCCGCTCTTTCCACTTGTCTTTCAGTAACCTCAACTTGCAAGCTAGAATACAATACAATCTGGTCATCCCACAAGTTGCAGAATTCCACCATTCTTTAACTCTTCCATTGAAGTCTTGGGTCTGCAGCTATCAGTTCTCAAACTTAAAATAGGAGTTTGATCTCTCCCAGTTACCACATTCTAACAACAAAGGGTTATGGTTAGAAGTTACTCTAGGTAAGATTGATTGTTTAATCTTTCTAAAGGTTACTTCCCTTTCCTCATAGATAAAAAATCTATCTTGCTGCAATATCTTGTCAGTCCCCTTTCTTCCATGTGAACCTGCCACCTACAAGTGGTAAGTCTTGTAGTTCCATGTCCTCCATAAATTTAGAAAATTCTTCCATTGCCTTATTGAATCTATTATCTTACTATGTTGAAATCTCAGCCACCACCCAAGGTCCACTGAAAAGACCCCTCACTGCCCCCAATTTGCCCATACTACTCCTTTCTTCTCTACTATTTGGGGCATAGACACCTGGCAAATGCCATCCAAAATCTTGTGCTTTCACTGTGAATTTACATGTGATATTGTAAGCCCCTACTTAACATACTTCACCCCCCCCCCCCACACACACCCAAATACCACTATCTGACAAGATAATGATTCTCCCTCTTGTCCCGCTTGCATCTACAACAACAACAACATACCCAGTAAAATCCCACAAATGGGGTCTGGGGAGGGTAGATTGTACGAAGATCTTACCACCACCTCATAGAAGTAGAGAGGTTGTTTCCTGGGAACCCTTATCTCAAAACCCATAAGTAGAAAAAACAAGATATGACCAAAAGGAAAGGGAAGAGAACAGAAAGAGCGACTAGTAATGAATAACACATGGCAGTATGTAAATATGATAAAACTAACACATATACGACAGATAAGGAGAACACATGATAAAAAACACGTCCTCCACCTAACCCTACTATACCTCAAGGCCAGACATCCATCAACCTTACCAATTAGCCTACTACTCTAATTCGCGATCTCCACTCTTTTCTATCTAAGGTCATGTCCTCGGTGAGATCAAGTTTTGCCATATCTTATCTGATCACCTCTCCCCAGTACTTTTTCGGTCTACCTCTACCCCTTTATGTAACTTCCAAAACCAACCTCTCACACCTCCTAACAGGAGCATCGGTACTCCTTCTCTGCACATGTCCAAACCATCGCAGTCTCGCTTCTCTCATCTTATCCGCCATAGGAGCCACCTCTAGCTTCTCTTGAATGGTATCATTCCTAATCGTATCACTCCTGGTGTGACCACACATCCATCTCAACATCCTCATCTCTGCGACATGCATCTTCTGAACATGTGCCTTTTTTACTGGCCAACACTCTACCCCATACAACAAAGATGGTCTAACCACCATTCTGTAAAACTTACCTTTGAGTTGTGCATATTTGACCTTCCTATTTGCCCATATCTCTTTAACAATCCCGCTTATATCACTATTAATTTTTGATTCTGGGAAACAATACACATCTGCTCTCCGTTTATTCATCATGATTTTGATCTACTGCCTCTTTCTTGGATCATTGAGGCTCCTTACATTCCATGAGACTATGTTAACTTTCATTTAAATTGTCTATAAAGCAACCCCCCTACTTCTTGTGCCATAGCTCACAAAATTACTCATTGGTTCCAGTTTCTTGAGCTCTTTCGGCACCTTCCCTATTGGAGTTATAGGGATTAAAGCTCTAGTCCCCTCCTCAATTGTTTGTCTCTTGCTATCAATCGTCATGAAGAGGTCAGGGCCATTACTTCATAACCAACAAAATGCACCTCAAATTCTTTGCTGACCCTGATTTTGTTTTGTTGGACCCATGAAGGAATTTCATTCTCTGCTGCTGTACTAGTTCCATTCTCGTCAGAGTTCAGTGGTAGGATATTCTCACTTGTATCTTCCCCCTCCACCTCTTGTTCTAATTGCATGTTTTTTACTGTTTGAGTCTCCAGCTATGTTCTATCCTCTGTTTGGGTAATCTACATATCGTCCTCATCTCTCAGGGCTGCTTCAGGATCTAGCTTATGACCTGCATCTCCTTATTCTAATAGAATTAGATCGCCTTCTCTGATTTGCTCCTTAGGTTTCTGCAGTTTGCTTCTATTTCATCAAGTAAAGGCTCATAAAAACTTTAAATATTTTTGGGCTTCTTTTCATCTAAGTGAAGAACATGTTGGGCCAGTGGATCTGGGCCCAACCTTTTAATTTCTTTTCTTTCTCATGCTCTGGGTCACGTGCGCATTTGATGAATTCAAAAACTTTTGAAGGCCCCACGTGGTAGTTGCTGTCACCAGCTGGTAAAGGCGTGGACTTCACTGCACCGCCCCTATGTATTAACTCTTGGGTCGAAGCAAGATCCCTTTTATCACCTACAACGTCGAAGCTTTCTTCTCCAACAGAGAACCTCGTCGGTGTCTCATCCCATACTTGTATGATATACCCAAAACCCTCGAAAACTATCTTCATCTCCTTTGGAATGGGGTTTCCATTATTTTTGCCAAGTATTCTAGCCCAATTTAGGTGATTTCGAAGTTCTGTTTCCTCCTCTGTTTTCACCCATCTCCCACAGAAATATCCTAGTGCTCTGAATATGATTTGTGACCAGAGATGTAACGGGAGGCCCACCAATCTGATCCAATAATGGTTACATCTACCCTAGATTGAATTGCATCCACAGTCGGCGACCACCATTGTAGTTAAATGCACTGGTTCATCCAAGGCCATATTCCTCTGAGTACATGTTTGGCAGCAGTATGGAGAACTCGAAAAGGAAAGGTTGTGTCCCATCTCGTAGATGTTAAGGCCATGAGCTTGGTTCCAGTTTTTACTTGCCCATCTTGTACTTCCGAGAGGATTGGAGTCTCAGATCCATTTGCTGGGAAGCTCCCAGAAGACTTTTGGCTAAGAGCTCGTTATGAGTTTGATTTGAATTTCCGTCAATAAAGATGGTACCTGCCCTCTCATTTCTGATGCCAGTATTGATCTTTTAAGAAGACCATTTTTCCTCCTGGTGGTCTCTGAGATCTCTGTCAATCCTTCTGTAATTCTTGCTTGATTACTGTCTTGTTGACTTTGTAATAAATGAACTTCTCTATTTTGGTGGCCAAGTTAGCATTGAGTGTGATATCAGGGACTATTAATGCAGATCTGTCCTTTTCTTGTATGCTGATAATGCTTATATATCTCCCCTTCTTGTTAAAGTTTCTTGCGCAAAATACATGTGAAACATGCTCCTGCTTTTCCATCTTCTAACTACATTCCCTTTCACTTTTGATGCTTCGTTGAAAATCAAACAGATCCATTCCATCGTTTGTTGACTAAAGCTTGCTCTGCTCATCATGTTTCTTCCTCTCTCAGTCCAGTCATACCATGTCTCTGCTCGAGCTACGTCTCTTGCTATGTCGAAAGACTTGAAACCCATTGTGAAAGAAAATCATATCTTCCTCCATAATCTGATAAAATGGAAGAGAGGAAGGTTGGGAAGAAAAGGAGAAGGAAAAAGGGGTGGATTCAGTGACAGAAGGTCACCGGAGGGAAGTTCTGTCCTCCTCTGTTAGGAGAGAAGGATTTTGGGAAAGCGTGCCTGCGATATTTAGAGATTTTGTAGCTATTCCTCCAATTACCTATGGCTTTGGGATCATAAGATTCTTTTAGATTAACATTAGTGCATGTCAACACTTGTAGCCATGGCAAGCAGAGGTGGCTTGGACTCCAGAGCGGGAGTGTCAACTGCCAAGAGTGATAGCCTAGACCTAAGGATTGTGTGCCAATTGTGATAAGCGGGTCGATTTAAATTGGTAAAATAAACCAATTTGAACTAAGACCTATCCCTTATCAATGTCAAAGAGTGTCGGTAGGGGTGCATAGTTTGATTTAGCTCTTCCATTTTGCATGTTAGGTTTTTAGGTTGTGCTTTCAGGTTCAGAAGACCATCTGGTATTAGAGTTGGTAGAGGTACTTGAAAGTGCAAAAGGGGGGTGGGAGTGAATTGCATAGATTCAACTCAAAGTTATAAAAAAAGATGGCTTATAAAAGTTAATTTTTCAGTCAAATGAAAACTTTTTTGATCTTATATGTGAAATTCTTTTAAAAAAAATTTATGGAGACCTTCCAAGTGCGAATGAGGAATTATTCTTGTCTGGAGAAATTAAATCACTGCCAGCTAGTTCAAAAGAACTGTAACAATAGATTATCATAATCAGGATATTAAATGATAGGATTGATACTGGATAGTCTCAGGGCTGTGGTCTACTGAAGGATTTGCTTAATATAGATTATCTGTTCCTTTCCATCTTTTTTTTTTTTCAGGAAGTTTCTTTTTCTGAATTATATACTCTACTAAACCCGGAATGGCGAAGTTTCTATTGGGTATTTATCCATTTTGAACATTTAAACTATGTGGACAGTAGAAAAGAAATTAGGACAAGTAGGCTATAGGACAGACAGGCTATAGAAGAATCATGATAGTCAATTTTATATAATAGTTACTAAACTTGTTTTGTAGGTTAAATTTTCCAAAGCTCCCTACCTTTTCAATTGGACTCATTTATAGATGATCTTATGATTTAAGAATTTATTATGTTGATCGTATTTGGTTGCTCTTGGTGCATGCTTATATCAATATCTGATGGCTTTATCAATCAATACATAGAGTTTTATCCATATGAACACAAATAGAAAGGTTGACTTATCTTTACATAGATGGTTAGGAACACCCAAAAGTGCATCTGGTGTGGTCTCTAAAATAATGTGAATAACTTCTCGAAAAGAAAAGGAAAAAGACTTAGATCATGGAATCTCAGCAAACATAGGCATTTAGCTCAGATTATGCATCTCTGACTGAAAACTGTGGAGCACAGCAAGAGAGTGAAAATCGGTAAAAAAACTATAGCAGTATGAACAACTTATATTTTGACAGACATTATTGCAGATGGATTTCAAGCAAGACAGTAGGATCTACGCAGCATTGCATGCCAATTGCTAAATTGTCGACTGAAAATGTTTTATCATCATTAACTAATGGGATACTTCAACAAATTTGAATATTCATGATAGTAATTGAAGTATGTGCAGACTTTAGAAGTTCTTTCAACTTGTCACTTTAGCAGCTGTAAAGTGTAGCTAAAACTAAAACAGAACCAAAGTCTTGACCAATTACTGTTCCGTATGTTCTCCTTGCTGTGGTATCATCTGATGTCCCTGTGGTGTCTGGCTTCCCGTCCAAAAAAAGAAAAAAGAAAACTATAGCAGTATGAACAACTTATATTTTGACAGACATTATTGCAGATGGATTTCAAGCAAGACAGTAGGATCTACGCAGCATTGCATGCCAATTGCTAAATTGTCGACTGAAAATGTTTTATCATCATTAACTAATGGGATACTTCAACAAATTTGAATATTCATGATAGTAATTGAAGTATGTGCAGACTTTAGAAGTTCTTTCAACTTGTCACTTTAGCAGCTGTAAAGTGTAGCTAAAACTAAAACAGAACCAAAGTCTTGACCAATTACTGTTCCGTATGTTCTCCTTGCAGTGGTATCATCTGATGTCCCTGTGGTGTCTGGCTTCCCGTCCAAAAAAAGAAAAAAGAAAAAATTATCTCAAGAAATGCCTTAATGTTCTCTAATGTCTATCATGTCAGGAAAGCTGGCTTTTATAATGATAGCTTGTTTATGGACCATGGCGTATCTATACTGGAGGATTTGGTGATTATGTTGGCAGATGGGATTGCAAGTATGTATTTGGAGCTTATATCTGTTGATAGTAGTATGACAAATGAAATGAACGACCTTGGGTTGAGTTTGTGCACATTGTCAACCCGAGCACTTCAGAAATTACGCAATGAGGTATTATACTTCTGTGTGGCTGCAAACACATGTTTATTTGTTAATCATGGACCCTCTCTGTTATATATACACAAGTTATCTTCACTCGGAATTTTCTTTGTTATATATTCTTCTCCACCTGCACCAAAGGGTATGCCTAGTGGTCAATAAAGTGGGTGTAAATCTGTGATATAAGGGTTCAAATCTTAACAGAGACAAACATACTAGGTGATTTTCTCCTATTTGCCTAAGCCTTGTAGTCAGAATTACCTGGTACCTATGCTGGTCGTAGGTATCCTCAGGAGTTTGGTGGAATAGTTATGGTGTGTTGAAGCTGGCCTGGATACTACCATTGTATGAAAAAGATATTTTTCTCCACCTCACTTCTATACAGATTGCAAGTTCTGGTGTCCTGTATTTTCTTTGTTTTTATTATGGCTGGTGGTCAGGGTTCATTTTCCTTTATGTTTTTTCAGAAAAGTTTAAACTAAAGTAATCACCGATCGTAGAATGATCCTTTCTTAGTAAATATGTTGGACCTGTCTCCTAAAGAATCTGAAAGAAAAGTTGAAGCCTTCCGAAGAAGTTGAAGTTTGAGATACTATGTATAATTGATAAGGTTAAGCATAAACATGTAAATTTCATAGTGTAAATGTCGAAATGATGTCCACTTCTTACATTCTCGAGAATGCTGCTCTAAGTGGGCGTTATGCTTTTATAGATGACAATAAGGTTAAATAAAATTTTACACGTCACGTCCAATTCTTCGTCTTCTTCTTCAGAAAAATTATGTCACCTCCAATTACGTTCATTAGTGGAGTTTTTGCCTGAGGAAGCGGTAGAAAAGCTGTTGAAAATAAGAAATTTTGGATGGTTTCTTGACGACTTCGGAAAGGTCAGGAATCAACTAGCCCTAATGAATTTTCAACGGAAATAGGACGTTGTTGATACTTTCCTAAGGCCTTCCATCGGTCAATATTCCCGACGAATTTTGACAGTCCAGTCATCTGTGTATTAAAATGTTATTTTCCATTCGACAACAGGTGGCGAAAAGAATAAATAGATACTCCCTCTATTCTAATTTGGTTGTCTGGTTTTGACATGGCACGAAGTTTAAGAAAGTAAGAAGACTTTTGAGTCTTGGGGGCTTAAACTAAAGATATGTAGAATTTACTAAATTCTTATGGTCTTAAACATGTCCTATGGAAAGTTGAAACTAAAGAGTTGCAGAAAAGGAAAGAGACATTCTTCTTGAAATGACTAAAAAGCATAGTCAAAGAAATTGAAACGGAGGGAGTAAATATTATTCTACCTTTTTGATAGACAGGCTATCTAGAAGTTAATTGAGATGTTAGACGTGTTTTGGTTGTGTTTTTATGTCATGTTTGATGTTGATATTGACAGGTTGTATGGTAGACTTCAAAATAATGTTGTACTACGATGCAATTTCTGGATTTTCGACTTAAAGCCATTGAAAAGGTAAAATAAAATTCCAAAATACGAGTTCTTTTTACCGGTGCAGCTACCAGAAGTACATAACTTTTGTCCAGAATGCAACACTTTTCGGTGCCCCTGTTGTCAGACAAGCAAAATAGTACTTGCCGCGTTTAGTTTAAGTGTGTCAGTATTTGGGTTTGTGTGACATTTTGCTTTTATTTTCTGTATAAAAAGATTCTCTTGTAAAATCACCTATGTTGTGAAGTCTAAAGCAATAAGCCACCGGCTGTGTCAGAGAACATGCATTTTGCAATTGATAATATATTGATCTAGTGATGAATGTTTGCATTTGACATGTTTCAATAGGCTGCTATGAAGCAATGGTTGCATCAGAACATGGAAGCAGTTGTCTCCATGTATGAAGATCGGTTTGACTTGTACACATTTCAACGCCAGCTTATTGAGGAATCTAGCAAGAACAAAATTCAAAATGATACTTGGTGGAAGAAGCTCAGGATGATGAGTTCACAGCCTGTTTTATATCAATTGAGTACTATTTTGATCAACCAGATCTCCATACCTGTTAAACGCACCAAGGAACTTAGGGCCTTGACTGGATGGTAAGTAGAACACTTCTTTCTCATGCTTTATTTCGTATTATGTATTTCAATTTTGGTTTTCTTCTTGTGATGCCCTGAGCCTGGGAATCTTCGTGGCTGATTGTCAAGGTTCTTGGTTCTGGGTGTTTCATGTAATTTTTGGGACTTTAGTCCATCATTTGTGATACTTGAGTCAGGATGTTAGAGCTGCTATTCTTACGACTAACGTTCAAATTTTTTTGATTAAGTAGAAAACTTGAACTTCGTTCCGAGTGTTGGACCAGATGTCTTTAGTAAATACAAATATATGAGATAATGTGGTGACAGTAAATAGAGGAAATGTTATGATTGTTTTATCAGAGTTACATTAATAATTGGGGACACTAAGGGCTTGTCTGGTAGGGAAACAAGTTATGCCGGGATTATCTTGAGATTAGTTATCCTAGGATTGGTATCCTACCCTCAATGTGAGATAAAAATAACACTACAATCTGGGATAAGTTATCGCGTGATTTTTCCCAACCAAACATGGGATAAACCCATCTAAAGTTAATCTTGGAATTAGTTATTCCTTATCCCTCGTACCAAACGAGCCCTAAGTGGACAGAATTACAATTACATTCTAAGGGCATGATATTAAGGTTCAGGACACTAGCTCTACTACTGACCAATTACTGGAGTTTGGTAAAAATCCTGGCTGTTGTTTGTTTTTATTTTCTGAAGAGATGCTGATAAGAATTGACTTACTTTAGAAAAAACAAGAAAATAATGTGCATGCAAAAATACGAAGATGAGAGTCTAAAATTAAAGATGAGAGAAATTCGAAAATAAATCCCCAAATCTCTAAGTAATTACTAGGAACCCTAATTGATTGTAGTAGACCTAATCAGCGGAGGCTAATCATGTTCACTAGCAGATTCAGTTTAAGAACTTTGATGGAAGTAATCTAGGCCCCTAGTTGAATAACTAAAGACAATAATTAGTATAAGACTAATTGCTTTCTTCAATTAATTGCATAAGAACTATAAATTTAAAGCACAAAATTAGTCTGTCTTCTCCAAAGAGATTGGTCTTGTAAGGTTGTAAAATAAATTTCGAGTAGCCAATAGACAAATGTATAAAGTAAAGAACTACATTAATACTTATGTTGCCCAAAAAGCAATAGGAATACCCCTATATATAGAGCCCAACGTGCGTATGTCTACCAAACACCATGAGATTCAAGCTCATCTTTATGAAAATAGTAAGTAGTATAGCCTAACTAGGAAACTTTAAGCTAAGAAGCTTTTAAACTAGGAAAACAAGTAGAAACTAGTCACACTTCTTCCCGAAACTATCTACCAAATAAAGAATTGAATTTTAGAACCAAAACCACACACCTAAGAAGCTTTTTTTTGGGCATGAACTGAAGCCCTTTTAGGCGTGATTGTCAGCCCATTTTGGGGTTCCATGTGGATCCCAATCTTCCTCCTCTTGGACTTAAGCCCACTCTTAACAATGATTTTTTGGGCTCTTCTTCTATGATAAGCTAAGTTTCTCGGACTCGGGTGAAGGTATCCGATACAGGTGCAGATCTAGAGGTTGGATCCTTAATGATCTAATGTTTAAGACTCAGGCATGGATCTATGTATGGATACGGGTGCGTGGATTTGCCTAAAAATAATCAAAAATATCTAACAATAGTGTGATAAAACCTAAATTATGGGATATTGTGTGGAGAACTTGAAGAAAATCCTGGAAGGAGATTAAAGAAAAAGACGTGACAAAAACTTCTACATAAAAGGTATTTCATTTTCTTCGAATTCACCTTAGATTTTGTATTTCATTACAGAAGTCGGTAAAACCATCCAAACTTTCACCATCGATTTTGGTCAAAGTACCCGAAGCTGGTTGACCAAATTGGACACGGATCCCACGCCCACACCCATGTCATGTCAACACAGGTGCGACACCAAAAGTGAAGATTCCGAGCAACTTAGATGATAAGTATCTTCTTGATTTTCCATTGAAGTCTAGCAACCTTGGGTTGCAATTTTTCTTAGCTTGAGACCTTGATGACGTCCTAGGGCTTCTACGGTTTCATCTTTTGCTATGGAGCTATCAAATACAATTTATATTTTTGAGCCCCACTAAATAATGAGAGTCTTCGTTATTAGGCAAATATATCTGTTGATGCTTGATAAGTTTTTCATATCATGTGCACGGTAGAATAGCCCTAAAGATCGGAAATTCCAATACTCTTTATTGAGATTTGTTCTTGGATAGCAAAAAGTTGTTAATTTAGTTGGTATATTATTGTATTAATAATATTGTAATCTGAAGTCATTGAAGCCTTGACAACAAAACATACTTGGTGAAATCTCACAAAGTAGGGTTTGAGGAGGATAGAGTGTACACAGACCTTACCAGTACCTTATGGATATAGAGAGGTTGTTTCCGAAAGCCTCTCAGCTCAAATGTATTTTTAGTCCAAGTAAAGAAAGAAAACAATAGATATGGAATAACGGCTAAAACATAGAGCAATGCCAATTCTACAAGAAAAAAAATGAAAGTAACAAAATAATAAAAGAGCAATAACTACACAACCATAATAGTACGACTAATCCTATGACACACCTAAATTCGTCATAAAGCAAAACAACATTCTATCCCTACTAACATTTTACTCTAATACGTGACCTCTACTTCTTTCTATATAAGGTCATGTCTTCGGTGATATGAAGTTACGCCATATCCTGGCAATTACTTTTCTCCAGTACTTTTTTGATCTACCCCTACCTCTTCGCGTAACTCCTAAATTTATTTTCTCGCACCTCCTAACTAGGGTGTATGCGCACCTCCTCTGTACATTCCCAACCATTTTAATCCCACTTATCTCATCTTATTTGCCACATAGGCCACTCCCGCCTTTTCCCCATAACCTCATTTCTAATCTTGTCACTTTTTGTATGTCCATGCATCCATCTCAATATTCTCATCTCGCTTATTTAATCTTATCACTTTTTGTATGTCCACACATCCATCTCAAAATTCTTATCTCGCATATCTAATCTTGTCACTCTTTGTATGTCCGGGCATCCATCTCAACATTCTCATCTCGCAACTTGCATTTTTTGAACATATGAGTTTTTGACTAGGCTGCTTTGCATACCATATAACAAAGAAGGTCTAATCACCATTCTATAGAACTTTTACATTTCGGTGGTACCTTCTTATCACACAATACTCTAGAGGCAAGTCTTCATTTCATCCATGCTGTCCTAATACGACTCGTGAGATCATGTTCGATTTCTCACTACTCTGGATGACGGACCCAAGATATCTTCAAAGCTCTTTCTATGGAATAGGTTGAGTGGCAAGCCTCACTTTCATGACCGCATCATTTATCTCAATGCTAAATTTGCACTTTAAGTATTCTTTTTTGGTCCTGCTTAATTTGAACCTTTTGGACTCCAGAGTTTGTCTCCAGACCCTCTAACTTATCATTAATTTTGTCCTCGGTCTCATCAATCAGTACTATGTTATCTGCAAATAGTATACACCATGGAACTTCCTGAATGGAACATGTCAACTCATCCATCACCAAAGGCGAAAAGAAGTGGGCTTAGTAAGATCCTTGACGTAGTTCTATCTCAACAGTAAAATGCTCCGAGTCTTTACCCAGCATTCTAACCTGAGTCTTGGCTCCATCATATACATCCTTTATTACCATTGGAACATATTTAGCCTCCAGGCACTTTTAGAGGACATCCCTTGGCACTGTCATAGGCCTCTCAAGATTAATAAACACCACATGGAGGTCCCTCTTTCTTTCTCTATATTTCTCTACTAGTAGTCGATCGCCCAGCATAAATGCAAAGTGATTCTTTGAAATAGAAACTCCTCTCACTCTCATATCCACCACTCTCACCTATACTTTCATACTGTAGCTTAGCAATTTTGATACCTTACAGATTTTAATTCTTATTTCTTGGATAAAATTATGTGAAGTTGTTTTTACTAGATTCTTGTTAGCGATTTCATGTCATCTGTTCATACATCAAAACTTGTATGGATCATCTTGTCAGTCCCTATGTCTTTTCATGTGCAGGCATTAGCAAGCCTAAAATATGATTTACTTACTGTCGTTGTCTTTCTTTATTCTTTCAGGAGATATTACTACAGTCTTTTCCTTGAATTGGCTGATATTGCTATGCCGTTGATAAGAACTGTTATCTCTAGGCTGAGCGATGCCATCTCATTTTTTCTGGTTAGCTTGATAGGGCGATCTTTGGGGCTTATCTATACTGGGATAAGGCAATCCCTGCGGTGGAAGTAAGAGCTAGTAGTAGTGGTGCCTTTTTGCATTCACTACAAATTCTCCTCATGTTTTATAGATGTATGAGAGAATGCTTCAATTCTTTTTAGGCCCATTTAAGCATCCTCTGGTTAGTTTTTACTTTCAATTTTGTTTTGCAGTACTAGTTAAGATTCAAACTGTTGAAGGAACGTCCTAAAAGTTGCTGTTCTTTTCCTTGCTGACAAGTTTATTTTGCGATTATTGAAGAATTTTACTTAGGTCATTCATTTTCATGAGAATCTGATTTTAGGATTTGAGCCGCCTTTGCGCCAACACGTTGCATCAATTTCTTGCATTCTGTGAAGAACTGGATCCTTTTTTTTAATTAGTGAAAGATGAACAAGTATTCGTGTTACCATTTATCACTCTTCCGATGTTCCAAAATAAAAAGGAAACAAAAGCAGAAGCATTGGAATGCAAGGGTGCTTATTGAAAGCACTGCATATGTATGCTTCTCTTTACAAATAAAAAGCTACATGGCAAATGTTTTTCTGGACTATTTTGACAGCCTTCGTTTACACATGATTAAAGTCAATTAAGATTTATGTTGTGTATTTGTTGCTGCACTTTTGACCCTTTGTAATTGCTGCGAGGAGTTAGTCTTGCAGCATTAGCATCTGGACCCAAGTTGTCGAATGACAATATAGATAGATGTTGATGAGAGAAAACTAGAAAAAGACGTAAAAGCAAAAGGATAGTCTTTCTGCTATGGCCCTACCATCTTTTACTCTCCAAATTTCGTTTGCTAAGAAACTTCTTATGTCATAAGAGTGTTTTTGCTTTGCATAAAGTAACCTTTCCCACTTGCTCAATTAATTACTTTCATTCTTATTTAGAGGGAGAGGGACTCCACAAAAGCTTGGATTAATTGGAAATAATGCTTTAACAGGCGCTTTATATAACCACTGAGTGCATTCTCTCTTTTGGTGATGTGCTCATTCTGGTCAAGCACATTTACCCTTGTTTCTCAGCGCATGTGAAATGATTGAAAGATTTTTGTATGTTATTTCACCTTTTTATATATAATGTGGTTGTTAGGTTGTGGGTATCAATCACTTTTACAATCCTCCTCGTATTGTGTGGTGTATGGCATAAAGATTTGTGAATAATACAAGAAAATGCATTTGCTTAGTATGTGTCAGTGTCACATTAGGGAGGAGAAGTGGACAAAGGATCCTAACGGAAAAATAGGCACAGTTGATGAGGCGTGCATGCAAGGTTTAAAAGAAAAGACAAAAAGGGCATGTTATGGATTCATCAACTCTTTAAAAATTTAAGCTATTATAGAAAAATACTCTTTTAATCACTTTATTACTCAATCCTTTTTAAGAACAAAGCACGTAAAGATTCTTTTCTTATGGAATGGTGGTAAGGCTCCAAACCAAAACCTTTGAAATTGTGACCCCAAACTCATTTAAAAGTTTAAGCTATTCAAAACAGCTCACTTTTATTCGATTACGATATCTTTATGGTTTCACGTTATTGTTAAAAAGGGGAAAATCCCAAACTTCAAAAATAAAATGAAATCATTTGTATGAAACTTCTGTTGTGAGCATCCGACTCTATTTTCTAAATACGTTTACTATCTAACTCTCTGGACTTACATAAATTTATGTGTCAATACTATTGAACCTCATAATCTTTAATAAACGCATTATTTAGTAGTTGTTTTTTCATCTATGGAAATAATAAAATTGAGAGTAACTCAAATAACAAGTTGTATTCTTGCTTTTTTAAAATTGAGAACGTCATGAGCGTGATTATCATTTAACATTTTCTTTAAGGAAAAAAATAACACAACTGAATTTTATATTTTTTGTCATTGATCTTCCATGTTTTGTCCAATATAAAAAATTAAAATCATATTTTATTATTCCAAAGTATTTTATTTTTATTCATGAAGGAGTCATTTTTTTTTTAATTATAATATCAATAGTTAATTAAGTATTTCTTTTAGGGAGGTAAATTGCATTAGTCTTATAATTTAAGAAATTGGGATTCTTTTTATTATTTGAAATTTAAGATGTTAAAGTTGATTTGCATCTTGTAACAACTTTTATATTTTCTACTTGTATAATGGTGTTAGAAAATTTATTTGAATTTAAAATAAGTGAAAGCTTTGGAGAGCAAGAAAATCATTGCTTCGTATTGTCAAATCCAACCCTT
>JAABOM020000110.1:17247615-17261865 GCA_011800125.2 Solanum clarkiae | reverse complement strand
ATCATGTTTTTCAACAGATTCTGACAAGATTTTATAGCATTTGAAGGATATGACAGAAGGAACTTCATCAAGGGACCTAATTCACTACCAGGTTAGTACTCTATTCATAACCTCTCACTTTATTAATGAATATGCTCAGGACATATCACATCTGTTCAGCTTTTTCTGAACCAATAGCATTCCGATCAGTCCCCGAAGAGTTGCAACCAATCAGGGACCGTATGCCTTTTCCTCGTCCTCCTTTAAATGGACATCATTCGTCTCTTTGAAAGTTATTCAAATCTTCCTTTTCAAAAACTCAGATTCATCCCTCCTCTCTCAGTGCTTGTTCATCTTCTTATTGTTTATCTTCTCCAACAAGTTCTTTTTAGTGCTTTATCTATATACCGTCTCAAATGGCTATCAGTCCGGCACACTCCTCATCTCACCAAGACATCGAATCAGACTTCTCACCGTCTCCTAATACCATCACTCCACCTTCAACACCTATTCATGTACCGATCAAACCTGCTGATCTTCATCCACTGGCACAAGGTCTCAACCCTTCCTCCCCAACCCTACCTTCTTCTACTACATCAGCATTGGGACTAGACTCTCCCAAGGCTAACCTTTCCCCTAACCTAACCTTGGCACTTGCCAATCCTAGTCATGTTCAGAAGCTTGTTGATGTGTTCATACCTGTTAATGTGGCTACAGAGAAGGAGGTTGATGACGAGGAAAGTACACCGTTGGCCTGGAGACGAAGATGATCTAGTGCCCCTCCTGTGTCTGCTCTTTCAAGGGATCAGGTGGAATCACAAAAAGGAAAAGAAAAGGTCTCTGGTGAAGATAC
Organism: Solanum clarkiae; assembly: GCA_011800125.2. Taxonomy (NCBI): domain Eukaryota; kingdom Viridiplantae; phylum Streptophyta; class Magnoliopsida; order Solanales; family Solanaceae; genus Solanum; species Solanum clarkiae. Next base: position 17,261,033 of record JAABOM020000110.1, on the reverse strand, counting down.
AACTGTTAGAAGAAGTTATTCTACCAGCGGTATGGAGAAAAAAGCATTGGGAGATGCCATGAAGGAAAGTCGTCAAAAACATATTGCCAAGAAAAAAGAAATGAAGTACCATGGTAGTTGAGGTGGAAATTTATGAGGACAAGTTGGTGGATGTTGAAGAGGATATTGACATTGATTGGACTGACTCTGAAAACAAAGGAGAGCATGAGAGTCAGGGACCTGGTATGGCTGAGAAAGCTGTAAACATGAGAAAATGGAGTGCACCTGCTTCCATTCGGGGACCAGGTGCACAGGTCAAGAAAAGGAGATCTGAGAAGGGTATGACAAGGAAAAAATGAGTAAGTCTACTTCGGGACCAAGAGGTCCTAAATGGAAGAGTGTTTGAACCTACTGCTAAAAATCGTCTTTGTATGAGGGAGTTGGTAGAAGAGGTGGATTTTCAGGGGTGGGGGCATTTGTTTGAATGGCCTGTGTATTTTTTACATGAATGGGAAGTCAAGGAGTTTTACCTAAACATGTAGTTTCAGGAAGATGGAAGTCTTATCACAAAAATTAGAAATTTTCTTTTCGAGTAGATGAAGAGACTTTGGGTGCATTCTTGGTGTCAGGAGGACAGGGATTAGGACTATTGTTAACAAATCCCCCTCGAAAGCTTTCTTGGAGGAGGCTGCAAATTTGAAAAACTTAAATCCTGCATCTGTCCTCCAGAAGCTTCTCAAGGGGCAATACTCGTTATTATTTGACTTTGTTAACAAAGTGTTGTTGCCTCGGTCTGAAAAACGATCAGTGGCCACTATGGCAAACTTATATTTAATGGAGAAATTGAGTGTTGTGGGAGGGATTAACCTTTCGGCCTTAATGATGGAACACATGACCAAAGTGTTCAAGATGACTGAAGGTAAACATGGTCTAGCATATGATTTTCTGCTAAATCGAGTGTTTGAGGCATATGGGATTGAGTTAAGTAGGGGAACCACTAGGACTATTGAGCAGTCCTTTTCTAACAACACACTTGTAGAGTGTGAATGTGGCGATTTTAGGGTCGGTGCTAAAAAATCTCAAGTGTCTAATCTTTTGGATCAGGTTGAGGCCCTATAAGCCAAAGTCAAGGAGCTGGCTGCCAAGGACGCCCATATTATCATGCTGAATGCCGCATTGGTGAAAGGCCCAAGAGGAGGATCTGAAGTGGCTGACGTGGCCGTGCTAAGGGAAGTAATGCCCAATTATCTCAGGAAGTCAAGTATCTTACTCAGCAGCTTCTGGATGCCCATAAGGAGCACAGTGCCAACATGTCTAAGCTCTTTCAATCCTTTGCATCTAAGTCCTCTAGTCTCTAGGCTTCCTTTCTTTGTACTCCCCCTTTTCCTATTTTTTTGGTCTGGTTATTTCTCAGTTTGAGTCTGGTAAAAATGTTTGTTAGTTATTTTTTATTCTAAATGGTTAGTGGTCGTGTCCTGTGTTGTTTGAAGTTTGGGGTATGAGTGGTGTACTACTGGTTATGATTAAATGGACTTCATTATGGTTGTTCTTGTTGTCTATTTTCTTCATTGTCTATGATTTATTTTGTCTCTTGCTATCTCCTATACTTGGTATTACCTGTATGTGATCTCTTCTTAGTTTACTGGTTTCCTTTTAATGATGGCAAAAGGGAGAAGAATGATACAATCATGTACTCACAACTGAATCTGGGATGGCATAATTTCAGGGGGAATGATACTATCGTGTACTCATAACTGAATCTGGATTGGCATAGTTTCAGGGGGAACTGGCTCACAGGTCAAGGCATAATTTGTCATTATCAAAAAGGGGGAAATTGTCAAGTACACAAGTATCTGCATCTATATATTGTTTTGATGATTAACAAACTATATCAGTGACCAGGTAAGACATCAAGTTTGCATGCTGATTCTAGTGGTGAATAGCAGCCTGTAAAGTTGTTGTAGTTGGTGAAAAGTCTTTCAGAAGTGTACTAAAGGATCAGCGGTCCATAAGCTGTACATACAGCAACATAAAAGAAAAAAGTCCAAGGTTTTTAGTTAAGGTTTTTCAAGCATATTCAAGATTCAGTATTCAAAGTTGAAAAAGCTTCCCTTTGGCTTCTTGTGCAAGATTACAGCATACCCAAACGTGGGACCTGATAGACTAGGTCTATAGTTCTTGTGTCTTGTGTGAGTTGTATTTGAGAAAAAACAGTATAAGATTACTTCTCAACTAAGAAGGCAAGTAATCAGTTTATTTTAGGTTGTATAGTGTGTGAAAACATACCTTGCAGACAGAGTTGTAGTCTCAAAGTGTGGATGAGTAGTTTCATTCTAACTACTCAAGTGGAGTAGGGTAGATTGAAGCTGGATTGGCGGTTGCTCATAACTTGTGCTTGATGCATAAGTTGTTTGTGGTGTAAGAGAAAGTAGAGAAGTAGTGAGTGAGTTGTATTTCTTTAATTTGCTCTTAGTGGATTTGGTTGCTAAATCCTGTGATATCAGGTTGTGGTTGTTCCCCCCTTAATCAAGGAGTTTTTCCATGTAAAAATCTGAGTATCTTTATCTTTTATTGTCCTTTATATTCCAAGATCCTTATTATTCTCTATCAAGGGACCTGATAAGGTATCAGGCTAGGAGCACCCTAACTCAACATATGGCAATGTTATTTCTCCAAAAAAATATATGTATAAAGAAAATAAGAAATCCGAAATAAGAGTCGGATTAATTAAATTCACTAATGTGTTAATGGCAAGACACAAATATTTGGTTCATTCTATTTCTTTATCTACAAAGAAATCTATTATGCATTCATTATGTGTGGGTAAGCGCATTAAATAAGATATTAATAATATACAAAATTAATAATGCACTAATTTATTTTAATATATCATCACAAATGAAATTTCCTATGTAAACTTTAAGAAAAAGTTATACTTGTGGAAGAATTTTGATTTGAGTATAGGTCTTTGGTGTAGCTACCTTTTAAAATGGACAAGTTACCCAATTGACCATACCCATAAATTTGATCCCATTATATTCTTTTTTAACTCCCTCCATTCATTTTTACTTGTTCACTATATTATTTTGGAATATTCAATATACTTGTTCACTTTATAAAATTAAGAAGTTATTTTATATTTAATTCCTAATTTACATATATCATTAGTTTTAGTCTTTTTTATATTATATTTTTCAAGACATTGTATTTATTATATTCAAAAGGTGATTTGATAAAATTATCCCTATCATTTACTACTTCTTAATCTCTATGCCAAGTTAATAAAGGACAAGTAAAGATGGACGAAGGGAGTATTATATAAGAGGGAGTTTGGGATGAAGCAGGTATGTTTTTGTTTATGTGTCTATTTCAATAGGCGCATTTTTAAAAAGAAAAATTAAAAAATTATTTCTTTTTTTCTATTTAATTTAATTAGTATATAAAGTTTTAAAAAATTATGTGACCCACTTTAACTATAACTTTTTGTCATATCTTTCAATTATAGCTTTGTTATTTTGAGTGTTAGTGATATTTATTTATATTTTGTAACTATTTTGAGTAATATTAATGATCAATGATGAAAAGTACTTTAATTAATGAAATTTTCAAAACGATCTTTTCACATTAGATATGCACAAAAAAATGTGATGATTTACTATCACATAAATATATATATTATAATTTATTTTGGAGTAAAAATTTAAAATTATTTATCATTACCACTTAAAAATTATCAATATTAATAATATTTATTGAATATTCACCTTACACTTAATCAGATGATTTAATATCATTTAATTGTATCACTTAAAAATAAATTTATGAATAAATATTGAGTAACTTACATTTACTAGATGTGATAAGTCCGTTCATAGCACAGGCCCAATAAAATACTACTCTCTCTGTCTCAAATTAATTGAATTTTTGAGATTTTTTTTCAATGTTCAAAATAGTTGAATTGTTCAAAGTTCAAAAAGAACGTTTGAAACTTTTTCCATATTTGCCCTTTCATTTATTGAAATTTTATATTTTCTAGGAGATAAATTACACTACATATTTATGATTTCACAAAAAGGCAATAGTGTAAAGTATGGTGTAAATTTTATCTTTGAATACTTTTCTTAATATGTGTGCATTACCTTACAAATTCAATTAATATGAGATAGAGGGAGTAGTATTTAAGCCTGAATTAATAATATTTTTTATGTCTATTACAATTAAATTTATATTGAACTTTAATTGAGGATATCAATTAATTCATGTGAAAGTCAATGCTACATGTTCTTTTATTTCGGAGCCAAAATTGTACAAATCTTTTGATGCGTGAATTAAAATTTTCATATTATTTTTAGTCGATAAGTTTTTTTATTTCAGATAAAAATGAAAATTATATTAATTTTCTCATATATGAAATAAAATTGTCCTTTTCATCAATCTCGGATGGAGTCAAAGATTCACTATTTTTTGGCTTTGGAGTATGATGGAATAAAGCAAAATGACTTTTTAAACTGTCTGCGATTCTTTCAATTGTGAAGTAGCAATTAGTCAATGCAACTTTCTACGCTCATCATGGGTCGTCTGAAAACAGTCGCACTATGTTTTTAAACATAGGGATCAGGCTGCGTACATCCGACCCCCTTACCCCGCAATGGGCGGGAATCTTGGAGACATTAGGGTAATGTTGTTGTTGTATGAAATAAAATTGTCACACATTAATATATATTTTTAATGCTCAAGACATGTGATACCTTTTAGTAGATATCTTTTGAAAATTTTATGGTTAAATCGTGAATGTTGCTCTTAGTTACACCATATTACTTATTCTATATTAAAATATCTCTGAAAAAAATGAAATGTTAGATAAATCAAATAAATGAATAATTTTACAATATATATCAATAATTTTTTTTCTTTATTTTTGGTCGTGAAATTGTTATCTTTGATATATTTAACTTAGTCATTTTTGAAGTTATAGGAGCTTTAATTCACCAAATAATGAATCAAAATGTTTTTGCTAAATTTGAGTTCTGAAAAGCAAAATTTATACTTTTGTAGTGTTAAATTATAAAATTAATTGAAAATTGATATTATCAAAAATTATTTTAGAGTAAAAATTTAAAAGTAGTTAGTTATATTAATTAAAAGCAAGTTAGATCGTCTTTATTGTATGGAGTAAAGTGCTGATCAATAAAAAACTCATATTTTTAGAAGATGAGAAATTATAATTTTCTTTTGTTGAATTGTAAAATTAATAAAAAGTCAATAATACCCAATTTGGAAAAATGAGAGAAAAATAGAAATAGAAAGAATTTGGTTCACATATTCATTGCAATTATGACTTGATGGTTTTATTTAAAATGAGAAATGGAGGGCAGCATTTGAGTTGCTTTAAGGAAGTTAGCACTCATACAGACATATTGAGTTGTACAGACCAACTAACATGTAGGCCAACTTATAATCAACTAACCCTACTCAAAACACAACATTATAAATAGCTATTAAAATAATTTTTAAGTAATTTTAGAATGTTTGGGTAAGTTTATAAGCACTTAATTTTAAGTTAAAATATTAAAAATAAATCAAAAATTATAAATTATAATTTTTTGCTTATGACTTTCAACCAAAAAAAATCAATGCAAACAAACTCTTAAAAGATAGCATCAAACATGAAACACCTTTTTTTTTAAAAACAAGGAAATAAAAATTTGACACAATTATATAAATAATAAATTTTAAAAAACAAAAATAAAAAATGTAATGCTACTACCAATGGATATGATTGTTCTTTCTTAATTAAATTTTAATAAAATCTTGTATCATTTGAATTCAAATTAGTCATCAATAGCCCAAATGAGAAATGGAATGAAAGGGAGTTTGGTTGAACTTCTTTTTCTGATCGAAAATCCAAAGCCAATAACTTTGACAGCAAAACAGATGACACGTACACTCAAATCGGAAGCTTCTGGAAGGGAGCATGTTTGTTGCATTGTTGTTGTATCATTTACCATATTTCTGATGTTGTTCACTATTTTAAAGGCAAAAATTATTTGTCATGATTACAAATTATTTTTTATGACATAACATCAAACATCAATTATTTTTGTAATGCGTGAGTTGAGTTAATTAACAAGTATGCCAACTTTTAAATGACAAATAAAAGGAATTTAAATTCATATACCGTTTTTATAAATAAAGGGTAAAAATGGGAGCAGACATGTCTTCCCAGGCATTAAGCGTGTCTTCCTCTTATTGGTATTATTACGAATGGGGGGTCCCATTTCCCAGGTTTCCTCAATGTTCTCTTGCATTTTATATTCCATTCAATATAGCTACTAATTTTTTATGATAAAAAAGTTATAGTCGAGAAGTATATTTTGCTTCAGATCGAAAATTATACAAATTATTGATATGACCTATTTGTTTTGAAAGATAAACTTGCCAATGGATGTTGAATTCTGAATGTCATTTCCACACCCCTTCAACTTGCAATGGGAGTATTTGACAATTAAATTTAGCGTAGCTAAAAATTTAGAGGAATTGGAGATTTTCAAGGCGTCAAACACGCGATCCAACACCTTGGTAGGCGCGTGAATTAGAAAAGTTTGTGATTCGAATTCCACTTTGACAACCATAAAACTTTCCTTCGAAGGAAAAAATCATTGTAACCGTTAGTGGACCCCAGCAGTTATTCAATTACTCGGCCAGCCTGTAAGTCGGGCAGCTGCCCGAATTCTACTCTCTGCTATATATCAGACTCTACACTCCCACCCCATCACCATTGCTGTTGCTTCGTACCGCCATTTCAATTACTCTCCAGATCTCGAACTGTGAAACCATAATGGCGGTCTCGAAGTCAATTCTCTCAATCCTTGCTGTGTTTGTCATTGTTTGTTCACTCATCGGAGCTGCAGTGGCCGCCGACGCTCCGGCACCGGCACCTGCTTCTTCCGCCGGATCTATCTCCCCGTCATTCGCCGTCGGTTGTGCTGTCACTGTTTTCGCTTTCCTCAGGCTTTGAGGTTTTGAAGAGTAGAGAGAGATGAGTTGATCTCGATCTACTGCTTTTTCACTGTTTGCATTTAAGTTCCCTTCGTGTTTTGTGGTGTACATGAATATGATATATTATTAGGAAGTACTTCCTTTATGTATAGTCTCTGATGGTTTTGTTTTGTGTTATGGATTATTTAGCTTCTTGTGATATGATTTTCATAAATTCGACGGTTCTATGTATTTACTTTATTTCACATGTTTCTTTTTTATTTTTGTTTTTTCTAAATTTTATTTACTATTTATTAGCGTGAAAATGAATTTTATTTGATTAGTCGATTCATGTTTAAAAAATTAATTATGCTACTAAATAAATTGATGTCTTTTCATCTCAATTCGTTCCACCATTAGTTAAATTCTCATTATATTCTTTTCTTAAAATAAGTATGTGTTAGTTTTTATTGATGTCAAATATATTTATTTTGTGTATTGTAGGAAAAAATATATATAATTGATTTAAGGCTAACGCGAAAATTTAACATAATTTTTTAATTATTATTAAAAAAATTATGTAGGAGTTCATTTGATCATTGAAATGTAACATTTTTTTTATAATTTAATCTAAAAAATGATATTACTTATTATATATTCATTTGATTAGAATGTGTTCTTGTTTTGGTGAATTATATTTTTATTCATTTAGTTTTATATTAATTGTTCATGTTTAATTATTTTTCTTAAGAATCCTACAAACATTATTCGAAAGATTCAAAGAGAAGATAGAAATATAAAGTGATAATAAAAAGTATAATAGACAATGGAATTAAGCGATAAATTATTAATAGTGATAAAATATTTTAATGAACAATATTAATAAACAATGCTATGGCATGAAATATAGTTGATTTTTTTAGTTGTTTTTTATTTTTGAAAATAATTTGAAAAGTTAATTTTTTTTAATTTATCAAAATTGAGTGTAATTATCTTTTATTTATAAAAAATAAAGTAATTTGAATATTTAAGATTAAAAAATGATTAGAGGAATTTGATGTTTCAAGGAATATAATATAAGATGAGAATGAAGTAGATATGATAAGGACAAGGATGCTTTAACAGTTTGCTGGATTTCCAACAGTTGGTCATCGTCGATATAATTCCTAATAAAGAAAGATTACTGAAATAAATCATTGAGCCCAGAACCTAAAATTTTACTCTCTTTAACTTATTTTAATTGAATTTTTGAGGAAATGCATACATATTAAGAAAAGTGTTTAGAAAAGTATTTGAAGACAAAATTTACATAATACTTTTCATTATTGCCCTTTGAAAAATTATAAATATATAATTTAATTTATCTCTTAGAAAATATAAAAGTGTAATAAATGAAAGGGAAAATTTGAAAAAAAATTTAAACATTTACCTCGAACTTTGAACAATTCAAATATTTTGAACCTTCAAAAAAATCTCAAAAATTCAGTTAATATGGAACGGATGGAGTATTAAATAAAATTTGCAAAAGATTATAAATTTAAGGTTTGCAACAGATTTCCACCGCATTAATTTAGTGGTGTTGTCTAGATTCTGGTTAACATTTGGGGAGCAATTGGACGGTTTGAATCAAATTTGAGCGAGTTATAATGAGTCAAAGATAACAAATGGATCAAGACTCAATTCAATCCAAAATTTGTTTGGGTCAAATTGAGTTGGGTCAGAACGAGTTGAATAATGGGTTGTAAATCTGACTAAACTTTTACTAAGTTTTACTTACTTTATTTGTTCTTTTTCAATATTTAAGTACTCAATAAAATTATAATTTTTTTTTATTTTGGTTATTTAAAACATATCAAATTAACAAAAACGATTTTAAAATACTTTGACAAGATTTCTCTCGAGTCAATTCGGGTTGAATATCAACTCAATTTTAAATGAGTTGAAGTGGGTTAGGTTGGGTTGAGATATGTTGAGCTAATAAATAGGGGAGAGGAGGGGGGGAGGGAGAGGGTTATTAATATGCCTAAACTTTAACGAATTAAACAAGTTGAACGGATTAAGTTTAATTTGTCACCCCAAGTTAATGCCACTTGTCCCATCACTCTTTTATCCTTTTTTTCTTCATTCCCAATTTGCCTCACATAGCTCGATTTGATTTTCAAAAATTTAAAATAAATTATAAATATTTATGTGATTATTATCAAATTTTACATTAAAATGATATTAGGATTAGCATTATTTTAGTGTAAATTAACTCCAATTCAATGCATTAAAGTTTACATAAAAAGATTTTTTTTCTCTTTATCATTATTTTATTAATTTTTTACTATTTGGTTGGAATGTGCTAAAAATTTTGTTTATTGAAATAATATTAAAATGTTCAATAAAGCGAATATATGTGATTAATAGTGTTTATACACATTACACAATAATAGTTATCTATTATTAACTTGGTACAAAAACTAAGACACAATAAATTATAGGGATAATTTTACTAAATTGATTTTTGAATATACTAGATACAATATTTTGAAAAATATAATAGAAAAATGATGATAATTAATGATAACGATAATTTAGGAACTAAATGTAAAATTATTTCTTCATTTTATAAAATGGATAAATATAATTGGATATCTATTTTTTTATTATAGTGCACGAGTCAAGATGATCGAAGGAAGTGTACTAAATAATATAGAACTGTTATGAAACTGTATAAAACAACACAAAGAATAAAGTAGGGGAGAAGAGAGAAGATTTCTTATAATAATATTGAAATGTGTATTACAACGAAAGAAACCCTTATACAACAACAACAACATTACTCCAGTGCCTCAAAGGCTCCCGCCCATTACGGGGTAAGGAGAGGTTGGATGTACGCAGCCTGACCCCTATGTTTAAAAATATAGCGCGACTGTTTCCGAATAACCCATGATGAGCGTCGAAAGTTGCATTGACTAACTGCTACTTCACAATTGAAAGAAGCGCAGACAATTTAAGAAGTCATTTTGCTTTATTCCATCATACCCCAAAGCCAAAAAATAGTGAATCTTTGGCTCCATCCGAGACTTTCTTATAAATGAAAGAAACCCTTATATTTATAAGAAAAAAATTGACTTGGTTTCCAGGTAAGAAACTGAATTAGTGTTCAAGTAGGATTTCTAACTCTCAAAGGAATCTACATAAATAGACATTCACCATAAATATAATATGTTTATAACACTCTCCCTTGAATGTCTATTTGCTAGATTAATTATGTGCCTCGGTAAAACCTTACTAGGTAAAATCCCATAAAAAAAAAATTCTAGTGAAGGAAAAAAGTACACATATCTAGTAATATGCATTTTGGATGCCTCATTAAAAACCTTATAGGGAAAAACCCAATGGGACAAAACCTTGTGAGGAAAAAAGAGTACATCGCGTAGTAACTCCCCCTGATCAGAACATCAATCCAAAGACTTGATTTTCACATCTCAATCTTGTGTACCATCTTCTTGAAAGTTGTAGTTGGTAGAGAGTTGTTGAACAAATAAGCCATATCATCACTCGAATGAATCTGTTGCACGTTTATATCACCATTCATTTGGAACTCATATGTATAGAAAAATTTTTGGTGAAAATGTGTTTTGTTCTATCTCTTTTTATGAATTCTCCCTTTAGGATCAAAGAGTTTTGCAAGCTCCCCACTTTAACTTCTTTAAGCAAATAATATATTGCCTTTTGAAAACTTTTCAAGGGTTTCAATTCAAGGATAACTAGCGTAACAATATGAAAGCTTTTTTATTTATTTAATCAACATGAGGATTATAAACAAGTTTTTCAATAACTTGTATATGCTTCATGCATTTTAAATCCTTCAAATACTTTCAATCTTTCATATCAATTTTGTATGGTGACAATGTTCAATATTAAGTACATAGCGTTTTCTAGTGTCTAGATTGCAAGTCAAATAAGCTTTGCGCTTAACAAGATGCATCATTTCACTTGATAATTTGAGCATGCTTTAATATACCATAGAGCTTAGATCCTCATAATCTTTTATAATATTGTGCTATATTGTAGTAAGATATCATCGACGAAGTAATTTTTTAGTCAATTTGCAATGCGACATAATTTGTTGAGATCTCATAACTTCATTATTTCAGTTAGCAACCCCTCTCATGAGGTTTCATGAAGTGTTATGTCATAAGCTCTTCATGAGGTGTTATGTCATAAGCTCTCAAGAGTACACTGCCTCTTTATTATGACGATTTTGATCATTTGCTCCTTTTCTTTTTAAGAATTACTTATTTGGGATCAATTGCATGTTTCATACATGTCATAGACTCTGTCCTTCATGGACATTCAATAAGAGTATTTGAACTCTTAGTTTATTATTATCTCCCTCTTATATTAGACAAACTAATATATATTCCAATCTAGCTTGGAGAATCCATCTTTTATGCATCATGGTATATTTATTAATCATATACCGCATATCAAAACTATTAGATGAAAATTATATGGTCCATGACCATAAATCAATTGAGGGGAATTTGATCAAAATGTATTAGTTTGATACATATTTTTGTCTGCAATTTATCATATTTCAGACCATGAAACTTTGTTCACATAAGCAATGATTGACTATTTATATAAGGCATTTAGTGTCAATGAACTTGGATATTTATCAATACTATCAAGATGAATTGTCTTGATTACGTATTCTGAAAGTTGTGCTCTTAACTCGATTATCTTGCACAAACAATTTTGTAAATGTCAAACTTAAGATTTACAATAAATGTACATGTGATTGTATTAATTTTACATATCACATTACGATGAACGGGCCCAATATTCACTTTTCATACTTTCAGAATTTAGGGAATTCAGTCCCAACATTAGTTGATCCAATCAACTTATCATGAGAACAAACAATTTTGAAGAATCTTTTATTTCTTCAATATATGTCTAAGGAGTAAACTTCAAGTTTACCATGACATGTGCCTTTTATTATAGAAAATTTCTGATTTACTATTACATGAACAAATTTCAGATTTCTTACTTGAGGAGTAAATTTCAACTTTATTTCTTCTCAATTACTCTACTTCTCATAAAGGTGAACCATGATCCTTTTTAAATCTGTAAAAGCATTCGACATTTGATTTGCAATTCTTGCATATGAATAATCTTTTGTACTTTTTGCTCACAAATAGAAGTACATGGATCAAAATGAGACAATGATAGATTTTTTCGCAAAATTTCTCTTTTGATATCATTATTTTCTCCCCCTAATTTTAGAAAAAGTGTCTCATCAAATCGACAATCTGCAAATCAAGTAGTGAACATATCTTCAGTTAATGGTTCAAGATATTGAATAATGGAGGGTGATTCAAACCCAACAACTATTCCTAATCTTCTTTGGATCCCATTTTTTTGCTATGTGGTGGCGCCACAGGCATATATAGAACACATTCAAAAATTCTTAAATGGGATATTAGGTTCTTGATCACAATCAGTTGCAATGGAGAATGCTTATGATAATTTATCGGTCTGAGATGAATAAGTGTTGCAGCATAAAAAATTGCATGTCCCCATACAGAAGTGGGCAATCTAATTTTCGTAAGTTATGGTCTTGCTATCAACTGCAAGCGTTTAATTTATGACTCAGCAAGGCCATTTTGAGTGTGAACATGAACAGCAGGATGTTCAACTCTTATCCCAATGGATAAATAATAATCATTAAATGCTTGGGATGAAAACTCCGCAACATTATCAAGGCGAATGGACTTAATCTGATTAACAGGAAATTGTGTCCGTAATCGTATTATATTTGCGAATATCAAATTGCGAGATGACAATGGGCACACATGAGTCATCTAGATGAACCATCTATTAGGACCATAAAATATCTAAACGTCACTCTAGGTGGGTGAATATGTCCATAAATATTTCAATGTATACGTTTCAAAAACGTAGGGGACTCAATCCCAACTTTCATTGGTGTTGATCTCACAATTAACTTGCCTTGATAACAAGCATTACAAGAAAATTCACCATTTAAAAGAATCTTTAGGTTCTTTAATGGATGTCAATTTGAATTTTCTTTAATTCAAATTATCAAAAGTTCTCATTCTTAAATGAGACACAATCACCTTAGCATATTAATTTATGATAGCTTAGTACCTCAATCCATGTTCACGTGCATTATTCAATCACTTGTCTTCTTTCAGACACTATGCACTGCTACCACATTCACTTTAGAGAATAGAGAATTTTAGTGGAACATATTTAATGATTTTCACCAAAAGCACATTATTTTGCTTTAGTCATTGTTAGACCCCGTAAGTCCTTAGTTGGGTCAATTCGGTAAGTTGGAAGCCAAATGTGAATATAGTCTGGGGAAAACTTGCAGAATTTAATTTGGAGCTAAAATGAAGTTTTTAATTCAAACATTGCATTTTTAGTTGTTATCGGGGCCT
>JAABOM020000110.1:17216973-17238787 GCA_011800125.2 Solanum clarkiae | reverse complement strand
AATTAATTTTTTTTACATAAATTAAAAAAAATAATTTTGTATAAAAAATTAAAAAGTTTTACATAAATTACAAAAAAAAATTAAAAATTTAAAAAATATTTTACAAATAATTTAAATTTTGTAAATTTATTTTTTTTACTCCAACTAGGACCCTCGTCCCCCTTACAAAAAAATAAAAAAAAAATTTACTCCAATTCGGACCCAAGAAATCTTCATTATTACTCTTTTTTCATAATGACAAAAAATATTTAAATTCATTATTTATCAAAAAGGTTAAAAATGTGTAAAAAAAATAGAAAGATAAATATTTGTGTATTTTTAATAAAAGAAGAAGAAAAAAGTGCATGTTAATTTTAATATAAATAGTATATATATATAGAAATGTAGCAGGGGTAAAAGGGTCAAATTATCCTTTTTTCGTCTGAATAGTAAAAAATAAGTCTTTCACGCACCCCGCGAGTGTACTGCACACGCTGTGCCACATCAACACCCTGTGCCTACTTGTTCAGGAATTACCAAGTTGAGGGTCCTATTTGTACACTATGAAAATTAAAATTCAAACTTACAAACTGGTGCCAAGTTTAGGATCTAATTTGGGGATTTACTCAAAAAAATATACTAATTATTTTTATCCCAATTTAATAAATGACGTGTGACATAAATATTTATAGTAACGTGAAGAGGCAGTATTTTCCAGGAAAATATTTTGACTACTTTCAGCCCTAAATTCACAAGCTTCCCTACCGTGAAGTTTGAAGAGCCGAAAAGGAGAGACGAGTATGGCTGTGGCTCTTCGAGTTAGACGCCTGAAGGAAGCTTATAGGCTACTCCCTCTTCTTTCTGTTGGTACTTCCTCCTTCGTATGGCTAGTTACTTGGCTAATTTTTTCTGATTATTTTCTGCTAAAATGAATTTCTGATTCTGGACAGGAAATAGTTGTAATCTACTCATAAAAGACGGCATTTCACTGCCATCTCTATTGAATTATTTGAAAATTTCACATGCAGACATCAATACAAGGTGCAGATATAGATGTCATCAGGATCATAGGTAACAATTTCTATTTGCTTGGTGCTCCAATTTGAATTTCTTAGTATGTTTCCACCTGATTGAACAACAATGGGTTCATCATTTGCATGTGACTTATTCTAAAAGGTTTTTCAATCACTATATGTTATGAAACGTACAATATGATGATGCACAGTTGTCCTCAAAATTTGTTGCTTAATTTTGTTATGGGTAAAGTTATGTAAGGTCTAGTTTTTTTCTGGTGCCTTATATATGTATTAACATAGAGAAAACTTCAGTTACCTTTGTAGTTTGTACATACAATTGTTATCATTGTACCAAAAAAATAAAATACAAATGCTATGAGTTTTATATTTCTCAGAGGAAAGAGATCTTAGGGAAGAAAAGAGAAAGAGATTGATCATTAATTCTAAAATTAGTGTTTTAGTGCTCCATATAGGAGTTTGAATTTTTTTCAGCCTACTATTTTGGAGGTTTTAGTAGTCCTTGATGGTCCTTGACAGTCTCTTTCAGGTATTCAACTATATCAGAAGCAGTGTCGGAGCCTCTTGTACAACTTGATTTCCCCTCCTTCATTAAGTCCATTATTGATAAGCCTGAAGGTGATCAACTCTCACTTGGTAAATGTGATTTTTTTTTGTTGGTAAATTGTGAGGATGAAACCACATTACCGTGGTCACATGTGGAATGTGTGTGGTTACCAATAGGCGTTAGCAGGAAAGATTTGATTTAGTCTGGGGAAATTTCACTGGTTTGGTAGTACTGGCATCTAAAACTTTTGATGGATTTCTGACCAACTAAGCTAATAAGCCGAGTTGACGAAACTTACCTATTAAGGAAAAAAAAAAAGATAAATCCTGAGCTGGAGGAAAATTTTAAGTACTTTTTTTCTTTTTCCTTTATGATGCGCCAAAGAATTGTACAAATGGACAATAAATGACTGTTGTACTGGACCAACTTGTTAGCAGTTGAGTTAATCAAATAGTGGAATGTCCATAAGCAGATTATTTATGATGCTATACATAAGCAGTGGATTATGAAAAAGTTAATCACAAGATTCTTGGCTGTGCTATCAATGTCTTTCTTTATTAAGTTCGAGATTCTTCACATTTCTTGCTAAATAGTTGGCACTACTAACTTGTTCGTTATCTGGTTTGTGTAACTGGATATATTCATTCTTGCCTCATTTTTGTTGCTTTTTGAACAAAATGTGCAGGCCCTTCTCATTGTTGGTTCAATGGAATTCCGGATAAGAAATCTCTGGAAGATGACATTTTCTTAGTTCTCGTAGCTGGATTCGTAGATAGTTCCTCAACGACAGAGGCAAGCTTTGTTAGCATGCTTGAGAAAGTCAAGTTTCTCCAGCATAGGTAGTGTAGATCCTTAAGCAAACTTGTTCTGTCTTAATTTTCCTATATAGATCTTTTCAACGATCTCTACTTAATTCCAATGTTGCAGATATCCTTTCCTTCAAATAATTGGTTTCCAGGATACAAAAATCCCAGTTTGCCCCAGTAATATTTGCAAACATCTGCTTGGGAGAACCTTGAAAGAATACATTGCCTTTCCTATTCTGCTAGCTAACAAGGATGTTCCAGAGGTATGTTCACATAATTTGTTGCTCAATCAGTGCAGTTTGAAGGATCTTGTTCAATCTTCTTTTTGTGATATATTATGTTGTATGATTTGATAGTTGTTTCAAAGGACAGGACTCTCTTTTGAAATATCTGTACGTAGTTAGAAGGGAGTTGCAAATTTGTACTATTCAATGAAGATCGGAACTTTCTGTTATTTGTACCTGGATATTGCGCTTTCTTATATTGATCTGCTAACTTGGTCTCCTTTAATACGTAAAGTTTATGTGTCTATCATATCCTTGCTAATGTTCTAAGGAAAGCAAGATAGACTCTATCACTGGTTTTAAGAAAATAATAGAGTAAAACAATAGACAAATCCCTTCTGTGTTTATTTCTTTATATGTTAATGAATAATTTCAAGGTTTTGGTACATTATTGAAACATATGTTTATTTATTGCCATAGGGGTTATGAATAACCCAAAATTTTAACTGGGAGAGTAGTAGTAGTAAGTTCCTATAACTCTTATAAGTCTTGACAAAAACTCTGAAAACTGATATGAATTATAAACTAGAGAATAATGCTTTCAAAGATTGTTTAACATTGTTAGAGAGTCCCATTGTGGTCCAAATGGATGAACTCAACGTAATCTCATCATTAGATTTTGACTTCTCTAACAGTATTGCTTAAGTAGTTCAATTTATGTGTAAGGCCTTAACTAAATCTCCTTTTATGTGCAAATTGGTGGTTATCTGGTGGTGGACCTAGAATCTCATCTAAATTAGATTAAATTGGCGGCGTGCTAGAATTGCAGTGCGTATCATGGGGTATGTCTACGACATCAATATTTCTTTTCATGTTTTTAATGGACAGGTCTGTGCTAGCTATATTCGATCTTTACATCCTTTGGGCATATATTCATGTTACTATACAGGTTTGATCGGAAATGCTGTGCTTAATTGTTAAGCTTGCAGCGTCCTTATCAAAAACTTCTTGGTTGTGTACTTGGATTAAGATATGGCTATGTTTCTTGCAATTTGTCCATGTTTTTGGGGGTTGACTGATGAATATTTCTATGATGCATGTCGCCTTCTATATATTTAAATACAAGATATGCTTTATAAGTTGTTTTTGGGCGACATTTTCTCTTTGTTGACCTAGAAATGATGTGACAAAGTCTTCGGGTTTTTTTTTTCTTCTGAGATGTTTGGAGGCTAAATGTGTCCATGTAGTTTACAGGATGATTAAGGACATGTATGAGGGAGCTGAGACTTAGTGAGGACACTTGGAGGAGATTCGGAGCACTTCCCAACTGTGATGGGGTTTCACCATGGATTGCCTCATAGCCATTTCTATTTTTCTTGGCGATGGATAAATGGACGAGACATATATAAGGAATGTTATGGTGTTGCATGCTATTTATGAATGACATAATATTGATTGACAAAACATGCATCGTAGTTAACGATAGACTAGAGGTTTGGAGATAGTCTTGGAGTATAAAGGGTTCAGGTTGAGGAGTACTAAGACAAAGTACTTGGAGTGTAAGTTCAGTGACGTAACTCATGCGTTAGATGTGGAAGTGAGGATTGATACACAAATCATCCCCAGGAGAGGAAATCTCTATTATCTTAGGTCAATAATTCAAGAAAATGGATTATGGTGAGTATGGGGAGAGTAAGGTAGAGGTAGGTCGAAGAAGTATTGGGGGAAGTGATTAGGTAAGATATGCCTCACCTGCAGCTTCTCGATACAACCCTATATTGAAGGCAAAGGAGCTTGGAGCTTGAGGGTTGGGTTAGAAGGTTGGTAGGTAATGTTGAGTATTTGATATTTCTTATCTATTGTTGTCATTACTCTCCTACCTTCTTATTTTTCTATTTTATCATTATTTGTTTTTCCCTTTGCTTTGGTTATTGTATTATTTATTGTTGCTATCGTTTCCTTCTCATTTACCTTTAGCATGACTTTTCATTACTTTATATTTTTTTCGTGCTTGATTTTGATATGCTTTACTTGAGCCAAGGTTCTATCAGAAACAACCTTTCTACCTTCACAAGGTAAGGGTAAGACTGCTTACACACCATCCTCCCCAGACCTCACTTGTAAGATTACACTGGGTATGTTGTTATTGTTGTTACTCTTCATTGATATCCGAGCTTCTGCAGCCTGTATTTCATGTTTCTCATGTTGTGATTGTCACTAGATCCATTCATTGCTTATGAACTGACATGCTACGCCTTTTTTCAGATTGCTTGTGAGGCCTGCTATGTGTTGTTTAATGGTTCTAAGAGTTCTTCAATCTATTATGGGAAGGAAGCAAATATTATGATTCTAGACAAAGGTAGGGTGTGTTTCCTTATATATATATATATATATATACCATGCTGAATAAATGTAAAGATTGATCTGTTTTTCTTGGAGCTGTTACTACTTTTATCCGAGGAGTCAAATAGGATGATTTGTTCCTTTTTCTTTTTTGATAAGAAGTATAATTGATTACTTTGGAATTGCATATTATCACATTTAAGTATAGTTACTTATGAATTGCATTTTTTTGACAAATACTGATGAATTGCATATTTATCACAAAATGTGACTTTCATTGGGGGAGTGATGGTGATGGTCAGTGTATTGGCATACTGAGAACTGGAACTCAGATCATCCATTTTCCTTCTATTGTCTTTAAGCTGATGTTCTCTATTACATTTCTGCAATATCAGCAATCAAGGATTTCAGAGCACAAGAGAGTGAGACCCCCAAGTTCATACATAATCTAACAAGCACATGGGTAAAGCGAACTGATGATTTCAAGGAGCCACCTCTCTGTTTTCCCTTGCGAAGCCTGCTTCTTTGCTTTCCAGGTAGAGGTTCCCCTGTTGAGCTGCCCCATACTGTTGATAGAGCACTTATTCAAAAAGATAACCAGGAAGGTGCAAGGATTTTGAGATTTTTTGCCTCAAACATGCAACTTGTGTCTTAAACTTTAGTAAAAAACTATGAATACGATGTTTATCTACAGATCCCTTCTGCCTACCCTCTCGTCTTTTTGTTGCTGTGTAAAATGACGGAGAATCAGAGAAGAAAGGAACAAAGCATTTGAAGAAGGGATGATTTCAAGGTGTAATTTGTATGAAATGATATATTATAGCTCTTACAACTGATGTGATTGTAAACCTAGCGCAATTTAGAGGTTCTAGAGATAAAGCAGAGGAATACCATTATATTCAATGTTATTCATCAAGCAGTAGTTTGCTAAACTTTCAAATAAATGTTGATATATTCAGTGCAACAAAGCATTGGTATGATTGATAGAGGTAAAGAGATGTCGTTGGTGTTCTCTCTGAATAACTACAGGGAAGCTTGGACTTATGGTGGGAGATTTTAGAAACCCGACACTGATGGCTATGTCAATTTGCTTTTGAAAAAGCTTCCCTTGGCTAAATAATTTCATGAGATGATAAAAAGACGCGAAAGCTCCCATATACAAATGTGAGGATTATAATTTGCCTGAAGCCCCTTGTTCTTAGCATTTGTCTCTTATACTTTAGTTTCTGGATTTTCTTGCAGGTGGCATTTCAGTTGATGAGAGTGGCAATCGTCTTTTCCTCTCTGACTCCAATCATCACAGAGTTATTGTACTAGATGGCAATGGAATGATCTTGGACTCTGTATGTGTCCGGCATGCATTGGTGGCTTCATCATCTTTGATCGCCATATCTTACTGTTGAAGCATGAAATAAATTTTTAATGCAAACATTATCGTTTTGACGTAGATTGGTTCTTCCCCTGGTCATGAAGACGGAGAATTTGAATCAGCAAAATTAAGGCGTCCGGCAGCTTCTTTCTATCATGCCGCTGAGGACTGTCTATATCTTGTGGACTCTGAGGTAATTTTATTGGAGCTCTGTAAGTGTCTTGGTATTATATTTTTATTTCTCATTGCCTAATATTGATGGTTAAGAGGGATAGAAGAAGAGAAGGGTGTGGATGTGTCCAATTTGACAAGTGAAAAGGAAAACCACTTCATCACACAAGAGTTCAATTTTATGGAATGTCCCATATTGTTATTTCACTTTCAGAAAAAAAAAGTTGATGTCTCAAGATCAGAATTCATTAAATCATTCATTTCTTAAAAATTATGTGCTTTGTTTGTGAAGCTATGTAAATATTTTGAAGGTCAACAGTCTTTCTTCTTCTCTCCATCAAAGTAATATATATGTGAGATGAGTCTCCAAATTGTTATATAAGAGGGAGTAAATAGTTCGGTAAAAGAACACAAAACCAAAGCTATGAGCTTAATACCGAAGCTTGTATTGGTGAATACAGCCTGGCTTAAGCTCATCAGCAATCAGCAATTTGAGCTTGTACAAGCTCGACTTTGGCTTGTTTAAGTTCCTGGGGTCTGTTTCTCAAACTTCTATGTATTTAGATATTGAAAATTAAGAAAGATATAAATTAGTTGAGCTAATTGTTTCCAATATAAATTAGAAACCCAGTGCTAGTTATGTGGAAAAATATTAATGTTCTGATCCTATATAGTATTAGTGTTTTATTGTGTCATGTAAAAAAATTAATGAATTCCTTAAACTATAATTTGTGCACCAGTAAAGCGAACTCAAGCTTAGGCTTGTTTACTTTATCTAGAGAGCCTCAACAACAACAACATAGCCAGTGAAATCCCACTAAGTGGGGTGTGGGGCGAGTAGAGTGTCTAGCGACCTTACACGACCTGGTGGAAGTAGAGACTCAATTTTCTAAATTCATTGGGTTGAGCTTTTAATATTTGAGCACAAATGAATTTCAAGAACTTGGCTAACTGATCATGATTACGTGTTTATACTTCCAATTCAAGTGAACCTAGTGAATGATGGTGGTAAAAGCAAGGCAAATGTGGTAATGCAACTTTTGAGTGATGTTGTTTGTCTTTTTTAATAGAAGATAAGTGTGCTCTCAGTTCCAGACTTTCTGCTGCAGTACTTGGACGCCCGAGTTAGAAAAGGAACTTCCACTCAACTCAAAGTGAATTTCCTTATATATCTTTTGGTTCTTTTGAAGATTATTTCCAAGTGCTTTCGCAAGAGAAGTCTATGGTTAAGTTGCTTGGACTCGGGTGCGGGTGCCCGATATGGGTGTAAATCCTTCATAATCTAATTTTTTAGATATTCGGGGATAGGGATCCATGTATGGATAGAGGTGCGGGGATTCGCTTAAAAATAATTAAAATATCTAAACATAGAGCTATAAAACCTAAATTATGAGATATTATGCGGAAAACTTGAGGAGAATCCTAGAAGGAGATTAAAGGAAAATGAGCGATGTAAAAATTGCTATATAAAAGATATTCTGTTTTCTTCAGTTTCACCATAGCCTATGTATTGATTACAGAAATAATTAAAATTGTTTAGACTTTATCGATTGATTTTGGTAAACCCAAAATCGGTGGACCAAATCGGACACACATGTCGTGTGGAATGGGTGCAGCACCAAAAGTAAAGAGTCCGAGCAACTTAAGTCTATAGTATAGTCGCAGCTGTATGAAATATTGCATGCTCACTTTCTAGTCTTTTCAATGTAATCTTTTATTCCTCTTCAAAGAACCACAATCATGGCCTCCTACATATTTCCCATTTAATCCTTTGGAACATCGAACTTCTAATTTTTCTCTTAATAATCAAGTGAAGTAGAAACTGCGTATTTCCTTTCTTCTCTACTTATCATATTGTTGTTGAGTTAGCCCTCAATCTACAGTTCTCTCCTACTAGTATCAGTAACCTTCTGTTTTCAGGCTAATTCATATAAAAATTTCTGTCAAATGGGATTTAGAATGATCTTAAGATACTGCGTATTCAATAGACGGTATTGCTTCCATGGATGTCCTTGAAGTTATACCTGAATTTTAGTATGTTCTCCTACTTTACAACCTTAAGATTTTTGTCCTAGTGGTTGAGGACACCTTACTGTTCTTTGTTATTTTTGGGTATCACATTGCTAATACTTCATAAAACTAACAAATGTGTCGCTGTTGTGAAAGAATCATGCTATTAGGAGAGCTGATATGGGGAAGAGGATTGTGGAGACTTTGTACCCAAGGAGCAAAACAAATAAAAATAGCAGTATATGGAACTGGATATTGGGAAAGCTTTGGCGCAGAAATGATCTAGATGCAAAGTCTGAGGAATTGAATCTGGATTTGTTGGTGTTTCCATGGCACATTCTGAAATCTCCAAATGGAGATCTCCTCATCTTTAACCGCGGGTAGATGCGACAGCTGATCCATTTATCTTCTAATTTTATACATCTGTAAACGTTTCATACTATTTCATCCTCACCTTTTTTAACTTCTATTTCAAATGCAAGACTTGGATGATGGCTTTGTATCAATGAACATAGAACACTAGCTGCGAAATTTTCTCTATTTTCGTTTGAGTTGTTTGATGAGGTGAAAAGCATAATCTGCTAGTTGGTTTTATGATACAGAAGCAGGAAAGGAAAGTTCCTTTCATTGGTTCTCTATCAATCTAATGGAACTGGAAATGGATCACATATCTGTTCGAACATTTAAGTATCCTGAAGGCTTAGTTTAGAGTTACCTTATTATAATAGGCAGACCGTTTGTCAAACAATAAGGGAAATTGAAAGGGAAATAATCAGCTGATGGATGCTGGGAATATTATTTGATTCTGGAGTTCCTTGCACTTCCTTCAATTGCAAATGGGAGCTAGACGATGAAAAAAATGATTCTTCGGTATTAAGCTAGTTAAGGTCGGGTGTATCCATATGTGTATCCTCATTATTCATTTCACTCCACAAAACACTGTCAGAGACCAGTTATGTCCATTTAACTTTTCATTTTTAATTCTCGACTGGTTCTGGCATAAAATTTCTTCTGGCATCCGGCTTTGTATTTTCTATTTTCTTCTCTCTTTGATTTTACTGGTTCATTTTTTCTTTCTTTTTTTTTTTTGTTCTCTCTTTGAGCAGAGCATCATGCATTATAATGCAACTGTTTGCCTGTTAAATAGTTGTTAAACTGTGTAATCTATATATTTTTAGGCCTTAAGCTTTATAATCTATCTTGGGCAGCATAAGTAGGTATGTTGGTAACACATTTATAAGGTTGGAAATACTCAGAAATATGTCCCATGTTAGTTGTTAATTTTGTTTCGGAACCTAGTTGGGCAAAATTTCATGAACGTAGAATTTAAATATGATGAACCAACTTGTAATTTTGTCTCTATAACCCCTTCATGGAGTCATGGAAATTGGAATACTAAAAACCCCAAGGTTGCTCTTTGTAAACTCATATATTGCAGAAATTCTTTTCCTTATTAAAATTGAATATCTTGACAATTTCTGCAGTCATATTTGTAAATCTTATGGTTTATGGGGCTGCCCTCAATTCAATTTTTTTGCATGCAGCTGTGAGACGTTGTGGATCATGGATTTTGCCTCAGGCTTGATCAGAGATGTTGTTAAAGGTATAGAAATTATTGCCAAAAATGTTCTTAAGTTGTCTTCATTCCTATCAATTAACTTTGTCAGTTGTTGACTTATCAATACTCTTAAAGGATTTTCAAATATTTTGGAGATCTGTGAGCCATTGATCCTGGAGAAGTCGATGCTTTTGAATCAAATACCTAATGATTGGTTGCAGCAGCAAGTGGATGCACAATGCTCATCAAAGAGAATTCCATATGTTGAGCTTATATCTTCTGTAGAAAAATTCCAGGATCAGATATTCATTTGTGATACGGGTAAACATGTCTTCAATGGTTGGATCTGTTCTAACATCTGCTTTGCTTGATTCAATTTTTGATTGTGCTTATTTTTAGTTGCTCAGACGGTATCAAAACTCAATATAAATTCCGGTTCTGTATCAAGCTTCCAGTTTTCTAATTTGGGGATCCTTGGGTTTCCTTACTGGTCCTTGCCTCCTCTGGAACGAGTATGTGCTGCGTAAGTGTTACAGATTAAAGAAGCTCAATTAAGCTGTTGTTCTTTTCTGCTTTCTCTGGGTGATTATATTAATTTACTTTGATGTTTGATGCTGGTGTTACAGTGATGCAGCATTGGCAGGAAATTCTATTGATCACATAGAATCTTTCAACTTGTTGCCAGGTAGTAAAAGCCTTCTGGTTACATGTAGTTTGAATAATTTGTGAAAAAGCTCTTACCTGGAAAGTTTTTATTTATCTTTCAGTTGTTTATCAATACCTTGTATCTTCTTTTTCTGGATCATATATTCTTGCAATAATTTGGTTGTAATTTATATGACTTGCGTGATCAATATAAAAAGAGAAAGTAAGACATATTTCTCTAGATAGAGGGAGTACTACATGATAACCTCACTTCATTTTTTTTAACAGGTAAAATTGACATACGACTGAATGTGGATATACCAGAATATGTTGATCTAGTTGAACCATTGAGTGAAAGTTGTATATGGCGGCAAACTAGAGGGGCAGCAACTGAAATATCCGAGGCAAATAGCACGATTATGTCTTCAGAAAAGGTTTCTGGCCACCTTTAGGTTTCATGATGTGTGTTCACCCATAAATTCTACTTCATCTCAATCTGATTTTCCACTTCTCATTTTTGGGTAGTTCCAAAGGTGATTCTTGAAAAGAAAGTCGAGGTATATAGCATGTACTGCAATTTATCTGGGACCATTTTTAAAAAAATAATATTGCCCAACATTTCATCTGGGACCTTACCACTGCCTCTAGAAGGTAGTGGTAAGGTCTGCGTACAACACACCCTCCCCAGACCCCACTTGTGGGATTTCACTGGGTATGTTGTTGTTGTTGTTGTTGTCATTTTTAAACTCCTCCAGTAGCAGTGCGAAGCCAAACCAATAGATCTATTTGCAACGAATGGAGTATTAAATAGCACATGCCTTAAGTAGTTCCTTTTTTCGCATAGTTTAGAGAGTTAAATTGATGGGGATATGCAGGTTGGTGTTGCCCAGCAATGGTATGATGAAATCGACCACCTTGCCTTTTCAACATCAGAAATAGAACCAACTACAGAACAGGGGACAATGAGCCTCTGTGAAGAAATTCCAGAAGGGAAAGTTGAGATCAGTTGCTCCATTAACTCAAGTCCTGGAACAAGCGAGGTACAGTATTGTTCCCAGCAATTTCCTTTTGATTCTGAATTGCTGAGCGATTTATCTGAAATTTCTCGCTTTCGCTTAAAACGACAAGTTAATTAGTATAACTGTCCAGTCTAGAAATTACTTGCATTTTCTACTGAATTTCAGATCCAAAAGTGCTGCTTTAGTCATTGTGTGATTGTCTTCATTTCTCTGGTTCTCCACCAGGTTATCATTTGTGCTGTACTATATCTGAGACTGAAAAAGGATGACAGTAGACAGAGGAAAGCAGCCAGGATAGCAGATCTGCTAAACCCCAAGACAAAGGTAACCAGAGATTCAATTCTTCAGTTCTTGCTGGCATCAAAAAGAGATCTAGAAGAAGTCATCATAACAAGGCCTCTACATGTTAGACTCAAGTTTGATTGTCCAAATCATCCAAAAGCAGAAAACTCCAAAGATGTAATTTTGACAGACACCTCTTTAAATGTTAATGTAGCTCTCAAGTAAACCTTTCATAGTTTTCTGTATGACTCTTGATATTTTTGTATCACTAAGTATCTGAGGAACTTCAGGAGTTCTTTTCATTTGTTTTTGTTAATTTACTAGTGGATTAATTAATTTTACATAAATAATAATTTCTTTGTTGCAAAAGAATTTGATCCATCAAGCTGAGTAGTTTGAGAACGACTGATTTGTCTTCAAGGTAAGCACTCCTTGTCAAGAATTTTAGGTGGACGCTGCCCTGGGTTCGTGTAGCATCATCCGAAGCTGGTTAGTACACTTTTATATCTGTATATACAGCAACATACTCAGTTGAATCTCACAAGTGGGGTCTGGGGAGGGTGTGATGTACGTAGACCTTACCGCTACCTCGTAGAAGTGATTTGTTTTACTAATCCATTGCTTGTTTGCTGATTAGTAAAATGAAAACAACTAATACATCGTCGAAGTAGGATGAAAATCATTGGAGACCATATAGCTCAAAATTCTAGCAACAAGAACAAAACTAATAAGGTGATTTCTTCTCATTTGTCAAAATATTTTTAGGATATTTATTCAATACCTTGCTAACGAAAAGTAACAGGTATCTCGCAAAATAATGGAGGTGCAGACATACTAATTCAGACACCACTATTATTTTTTCAGGACCATTGTTAACACTTTTTCCTTTCATCTAATCAGGTTTTCCCTTGCAATTTAAATTCTCAAGCTGAAAATTATGAATTCCCTGAAATGTACCATTCAACATTAAACTTCCAACTTGCCATATTTGATTAAACTCTAATTTCTTTTGGTAATTCTATACTAGCATAAAATTACCATCATCACATTACTATATATATCTTCCTTATTCGAAACGCCATACTCACATTCCCCTGAATCAATGGGCTTACACGAGTTCCACTTGAATGTTTTCACGACTATGGTATCATTGAGATTTTTAAATGCGATCAACGCTTGTGTACCAACCATTCCTGTCCCTGTTGGATTGATTCTCCAAGCAATCCATCCATCAGGCTTTGTAGGAGTAGCTACAAAGGCTAAATTTAAATAAGAATCCTTTGAATTCTACGTTAAATGGATGTAACAATTCAAATGTGGCAAGTCATTGCAATGTTCATACAATTCGTTCTTGGTGAACTTTTGTGATTTACATGACATACTTTAATGGAGGTGTCCACAAGAGAAAGCACGAACTACTTACATCAAATTTTTGCCTTCAACACTTGCATCTTCTATATTATTGGCTGTTGTTTTCTTCGGAACAAGCTGCCCTACCCGGGGGTACTTCTCCATAAATTTACATTCCCACTCCTGCAGAATTTCAAGTTCAGGATCACTAAGCCCTTCAAGGTTGCCATTAATATCTTCAGGTTTGAATGATAACAGAGCCAAGGCTCGGCTTGCATCTCTTCCAGCAAACATTGCATATGAACCACCAGGACCATAGAACATCTTGGAGGTAGATACGTCGTAGATCTGTCCTTTGATAGCCATCAACAATGGTTTTTCTGAATCAGACCCACTATAAGCCCTAAGTTCCTCTTCCGTCATGTCGCCGAGATGGAGAGGCTGTCTTTTGACAGGGACAAAATCAGCCGCCGACACGAACATGCCACAAACCACTTTGTAAGTCACCACCATCATTACTACAATGGTGAAGAACGCCATCGGTGATAACCCTGTGTACTCGAAGATGGTCTCTGTCGTCGTCGCCCATGCCGTCGTCATTTCTCTCACAAGTTTGGTGGAGAAAAAGGTTAGGAGCTCTTCATTCAGTTACTCTTTTTCTCGTCACCAAATTGACCCCCATCTACCTACCTCCACCACAATATCGGTTCGATGTATTATTGATTCAATATTTAATTTTTAAATATGTTAAATCTATAATTAATAAGATATTTTTTATCGATTTTTGGTTCTTAACGATTTGATTTTTGATTTACCCAATAAGAAAATACTCATAAATACCTGTCTTCTTTACTAATTTGATGCAAAGTAAAATAAACAAATTTATTGAACACCTAAACTTGATAATATGCAATATTTGATGTTATATTCTAATTTACTTTCCAATAGAAGAGTTGTACATTGGAAATCAAGAAAATACACTACTTACAAATATCAATTTAATATCAAGTAATATTAAATTATTAATATTTAATATTTATGAATGGATAAAGTAGTAAATTATTATAATTTTAATGAATTATCGGTTTATTCAATAACCCAATACTAAAAATTGAAACCAAATCGATAATCCAATAATTCTTTTTGTAAAACCATTAAAAATCCATTATCCCAATAACTCGATAACAATAAACTAATAACAAGGTGAGATTCCAATGGCAAGATAATTATGTTCAACTGTCATACATGAAAGTCGAAGGATAACAAACAAATTATTATGTTCCTACATGTGTTTTTTCTCTAACAAAAACCCTGCAAATACATGCTCCTAGTTCTACAAAATGATCCTCAACAACTACGTCTCGATCCCAAACAACTAATGTGTTTTACGAGGAAAATCTATATCATAATGCAAATTTCTAGCAAGATTATCGAATAACACTTTAGAAATCCCGGAAACTCATTTTAGGGTCTTGTTGTTTGTTGTTGCCTCGCCCTCTTCCACGATAACCTCCTCTTCCTCTTCCTCTACCTCGTCCTCTCCTGGCATGTCTAGAAAACGATCTTCCATGTTTCATTTCCACAAGTGAATGCAGCAGCTCGTCACAAAGAATACATCCCTTGTGGAGTGTAGCTCCATCTTTTAAGGGTGTTGTTTTCTTGTTGAAATCGACTTCTATGATAGTTGAGTCACATTCAGGACACTTATCTTGAGTTGTAGAAATCCGATGAGCACCTTCGGGCAAGGAAACAAGGCAATTGCACATGTTGCAGTAGAGCCTCCATTTTGGAGCACTGACAGGATCAAGAACCAGTGTACCGCTGCACTCTGGGCAGGCACAAACGCCTTGTGCAATCACAGAATGTGGACATGTTGTGTGAGGACAGAGGAAGCAAGGCATTCCGACTCCCTTTCCCAACTTGGAAGAATCACCAGTTTTAGGGGCGCCAAAAAATGTATCAATGCCTTCAAACGGGGGACAGTTGAAGCAATAAGGACAGAGAGGGAACGACTTGCCTTCTGGACCGGGCATGCTACATAGTAACAGTTCGAAATTATCAAGGGGGCAAGTAAGCTCCTTGTATAGCTGAAAAAAGTAAAAGAAGTTCTATGTTTAGTCAGAAAATTTGGGTGAGATCATACAATAACATGCCAATCCAAAGAGAAACACTTGCCTTGACTGTACCCTTCTGAGGTACGTAATAGACTTCCTCACAGGTACCACAGTACAGTCGAGCTGGTTGAGTAGATATGTATTTCATATATCGCAAGCATTTGCCACACTTGCTGAGGAGACGTCCAGAGTCGGAGAGTGGAGAAAATTGGGATTCAAATAATGCATCCATGTTTTCAATCTACATGAAGCCAGACACAAGATTCATGAATAATTAGCGTTAGACAATACAAAAGAATTTATGGGCCATAAATGAGAGAAAAGTGGGATGAAGTGCAGTACATGCTTCAGAACTTTATTACCCTCAACTCTAAGCTAGGTTCTAGTGTCACTAGCAGTAATTTATCCAGAAATTTTGTTTAGACTATTAAAGTTGCCAGTTTCAAAAAAAAAAAAAAATTGTTTAGACTATTTTCACTTTTTCGGGACTGCTCTGGACTTTTCTCCTTGAGCCGAGGATCAATCTGAGGTAAGATAAGGTCTGTCCTACTTTGTGGGACTACACTGGATATGTTGTAGTTGTTTCTTATACCCAAGACACTCATTTCTAAGGATCAGTCTGATATAATTTTATGTCCGGTAACTTTTCAGAAAAAGCAGTAACGGAAACCAGCAGGGCAGATCCACAACTGCGAGGTGATGTTTGCATGACTAGTTCTTAAGAGATGTACTTGGAGCTCATGATTAAGTTTTTATCAGTGACCATCAATCAGCATGTTATAGATTCAGGTTAAGAAAAAAAGCATCAGCAGTCGTCTATTTGTGGACATCAACTTGTTTCTAGTTTGGGAAGGAAGAAAGCAGCAAAAGCGCCATCAAACATCACGTAAGAGCTGAATATCTAATACCTGCTTAACAAAATAACTGAACTTCCTTCTGAATTGTTCTAGTACATGCTGCACAACCATTGAATGATCTGCTTGACCTTTAGCTACCAAAGTGATCTGGTGCTCGATGAAACTTCGTATGTCAGGCAAACAGAGATCAGAATCTATGCATTGGTACCCTCTTATCAAGCTAATACCCAGGGGAGTTGGAGCCAATCGCCGCCCAGCTTGTACCTGCAATTTGTATCAGCCAAACTCAGAAGTCTAATTTTTAGTAGAAGATTGTTTCACGTCAAAAGAAACATAACAGAAAGCAATAGAGAGGATAATCTACAGCAGCTAGAATTGGAAAAGAATACATATAGCAAAACCTGGACATAATTGCGTTCACATATGTTGTTAATATGCACAGAGATTGATGCATCTGTTCCAATACCATGTTTCTCCATTAAAGAGATTAGCTCACTTTCGCTGAGATAATCCGGAGGCGAAGTGTTCCCCTAAAATTTTCAAAGCAAAACTAACTGACATAAAAGGGTTTCTGCGAATACTAATGAATATTGAATACCAGTAGCACCAACAAAAAATACAATAAACGAAGCAAAGGAAACATCAGGCTATAATAAAATTGAAGTATAAGAAAGTAGGAGAAAAAAAGTACTAATATGACTGGTAAGGGAAACTAGACTGCATGATTACATACTAACCTTCTACACTAATCCTTGACCTCCATATCTTTCTATATAGGGTCATGTTCTTAGTAAGATGCAGGTGTTTCAAATCAATTTATAGCGAAAGAAGAATAAAGCGTCAGGTAAAATGATGGATACTGAGGATTCATATAGCCAATCCCAACTACCTTGAAATCAAAAGAATCAATTAATGGACCAATAAATACTACTCAAGCACAAAGACTATCACTTTACTCCAGAGCTGAACAACAAATGAGAAGTTCAATTGGACAGATTATGTGATACCTCATCTAGTTCAACTTTAGAAATCTCGATTTTCTCTCCTACAGAGAACTCAGGAAGATTCTTCTCACTAATAGCCAGCCATGGCATAATAGCCGTGAATCCTTTGACTGTGGCAAGCTGTCCAACGCACTGAAATTGCTCTCCACCACTTTCAAGTTCAACTTTTATCCTGAGAAGACACCGAATTTACATGATATAAAAACTTCTCAGCCAGAAATTAAGAATCTTGAAAGATAATTAGATTAATGGTGCCAATATTTGAACTTGTTATAGTCTTCTATACTTTGGCACGTACTGTGCTAGTTACAAGGAAAAAAAAACATTAATAGCCGGATTTGAATTGGATCTATAGTATGAATAGATAAAATAGCTGTTTGACATGTTTTAGGAAGAAACCAGGATTAGAGTTATCCAAGTTGGTGGTTAGTTTTAAAGATACGTAAATAAGCTTGAAGCGAGAGGAGTTACTAAGACGTTCATCAAGAAATAAAGACTCAACCTTCTATATTTGCAATCTGGAGAGAGAGTTCCCAAAAAATGCTGGCAGATGTACTGGTACAGTTTCCATGCATCATTCCCCAAACTATCCTCACTAGCAGAACGCATTGGAGTTATCGGAGGATGATCGCCTGCATCAGTTCCTGCCCGTGGCTTATTATAACTTTCAGTCAAAAGCTTTTGTGCATAAGCACCAAATACAGGATTATGCACCAACACCCCTAGTGTTCCTCTGAAGTCAAAAGACGAAGGATATGCTGTGCTTTCTGTACGTGGATAGCTGACGGAATGAAAAGAGGAAATAAGCCAAAAGAAAAGGACTGGTCTGTAAAATGCACAGGACGTTTCAAGAAGTACAATTTTTCATAATGTCAAACTCTTATATGAACTTAGTACTACATGCAAAGTCCTACAAGAATTCACGGAAAGGAAATTGAAAATTTGAGTTTCCAATTAAGGATTTAAACAATTTTGTTGTAAAAATTAAATGAAATGTCAATGAGCACTCCCCAACTTGGAATCCCAAAATCCTTGGCTCTCTTTCGGGAAGTCTATCCATTACCTTTATGGCCCTAAAACAAAATAAGGAGTCCTTTCGTCCAAACATGCTCGTCATACTTGCTCAATGTGATATTTTTTAGCATACAATTCAAAAAAATGTAAGTTAATTTTTATAGATAAAGCTTTTGAACGTATAAAATCTGTGTACCCTGTCCAAAACAAATTTTTAGTTTTCTCTACAAAGGATTGCATCCCTTGGTGAGTTCTAATGAATTTTATCTTACCAATTAAACATAATTTTTAACCTTAGCCCTACCTTTGAGAGAATAGAGACGTTTCTGACAGCCCCTCAACGAAACGAACAATGGGAAGAAAAGGAAAGAGCAACAACCAGAACAAAAACAAGATAATAAGATACCGAGGCTAAAGAAACAACAGGTAGTGATACAAATCTAAAAATAAGGAAAACAATAAAATATTACTAAGATAACTAAGATGAGAGCATAGCCACTTTCATCAGCTCCACAAATACACTTATGATGCAGCAAGGATACTATTCACTTTTAGTGCAGTGTTGAACTTTAAACTGACATTAGTGCATTACAGAACTCAATCACTCAGTACTAATACAACATAAGGCGAAGTTCACTGAGCAGTAATCTCATATGTACATTTCTAGTATTCAGGAAAAAGAAAAAAGACAAGTTTTTAAACTTTCTCAAGCAAGAAATTGAGTGAAAATATTAAAGACAAAAATGTGGATACATGAGAGAAGAACAATATAGACAAAAAGAGAGGAAAACCTGATAAAACCTTGAGTGTACAGACGCTCAGCCAATTGCATAGTTAACTGAGGACCAAAGCCCAGTGCACTTGAAGCTACCTGGAAATTTTCAAAATCAGAACCAGGAGGTTTCCAAAGTAAGTGGAAGGAAAATACATTTAAATCATTCAAAAAACATGTGAAGTTTCGAGGGTTCAGATTTATGGACTTCTGAGGACAAGGTTTTAGAAAGATGCAAAATATTGACCCATATACATGAAAATCCAAAAGATGGAACTTCATTGCTTGAACACATAAAGGGCATCTAGTTACTTGAAAGTCTAAAGCAGAGAAGAGGGCAACATCATGAACAATGACTCCATGCAGAAACAGTATAAGATGACGTGCTCTAGAGTTGTGTTAAAAGAAAACCATTTCTACTTTCACCTGAGAGTTACAAGTTAACCAGACAAGCCTTTTAACAAAGTGATTGAGATGCTACTTAAGATACGAGCTTTGACAGGTCAACACTCGTAAAAACATTAACCATGGGCAGTGGCCACTTGGGATCCACACCCTTGCCACGCAGGCTTCTTTGAGCAATTTCATTTCTAGTATTTTAACAAATATGAAATCTCAAAATCTATAAAAGAATCTCTTTGGTCTCAGTAAGCCTATGTAGCTAATGATAGTGGGTGAGAAAACACTTGGTCGGTGCCAAATGTGGAAGGAACAACAAATAAAAGTTACCAAACGCATTCACTTTCAGAAAAGCCGAAACAACTATAACCAGTGCGCAATCATGTAAACGCTTCCTAACTTGTTAATAATGTGTATAAATGATGCCTCTGCACCCGTATCGGATATTCAAAATGCATTACTTTTGGAAAGATCCGAGCAGCATAGAATAAAATACATCAATGAAGAAAACTCAGGCAATTTTGTGTTCTTTTGGCATCCCCAAAACAAAGTCAGAAATCTAAGGGTTTCCCAATAAATTGGATGCCAAGAATATAATAGGTAGCAAGTATATATTACCAACCTTCAGAAGATTTACTGTGTTTAGACCAGAAGGACGGCCTTTGGATTCCAGCTTTTCTGATACACGAACAACTCTCATAGTCCCATCCTCTATTATTCTGTTCCGAAACATTCCAGTAACCTATCAATTAAAAAGCTATTAGCAACAGAGGCATGAACTCGATATCTTGGATCAAAACTTCTAGAAAGGTCAAACTAGGAAGAACTCACATCAGCATCAAACAACCTGCTACGTTCCCATTCTATCTTGAGTTCATAACCCTTGTGCATAACGTATGGATGCAGTGTCCAAAACTTTTCTGGTTTGAACATAGTGATTTGCAGGTAACGATCCACACAGAACCCAAGCGTAGGAGTTTGACATGGCCCATAGCTGAAATTGTAAATAGGAGTGTGTTCCATTTAGACATGTGATCATTTTGATAATATAATGGTAAAGAGTAATTTGTAGAAGAAAGGAGTAACACGAAGTAATTGACATGTAAAAGCAATTACTTCTTGATGGTTGATATTATTATGAAAGGTGAAACTCACAGAGACTTGTGGAGCAGAAAACTGGTACATTGTAATACACTTGAAGAATGACTGTATAATAGCAAGTCATATATAGAAACAAAGTTTTCTTTTAAATAGAACATATCCACCAGTAGACATGATTGAAGTACAATTGAAGACTACATGGAGAGTCCGAACAAAAGCAAGAAACAAAGAAATAAAAAAAACAAAAGCCAGACAAACATACTTTTCCAAACAATCAACAAATAAACCAGAAGAATACAATGTGAGAGCTCTTCTACGACACATGGCAGAAAGCATGTCATTTGAATCACACTCTGCCAGAACAAGGTTTGTAAGGATATATCATGTTCAAGACAGCACAATCAACACAGAGAAGAAGAAAAAGTAACTATGACGATAGGTAGAGCATTTATGAATGTCATTATTACAAGGCAATTTCTCCAAATGATAAAAAAGAAGTTCAGTTAATAAGGTACTGTGTGATAGGAAAAAGAAAAAAGTGAGAGAACCAACGAGATAACCCTTGCATCAAGATTGCCATATTTCCCGTTGAAATAGCTAGTCTGGAAACGTGTAAATGCAACTCCAACTTTCAAATCGATCTCTTGGCGTGCATCTACAGCCAATGCCTCATCTCTGTTGGGTTCGGCTAGGCTATTCATTGCCTTCAGAATATCTTTTTCAGTAACAGAAGAGAATCGAGCACGGTAAATTTTTTTACCATCGCTTGTGTGAAATCCAGTGCACTCTATAACTGAACCAATAAGTATAAAGCAAGAATAATGAATTATAAGAAAGAAATATTCCAAAAAGCAGAAATAAAACAGCCAAACAAAGTTTTAAAAAGTAGGCGATTGGAAGTAATATAAAGTGATATTGGTGATGTTCATCAATTTGCCTATAAATAGAAATGTATACTTATTGTAGAATATTTGGTGGTTTTATATGCTTCTTGAATTCTGAATTTGTTTTGACCCATTCACGGCCTCATGTTAGCTCCTTATATCTGTCAATTCAGGGTATAGATCTTTTATATTTTTTCACTTTGGGATAGTTTGATTCAAAGGCCTAGGTTCAGATCTCAAACCAATAGATTCATTACAACAACAACATACCCAGTGAAATCCCACAAGTGGGGTCTGGGGAGGGTGTGTTGTACGCAGACCTTACCACTACC
>JAABOM020000110.1:17187144-17216873 GCA_011800125.2 Solanum clarkiae | reverse complement strand
ATAGAGGTTTTCTCCCAAGGGGGAGATGGGGCCCTTAGATACCAAGGTAGGTTGTGTGTGCTATGTGTTGATGGTTTAAGGGATAGAATTCTTGATGAAACCCATAACTCTTCCTATTCTATCCATCCCAGTTCCACCAAAATGTATAGAGACTTGAGGGATGTGTATTGGTGGGGAGGTATGAAGAGAGATATTGCTAAACATTTTCCTAGTTGCCATAGTTGCCAACAAGTCAAAGCTGAGCATCAAAGGTCGGGTGGCCTAACCCAATACATAGAGATTCCAACTTGGAAGTAGGAGGTGATTAATATGGATTTCGTGGTTAGGTTGCCCAAGACTAGGAAAGGTTTTGATTCCATATGGGTTGGGGTT
This sequence comes from Solanum clarkiae, assembly GCA_011800125.2. Classification (NCBI taxonomy): domain Eukaryota; kingdom Viridiplantae; phylum Streptophyta; class Magnoliopsida; order Solanales; family Solanaceae; genus Solanum; species Solanum clarkiae. The sequence continues at coordinate 17,216,501 of JAABOM020000110.1, read as the reverse complement.
TATAGGATGACAAAATCGGCTCACTTTCTACCGGTCAAGACTTCATATGGGGCTGAAGAGTATGCAAGGTTGTACATCCATGAGTTGGTGAGGTTGCATGGGCTTCCCTTATCCATTATATTGACGTGGCGCACAATTTACTTCACACTTTTGGAGATCTTTTCAAAGGGATCTTGGAACCAAAGTTCACCTTAGCACAACCTTCCACCCTCAAACGGATGGCCAAGCCGAGAGGACAGTCCAAACACTTGAGGATATGGTTAGAGCTTATGTCTTGGAGCTTAAAGGTAGTTGGGATGACCATCTTCCATTGATTGAGTTTGCCTACAACAATAGTTATCATTCTAGCATTGGTATGGCTACTTTTGACGCTCCTTATGGGACACGTTGTAGATCACCGGTGGGTTGGTTTGAGGTTGGAGAGGTGGCCTTATTGGGGCTGGATCTAGTTATGGATGTTTTTGAGAAGGTTAAGATGATTAGGGAAAGGTGGAGGATAGTCCAAAATCATCAAAAATCCTATGCCGATATAAGGAGAAGAGACCTAGAATTCCAAGTGGGGGATTGGGTTTATATGAAAGTTTCTCCAATGAAAGGTGTGGTCCATTTTTGTAAGAAGGGGAAGTTGAGACCAAGTTATGTTGGTCCTTACGAGGTGATAAAGAGGGTTGGAAAGGTAGCTTATGAGTTGAAGTTGCCTGGCAAAATGAATTTGGTTCATCCGGTATTCCATGTTTTTATGTTGAGAAAGTGTATTGGTGATCCAAATGCCATTGTGCCTCTTGTGTTGTGGTTGTTGCTGAGGATAACTTGAATTATGAGGAAGTTCCGGTTCAGATCTTGTATAGGCAAGTAAAGAAATTGAGGAACAAGGAGGTGGCATCCATTAAGGTCCTTTGGAGGAACCAACAAGTCGAAAGTGCTACTTGCGAGGCTAAAGCGGACATGCAAAAGTGGTAACCTTATCTGTTCCATTCTGCTCAAGCCTAAGGTACTAATTTTAGGTCCCCTATGTGCTATCAAGTCTTATATTACAGCCCCTATGTCATTCATATGCATTCATGTTTAAGTTGGCAACTTATGATGATTTCACACTTATAATGAGATTTTGAAAGTGATGTTTTAAATGTAAAGCTGCATTCATACTGGGGCTGATTTGTTCATGATTATTCTTGGCTTGTACTCTCTTATACATTCGAGGATGAATATTCCCAAGGGGGAGATATTGAAATGACCCCAAAAAGTTCCTGGAAACGTGCCTCGGAAGTGCCCGAAATCTTATTTTTCGTACATCTAAAAATCCATTTGGATTTCAAAAATCCAACTTCCTATTCTTGTTCAGGGGGTCCAAATTAGGGTGACAAGGGTCTAACCTTGAATTTAAAGCAAAGGAATCGAATTATTAAATTTTTCTTGGTGCAATTTCCCGTGGGCATTTGCGACCTCTCCGCGACGCGAAGAGGTGTTATTTCTGCACTGTCATTTCCTAGTTCCCCCAGTTTTTTCTTAGTGTTGGACCTAAGTTTTCCCAAACGTATTTTCACTTATACATAGCCTTGTTTCACCCTCATATCACCCATAACATTCCCCAATATTTCCCAAAACACTTAGACTCATTTCTAACCCTAAATTCAAGTCCCAAACTCAAGGCCAATCTCAAGGATTTCTTCAAGGATCTCACTCAAGATTCAAATCTCCTTTAGAGTCTTCCTCAAGGACTTTGCAAAAGCTAAGGTATGTGGTGTTGAACCATTGGGTCCTTCTACCCATGGTGCCTACACCCTATTTTTACTAATAATTCTTGATTTAAAGTTGATTTTACATGTGGGTCTTGCATATTCAAAAATTTACTGCACAGTGATTTTAGTACATGAAAGTATAGGTGTTTTAGCATGTTTCGTGCTCTAAATCTTGGATCCATTGTTGGATTTGATGAGGGGTTTTGATATGAATGTCTTGGGGTGTTGCAAGGTGTTGACTAAAGGTTTTACCACTGATTTTCCTGAATGATTTCATCTCCAAATTCCATGCTCTTTTACCCCCATTACACACCCCCAAGGTGTTTGATAAAATGTCTGGTTAAGTTTTCTTGAGGAATTGAAGGTCCAAAGCATGAGATATGATACGAATGATGTTATGATGATGAAATGAGCTTATGTACATGATATTCCTACATGAGGTTTTGCATTAGAGCTTATGATGAATCCTGTATAAAGTGTTTCATAGACCATGCCCAATCTGGGGGGATAAGAGCTCTGGTAACCTAGAATGAGGGTTAATACTCATCTCTACTAGGGTTACGGGGTGGCATCATCATCATCCTAGAATGAGGGTTAATACTCATCTCCACCTACGTGACGGGGTAGCAACGTCACCAACCTAGAATGAAGGTTAATACTCATCTCCACCTAAGTGATGGGGTGGCAACATCACAAACCTAGAATGAGGGTTAATACTCATGGCCACCTAGGTGATAGGGTGGCAACATCACCAACCTAGAATAAGGGTTAATACTCATACCCATCTAGGTGATGGGGTGGCAACATGACCAACCTACCGAGGGGTTCGTACCTTATAAATCTAGCTTGGTCTCATCTTCACATATGATATTCTATATGACCATGGATTACCTGAGCATGTTTTACTTATGCATTGATCATATATGACATATTGCTATATCATGTCTATTGCCTATTATTATGCATGTGGATTATGAAACTTGTCTCTTGTTGCATTGCAACCCACATACTTTGTACATTCAAACTTAGTAACATATACTCTTGCCTACAAGATATCACCATGTAGGAACCGGTTGCCAAGTTGATCATCCTTCTTCGCGTGGCTAAATGGTGCTATTCCAAGATCGTTGGTGAGTCCTCCATTTCAGGGACTTTGGTTTAGGTTTTTCTCTTATCTATGTATTGAGACACTATCTTATGTTCTAATTGACTATGAGGGTGAGCCCGGTTGCTTTGTCTTGGCCCCCTCTCTATGTATGTATTTAGAGGTATTTGTTGGACATGTTGTGTATTCATGTATGAGGTTTGACTCTTGACTCTTGATTATGGCATTTGTGCAAGCTTTCCCTTTGTCCCATTGTCCCTATTCTCAATCTATATGTTTTTGTATGATTCTACAACCAAGAATGTGTAATGACAAGTTAAGAGGCTTGTTTGGGGTACCTTCGGGTTCCCCATTCGCTGTGTCACTTCTAGGCTCTAGGCTAGGGTCGTGACAGTCGAACCCACATAAAATATGGTAGACTTTGAGTAATTTCAGGTAGTTCGAGTTGATTAACCTACTTTTCTCCCCAAAGGGGGGATGTTTGTAAAACTATAGAAAGTAATCCTACACTAAGACAAGTGCGGAATCAATATACAAAGTTACTAGGGTATTGTGTTCCCCATAATTCCTTAACTTGGTATTAATAGATAATCAAATTCTCTTCTAATGTGTAGCATGCAAAATTGTAAGTTAAGTTTACCAAACCTTTTGATCCAGGTTAGAGGTAAATTTCTCTACGTGATTTGATCCATTCCTGCAATGTGACATTACTAACCGTTACCTATTGTTCTAGTACAACTTCCCCGCGATCCAATTTGGTTGATTAGACAAGAAAATCAATCGATTCCTGTTAAATAATCTCATTTTCTGTTCATTACTACTTTGATCTAATCAGTAAAACTAGGTGACTTCTAATGTTGGATACCATTAAAAAGCATTAAAAATGAAGAGAATTAATTAATGCATGCAAACTTTCCAAGAATTATGAATTATTCAGTTTTACCTTGTTAGTTCTCCATAGTTCCCACAACCCTGGTTGTGGATTTAGCTACTCATTATCAGGGTAGATGCAAGAATCATGATATTGAATAGCATAATTAAGCTCTTACACAAATGAAATTAAGAACAAGAAATTCAAGCTCTTCAATGAAAATCACAAGTATGAATTAAGAACACAAAATATATTTTTCAAGTATCTCACAATGTTTCTCTCTTTTTCTTACTGACTCTTCATTGTTCCATACAAGAAATGACCTAAAACTCTATTTATAGTATTTAAAATACAAAGCCAAATCATAATAGGAGAACTGGGTCGGCAGGTACTATGGAGAACTTTATGGGCCGTGTAAAGTTCTACGGCCCATAATCAGGGCTTCGTGGATTCCATATGCAAATATGGGGTTGACTTTTATGAGACCCATCTACGGGCTATATAAAGTTCTATGGCTCGTGAAGGGTTTTATCTGATAATTTTTTAGCAACTCCTCTTTTTCTGATCCTTAGGGTATGACACTAATCTACGATTCGTATAATATTTTACGGCTCATCTGCATGTTCATAGATTTAACCTCAGAAAATCTCCCCTTCATTGGATTTTGTCACGAAACCTACTCCACAACTCGTGAAAATTTCCACGGCCTGTAAAGGGTGTCATAGAACAGCAAATTCTTCAATTTCTGCACATTAGCCCAAAAATCATGCCAACCCTGTAATCCTTCAAATCAAACATAAGAACGTATCAAATCTACTAATATTACTTTGAGAACACACAAAATCAAAGTTTTGAGCATCAAAAATTTTGTATTTTGACAACTCATCAGTTCTCGATGATAGATTGAGTGACAACATTCTTAAGGGAAAATTGTCAATTGGGTGTGTGAGTGCATGTGTAGAATATGGTCTTTGGTAAAGTTTGAGTAGCCATTGACTCTTGTTGGAGCTATACATTGGGATTGTGACTTGTTTGGTGCTAACATATTTAGCCAAGTGTGATGGATTGTGATATAAACATATCCCCTCCCATTTTTGAAAGTTAAATCCTTTTGGGATGATTTTGTAATGACACAGATATCGTACGATTTTATCAGAACTTGAATATTTCGTTTTAGACAAAATTGGACCAAGTGTCGTCCAAAGGAGGACCACATAAGCCATGTGCCTTGGCACTGGCCGTGCGACCCCTAGTGGTACAATACTTAGCCTTGATTTTATGTTTTGGGAGCTTTTGGTACTAAGGCATAGGGTACAGCCTGGCTTACGGGCCATGTAGCTTGCCACTGGCCGTATGGCCAGCTGTATGGCCCTTAAGGTTGAAAGAAAAATCTAAATGTCTCCTTACTCTTGGTGTGGGAATTTATTTTGACTAAATTTGGTGCCACGGTCCTTTATATGGATCGTGGGAAGGCACAGGGCTTTCTAGGCAACTGTATGGCTTACTTTTGGCTCAAAAATATTCTAAGTATGAGATCTTCAAGATCAAGCTAAGTTCACTCTCAAGCCTTTAATTCAAGCTTATTTATGTTATTTAAGGCCATCATGGGCTCCTACATCAAGCCAAGTTCAAAGGAATTCCATTAGCTAAGTTTCTCACAAGTGTCAATTGAAGGGTCATCTTTAAATAGGTGTATCTCGTATCACAAAATAAAATAGGTGGCCCACGACCTATCAAATTAAAGCTCTTTGAATTAACTTTCCAAGGCACTTTTGTTTCTCCTCATTTGGAGTTCGGATGAAGAAGTTATGACCTTTTTCGTAAAATCTGTCTGGGCTATATGGGGGGTCTTCACGACCCCTGAAGGGCCTCGATACCCATGGAGAGAGCCGTGGGATTTTCACGGAAAATTTTAAGGGATGTTTTTATTGAACTCCTGTGGAATTCAAGCTTGGGGTTTAAGGCAAATACTCTTCTTCTTCAAAATTCTCCTGGGATTTCTTCATTGGGACTAGGTATATGGGTTTGATCTTTGATTCCTTCCAATTAAGAAGACCCAAATCTATTCAATCAAATTTCATGTATTTAAACTCTCGTTGAATATGGGTTTTCATTATTTGGATTTATTAAATTAAATGGATGTGCAGGTTGTGCATATTTGATGATTTTGAGTTACTTTAAGTCCTATTATGACGATTTACATTGAGTTTATGAAATTATGAGTATGTGTGTCCTTTTTAAGACTTGTTTATGCATGGGTGATTATATTAAGATTTTAAATGTGGATTTAATTATGTTTCACTTGAATTTCATACTATATTGTTTATTTTAGATTGAATCTTAATTACCCATACTTTTCTCACATTACTCTTGACATTTGCATTCATGACATTATATTTTTATGGAAATTATGATGTTGGTTAAGCCCAATTATGCTAAATATATAATTTTAGATAAGATTATGATTATGACAAGAATGTGATCATATATATGTCTATTGATTATGGCTCTTGGAGCATTATGGGTGCTTGCACCATTATGTACGTACGAATAAGTCATTCTTATGCATGAGTATTATGGTATATTTTGGAATTTGAGCCAAAGTATGAATTGTCATGAATAATGTTTGACCTTTAAGCCTAAGAATGCATTGAAATGATTTTGGAAATGATCATTGTCTCTTTGAAAGCATGTAAATATATACGTATATGTATTCTTGTGGGATGACGACCTAGCACTGATGGATTGGGGGCATTAGGGCTATCCCTAAGGGCCCTCCCCCTTTCCTAGAACTATGTGCCTAACATAGGTTATGTGAAATCCTACCTGAAATGGGATATGTTCCCGTAAGGAATGTCGCTTCATACTAAATGGGACAGGTTTTCATAAGGTAAAGTATAATGTGACATGATAAGCTATATGTGGAAATCCTATCCGAAATGGGATATGTTCCCATAAGGAAGGTTGCTTCATATGAAATGGGATGCATTCCCGTAAGGTAGAGTATGGTTTACCTTTGACAAGTAGACCGCCTCTTTATAGATGAGGGAATTTCATCCGATTCCAAGTAATAACTCACTTGGTCTTGCTTATGTTGGTTGAGGTCACATCCTCACTATATATATGAGCATCATTTGCACTTCTTGCATCATGAATTTCATAGCATCTTGTTATATTACATTCTTTGCTATATATATCTTTCTATATTATGTGCCCTTTCTATCTAACATTGTACGCAGGTTTTGGTAAGTTACATGCATTGCACCTCGCATAGTTACAACATTTAAACATACTAACGCCTACTTTTGCCCACATGATTTCACTATGTAGGGACCGGATATTACTTTCATCTATGGTTGAACACTAGATCGAAATTGACACATTTGTTGTGGTGAGTTCTATCATCCAAGGACAAGTCATCATTCCTCTGCCTATATTCCTTCTATTTGTGTTATTTACTTTTAGGGTGACCTCGGGACATGTGTTAGCCCCTGTGCTATCTTATGACTAGAGGCATTGTTGGACATCTTGTAGACTCTTGTTAGATCTATATGTTATGTGTTGTATTTGAACTTTATGATTATGTTGTTCATTGGATATGAGTATTATGGATTGATTATGGGAATTATGATATATATGTATGTTTGATATGGAAATGTGAAAGATCCTAGGTCCCGAAGTGCCCCCATAGTTGTTTCATACTTACCCGCCCCTTAACCCTTATGTGTTATATGCTATGTAAATTCATGTTAATCACTTTCCCTAAGATATCCCTATAGAGTGAGTCTTACTTTCCCGTCCCTTAGAACAATGTATTTAATTTTGAATGAGCTTTCAAATCGATGATATAAATTTCCGTACTTTGAAACTTGTTTGGGGACTCTTGGGTTCCCACTCGCCGTGTCACTCCTAGACCCTAGGTATGTGTCGTGACAGAGATGGTGTCAGAGCACTGTGTTTATAAATGGTCATTGGAGTCCAACATGCCACATCAAGTAGGGTCTTATTCATGGGTGTGAAGCGCACCACATCTATGGGTAGGAGACTACAAGGCATTTTAGGAAATGTTTCACTTTTTGATCAATCTTATCGTGCCATGGAACGTGTCTTAAGATTTCCTGTCTCCATCCCTCCCTACCGAATAGGGATATTTACTTTTTGGGCTCATAATATAATCCAGGCAAGGAGGATATTATAGATGATCTTATAGATGAGGTTAGATGGGAATTGGTGAAGGGTGTGCATTTCTTAGAAAGCTTGCTCATTTGGATATTCGCAGTTTTCTTGGGTTGGCTGATTATTATAGGAGGTTTGTTTTCAGGGTTCTCATCTATTGCACTTTCATTGACCATGTTGACCCAAAGGAGGGCCAAGTGTGTGTGGTCAGATGAGTGTCGGGAGAGTTTTCAGACTTTGAAAGATCAGTGTAGATCGCTCCTGTCTAACTTTACTGGGTGGCTTAGATGGGTTGGTGATGTTAAAGAGGTTTATTGCCAATAAGATACATGTTTTCTCCCAAGGGGGAGATGGTGTAATTTGTTGCCAAGATCAACTGTATGTTTCAGGCATTGATGTTCTTAAGGATATGATCATGAGTAAACCCCATAACTCTCATTATTCTATTCACCTAAGATTTACTAAGAGGTATTATGGTTTGAGAGAAGTGTATTGGTCATATGGTATAAAGAAGGATATAGCCAAGTTTGTATCCAGATGCCCTAATTGTCAACAAGCAAGGGTAGAACACTAAAGACCTGGTAGTTTGACTCAAGATATTGAAATTTGTACTTGTAAACAAGAAGATGTGAACAAGGATTTTGTGGTTAATTTGCCTCGGACCCAAAAGCAATTTGATTCAATTTGGGTATTGTTTATCGGATGACTAAGTTAGCTCACTTGATATCAGTTGAGACTACTCTTAGTGTTGACAACAATGTGAGGTTACGTTATTTGGAGTGGGTTGACTGGATGGTATACCTACTTTTATTATGTTGGATTACGGTACCTAACTTACTACTTACTTTTGGAAATCATCTTAAAAGAGGGCATGGCCCTAAGATGAAGTTGAAGTACATACCACTCTTTATCCTCAATCAGTTGAGCAAGTCGAGAGGACAATTCAAACTTTAGAGGACATGTCAAGGTCTTGTGTGTTCGAATTCAAAGTTAAATTGGGTGATCATCTACCACTTATTGAGTTTGCTTACAATAATAGCTTTCATGCTAACAGTGGTATGGCACCGCTTAGGGCTTTGTGTGGTAGAAGGTGTAGGTCTTTGGTGGAATGGTTTGAGTTAGATGAAATGACTTTTATAGGCCCGCATTTAGTATTGGAGACTATGAAAACAGAGGAATTGGTTAGGGAAAAGTAGAAGATGATTCAAAGTCACCAAAGGTTTAATTGGATATTGGAAGGAGGGATCATGAGTCTTGTACTGGTGATTGGGTGGATGTGAAGGTATCACCTATGAAGGGTGTGATGTGTTTTAGAAAGGAGGGTAAGTTAAGTTTCCCGGTATGTAGGCCCTTATGAGATCATTGAGCAGTTTGGGAATGTTGTATATATTGGATTGCACCCGAATTTGAGTTTTATTCGTTCGATTTTCTATGTGTCTAAGTTGAAGAAGTTGGTTGGTGATACTAGTGCTATTATGCCTTTGGAAGGTGTTGAGGTGGAAGAGAACTTGTCCTATGAGGAAGTTCTGGTTGAGTTTTTGGATGAGACAAGTGAAGCGGCTTCACAACTAGGATCTGGCTTTGATTAAGGTGCTTTAGAGGAATCAACATGTGGAAGGTGCTATGGGGAGGGAGTGGAATCAAGTAGGCCGCGGCGATACCTCTATCCCTTCTGGTCTACTTAATCCTATGGTATTGGGTTCTTCCTATTCTAATTGGTCCTAATTCTTTCACTCTTGAGTCTTATTACACGACATGAATACATGTGCACGAAAATGATTTATTTTATGATGTTTTAAAATGATTTAAATATGTTTTGATATGAGTTTTAACGAACTTGATAATTTTCAAATGATGAATTATGAATTGTATTTTGTCTTTGGAGTTTCATGTTCTAATTCAAGCCTTACAAGCCTTGTTCTTGCACATTCGGGGACGAATGTTCCCAAGGGGGAGATGATGTAATGACATGGATATCGTACAATGTCATCAGAACATGAAAATTCTATTTTGGACAAATTTTGGACTAGTGTCATCCTAGGGAGGACCACATGAGCCATGTGCATTGGCACTGGCCGTGTGGCCTCCTGTGGCACGACACTTGGCCTTGAATTTATGTTTTAGGAGCTTTTGGCACTAAGGCATAGGGTAAGGCCTGGTTTACGGGCTGTGTGGCTTGCCACTAGCCATGTAGCCAATCATATGGCCCTCATGGTTGGAAGAACAATCTAGGTATTTCCTTACTCTTGGTGTGGGAATTTATTTTGACTAAGGTTAGTGCCACCGTCCTTCATACGAACCGTGGGAAGGCTCAAGGGTCGTATAGGTAACCGTATGACTTACTTTTGGCTCAAAACTATTCTAAGTATGGGATCTTCAAGATCAAACTAAGTTCACTCCAAGACTTCAATTCAAGCTTATTTTTGTTGTTTAAGGCCATCATCGGCCTCTTACATCAAGCCAAGTTCAAATGAATTCCACTAGCTAAGTTTATCACAAGTACCGATTGAAGGGTAAACTTTAAATAGGCATGTCTCTGATAACAAAATGAACTGGTTGACCTACGACCTATCAAATTAAAGCTCTTTGAATTATATTTTCAATGCACTTGGTTTCACCTCATTTGAAGTTCGGATGAAGAAGTTATGACCTTTTCCATAAAATATTTCTAGGCTATACGGGGGTCTTCACGACTCCTAAAGGGCTCACGACGTGTGGAGAGGACCGTGGGAGTTCTGGCAAAATATTTAAGGGATGTTTTTATTGGGGTATTTTTAATATTTTGACCCATCCCCAAGGCTTTTCAAGACCTTTAAACCCTCCCTCCCCGCCCCCTTATATTCCTAAACCTCTCCTACACTAATTTAAAACCCTCATTCAAGACTAATTGTCTCAAGTCACTCTAGAATCTATTCCAAAGAACTCTTATGGAATTCAAGCTTGGTGTTCAAGACAAATACTCTTCTTCTTCAGATTCCCCTTGGGATTTCTTCATTGGGTCTAGGTATATGGGTTTGATCCTTGATTCCTTCTAATCAAGGAGACTTAAATCTTTTCAATCAAATTCCATGAATTTAAGCTCTCTTTGAATATAGATTTTCATTATTTGAATTTATTAAATTAAATGGATATATGGATTATACATATTTGATAATTTTAAGTTACTTTAAGCCCTATTATGACGATTTACATTGAGTTTATGAGATTATGAGTATGCATGTCCCTTTTTAAGACTTGTTTATGTATGGATGATTATATTATGATTTTAAATATGGATTTAATTATGTCTTTACTTGAATTTCATATTATATTATTGATTTTAGATTGAATCATAATTACCTATGCTTTCCTCACATCACTCATGGCATTTGCATTCTTGACATGATATTTTTATGGAAATTATGAAGTGGGTTAAGCCCAATTATGCTAAGTATATAATTTTTTACAAGATTATGGTTATGACAAGAATGTGATCACATATATGACTATTGATTATGGTTCTTGGAGCATTACGGGTGCTTGCACCATTATGTATGTATGAATGAGCTATTCCTATGCATGAACATTATGGCATGAATTATGAATTTTGAAATTTGAGCTTGAGTATGAATTATTATGAATGATATTTAACCTTTAAGCCTAAGAATGCATTGAAATGATTTTGAAAATGATTATTGTCTCTTTGAAAGCATGTAAATATATACGTATATGTATTCTTGTGGGATAACGACTTAACACTGATGGATTGGGTGCGTTAGGGCTATCCCCAAGGGCCTTCTCCCTTTCCTTAAACTGTGTGCCTAACATAGGTTATGTGAAATCCGACCCAAAATGGGATCTATTCTCGTAAGGAAAGTTGCTCCATATGAAATGGGATAGGTGTCTGTAAAGTGAAGTGTAATGTGAAATGATATGCTCTATGTGGAAATCCTATCCGGAAGGGATATATTCCCATAAGGAAGATTGCTTCATATGAAATGGGATGTGTTCCCGTAAAGTGGAGTATGGTTTATCTTTAGCAAGTAGACCACCTCTTTACCGTTGTGGGGATTTCATCGAGATTCTAACTAATAGCTCGCTTAGTCTTACTTATGTCGATTGAAGTCACATCCCCACTATATATATGAGCATCATTTGCACTTCATGCATTATGAATTTCATAGCATCTTGTTATATTACATTCTTTGATATATATCTCTTTCTATATTATGTGCCCTTGCAATCTAATATTATATGCAAGTTTTGGTAAGTTACATGTGTTGCACCCCGCATACTTAGTACATTCAAACGTACTAACACATACTTTTGCCTACATGATCTCACCATGTAAGGATCGGAGATTACTTTCATCCATCGTTAAATGCTAGATCAGAATTGAGAAATTTGTTTTGGTAACTCCTATCCTCCAAGGACAAGCCACTATTCTTCTATGTATATTGCTTCCATTTGTGTTATTTACTTTGAGTATGAGCCTGGGACATGTCTTGTCCCCCGTCCTATCTTATGACTAGAGGCATTGTTGGACATCTTGTAGACTCTCATCGGATCTATATGTTATGTGTTATATTTGAACTTTATGATTATGGCTATTCATTGGATAAGACTATTGTAGATTGATTATTGGAATTATGATATATATTTATGTTCGATGTGGAAATGTGGTAGATCCCAAGTCCCGAATTGCCCCCATAACGTGAGTCAAACTTATCCGCCCCTTAGTTATTATGTTTTAGATGCTACGTGAATTTATGATAATCCCTTTCCCTAAGATATCCCCATAACATGAGTCCTACTTTTCTGTCCCTTAGAACTATCTGTTTAATTTTGAATGAGCTTTCAAAATGATGATGTGAATTTTGGTACTTTGAGAATTGTTTGGAAACTCTGGGGTTCCTATTTGCCGTGTCACTTCGAGACCCTAGGTTCGGGTCGTAACAGATTTTGAGACAACACTTTGACCGTTTTGATGACTCTTACTTGCTAGATGGATATATTTGAAAAAATGAGTCCCTTGTACTTGACTTGAGAGTTATATTGATCCTTTCCGAATTAATTTACATGTCATGTGTGTTGTGAGGATTTGTTTTGTCCCTTGTGTGCACTTGTGTCACCTAGAACATGCCTTGTTGGTCTTCAAATGTTGGTCTTGATAGACTGTGGTTGGAAAAATGATCTTACGCATTCTTTTGCTTGAATTGAGTCCACTTAGCCTAAATAGCCACCAAATGCATTGATTTTATGAAAGTCCCCACACATGCCTAGGAATTCCCTCATAATCATAATTTCCTTATATCTCAAATCGGGGATATTTAAACACCTCTACACGTAGCTCGGAAAGATCCTATGATGCATTTTTTTCAAGATCTCAAAATCCACGTAGAATTTCATAAATTCGACTTCATATTCTTGTTCAGAGGGAAACATTATGTGGGAAAACGAGTACCTACAAGGTATACTTTGTCCGTACCAAGAAAAATAATTTTTACTGAAACTTCCCAAAAACAATAGCTGTCCGCGATGCAGAGTAGTTAAAAAATTTATGAAAATTGTTCTTTTTACACTAGGGAAAGTGGGTAATAACCCTACACCTACATACACAAAAATCCCTTATTGTCAAGCCATTCTGAGCCCTAAAAACCGAACAAAAACCTCTCAAATTCCTCTTTAATCTTCATCAAATTTTCCATCCATTCTCAAGGTTTTCAAGAAGTCTTGTTGGAATTCAAGAAAATCAAGTAAGTCCTCCTCAAGATTCAAGTGTCCCAATCTTTTTCTGGATCTAAGGATTTCATTCAAGCTTCAAGTCTCCATTTCAAATCTTCTTGAAGAAAGCCTCCAAAGTTAAGGTATGTGGCTTTCTTTCATGGGTTCCTTTCACCCATGATACCCAAGATTTCTTTCATCTAAAATTGCATGATTTAAAGTTGATTTACTCATGGGTCTTACTTATTATAAAATTCACTGAACATTGTGTTGGGGTTTCATGAAATTATGATTGTTTTAGCATGTTTGAGCTATGAATCTAAGATCTAATGTGATATTTTATGATGGGTTTTGATCTATATTGCTTGAGGGTGTTTACACTGAAATTTCTAGCATAAATACTCTTTTGAATTGCAAGATTTTACTCTAGCACTACATACCCGCCAAGTGTTTAATAAAATATCCAGTTTAGGGATCTTGAGTTATTGATGGTCTATTGCATGGCTTATGGTGATGAACAGAATGTATATATGTGTGTTTAAATCATGTAAAGAACCTATGGGGTTGCAAGTGAATTGTTGGGCTCTCATGTTGTTATGTTCCTGGGAATTGTTGATGAGTTATTGAGTCCTTATGCTAAGGTTTATGCTCTTATGAATTGTGAAGCCCACTAGAAGGGTTATGAACTATGTTATATGCTTTACCCTCTAGTACAAGGCCAATTTCTACATGTAGGGGTTATGAACTATGTTGTACACCTTACCCTCATGTACGAATCAATGCTACTCACTTACTCATATCTACGTGAAGGAGTTATGAACTATGTTGTACTCCTTAGCCTCGTGTATAACTTGAGGTGATGCAAGATACTCATATGAAGGGGTTATGAACTATGTGGTACACCTCATCCTCATATGCAATTCAATAATAAGTATTATCTCATGCTCACATGTAGGGGTTATGACCTATGCTAGCTTCTACCATTATGTGCTATTCACTATCTCATGTTTACATGCAGGGGTTATGAACTATGCTATCTCTTTACCCTCATGCACTACCCATTACCTACTAGAAGGGGTTATGACCTATGCTATATTCTCCACCCTCTAGTATAAGGTATTTGGATGATCTAATCATTTCACGTTATTGTGTTAAACAAGTTATGCAAGTATGAATATTTTTAAGCATGTTTTACTTCAAGCATCATGCATGCATGCCATATTGCTATATGTTTGTTATTATCTAATTATGCATTTCGATTACGTGTCTATCTATTTTTGCATTGCATCCCCCATACTTAGTACATTCAAATGTACTAACTCATACTCTATGCCTACATGATATCACCATATAGGAACCGGAGCCTCTATTGATTCTCCTCTACATGGCTAGATGGATTATTCAAGATAGCTTTTGGTGAGTCCTTATGTTCGGGGACAATATCTATCTTCTCCCATGCTTATGTTTAGATTATATCTTGTATATTTGGATTATCTATTGTCATTACAATAAGGGTGAGCCCGGTTGCTTGTTTTGGGTCCCGCTAAGGTATTGTTGGACAAGTATGTAATGATACTATAAGCTTGACTCGCTTGATGTTTTTCTGAAATGAAGGTTTCACCTTAGTCCTTATGTCCTTATTTCCACTCTTTATTGTTGTTTAATTGCTTCCGCGATAAAGGATGTGTAATGATATATTAATAGGCTTGCTCGGGGTTCCTTTAGGATCCCCATGCACCATATCACATCCAAGCCCTAGTTTGGATCATGACAAAGTTGGTATCAGAGCACTAGGTTGTTAGATCCTCGGAGTCCAACGCGCCGAGTCGATTAGAGTCTTATTCATAGTTGTAGGGTACACCACAACAATGAGTGAGAGGCTATGAGGTGTTTTAGAAAATGTTTCCCTTATTCGTGTTCCAAGTTGTACTATAGAGTGGAAGTAAGTTTTTTCACCCTAACGATTGTTGTATGTTATTCTAGATCATGCCTAACACAAGAGAAACAAGAGATCTTACACTCGAAGGTCGACCAGCCTACCCCGCTCCTCAAGCTCCTCATGGTATAGGGGCCACCGAGATTGAGTTCTGGATTGCTATAACCGTGTTGGGGCCGTAACTACTCAACTCAACCGACCGGTGGGTGCCCTTGAGACTTCAAATGGTAAAAGTGGAGATGGGAAGGCGAAGAGGGCCCATTTTAAAGGAAATTTCCAAAGCCTTAAAGATAGAATGATGTTATGTGTCCAACAAGTGGTAAGGTTCATAGAGGCCCATGTTTCAGAGGCACTGTTGCTCCCCAGCACACGCAAGTGTACGTGGTCTCAGAAGTAATATAGTGGCCCTAATTAAAGAGTCGGGTTGTCGAACCCAAAGGATTTGAATTGAATCGGTCACCAATCTCAGTTATCACGTTTATGGTGCTTTTAGTAGAAAGAGTTTTGGATTTAAGTAAAATAAATTGTAAAGAACAAATTTCTAATAAACTAATCTGACTTTTATGACAAGATATCAATTGACAGGAAATTTCAAGGTTGTAGCTTTTACGACTCTGTCTAGTCTTAACAATGTCTATCTATGTCTAGTTTCCTAATTAGTGTTCATGGGGTTTAATTTACCTAAAAAAGGTTGCATGCCTCTGCCAGCCACCGTTATTGACTGTCTAACTACATCGTTGAGCGGGGATAGACAGACAAATAAAAATGCATTAAAGATATCTTCTTGTATATGAACCAAGCGAGGTGTAAGGCTAGTTATCATTGGTCTCCCTTGCACGAATCAACCTAGTTTCCTAGTGTTGAACAAGCTCCCTATACTATTGTGTTCTATCTACTCCAATATCTCTTGAATCTAGAGTGAACAATTAATTTACTCCCTAGTTGATCAGTCTACGAAGCATAGGTAAAAATAGAATAGGAATAATCAAACGAAACCATTCATAGATATTCAAAATTAAGAACTACACATAGTCTATGACTACAACCCCAGAATATGGAGACTTAGCCTCTCATGAACGTGAAATACATCATGAATGAATTGGAAAACATCCAGAACCAAAGGATAAAGATTAAACTAACCCAAATACTGTGGAAAAGAAGTCTCTGTGGTCCCTATTGAAGTTCTTACGTAAAAACATATTGTTAACCTAAAGTTTATCATAGAATAATAATAAAAATCTTGTAATTCGACTTTCCTTCTCTGCTCCTCAAGTGCGCGATGCAAACACCTTGTCTTTCTAACTTTTCGCTTAATTTGCTGACTGGGCAGTTTTACATAACTTTTGCTCAGGTCCGTGACATGGACCCTGTACACTTTTATGCTTCGCACCTTTTTCTTCATTTTTCAGCCTCCACAATCTTGTTCCAAGTCTGCCACGTGGACTTTTGGTCTTTTGGCTGCGTTAACTGACTTTTATCTTCCAAATTCTAGGCTATGTTTTTCCATCAATTCCTGGTTTGACTCCAAATTTCCCAATTAACGCAAAATCCCGCAAAAACACAACCAACTAGCACACTCGGCCCTGTGTAAGCAAAATAAGAGAAAAATAAACTAAAACACCTAGACTCTATGAATTTACCCTTTGACTTGTCTCTATTTATGGGCATTATTGGCTAATTAGGTGTATAAATATGCCTAAGATCATCACCCCATACTTAGAGTTTAGTCCGTCCTTGGGCAAACTAAGACATATACGTGTGAGTCCTTATGGTAATATGTATAACGAACATCATCTAGTTGCATTTCTTAGAACAATGGTGAACAAACTTCGGTTCCCTATGCAGAAACTACCTTCTCCTAGCACTCATGTATACATGCAAGCTCATGAAGAATGTTTAACAGTTTCTCCAATTACTGACCTTGAATGATCATATGCCCTCACCAAGAAGAATTACCCATGCACATCACTAAGAATCTGACAGAAGATTAATAGTGGGTACACAAACAGCTCTCACTCTCAGAAAAGATGTCTCAAGTTGCTTCTAGATTCCATAGGCTTGCCCTTACCGTAAACTTAGACCCAGTTGGAATTTTCTTTAGAGGATCACATAGGACTTTGTCTGGCTGTAATGTAGGCTGCGAGTAGGTGGGATACATTTATGGATATGGTTGTCATGTCTCAATTCCCATGCGCTCGTAGCACACACTTCGCTTCCTTCCATCCCTTTCGTTTCTCCTTAATTCACAACCCTTGCTAACATTTTACTAGTTCAAGCCACAAGTACTCTTACTTAATTACATCCGCTACTCAAAATAATACCACTGCAATTACATAGAAACCCTGTAAAGAAAATAACTAAAACTAAAATTAATTTTTTCGAACCAGTGTGCATCCGCATTCGATCCGCGATACAGATCAGCGCTGGATAACTGACCACAATTTTTATTTTGTTAAGGGCTAAAACCGTGTGCATCCGTGTTTGCTCTTCGGGGCAGAGGCAACGCAGACCAACAGTATTTTTACTTATTTTATTATTTTTTTAACACTACTATTTCTCAGCCCTCGGGTGTCCATTCAAGATCCCTCTCCTCTGATTCACCCTGCTCAAGCGCAAGGGAATCAGGATCAAATACTGGTACTTTATCAAAGAAAAGGGATTAGCTTGAATTGTGGTTATTCAAAGAATAGGCTAAGGCTCAAAAAGGGCTAACTAGGGCCATTTTCGTCTATCAAAGAAATGCCTAGATCCTCTCCTCTAGTTCTAACTCCTACCAAGTCTACTCTACATAACAGGAAAGTTCTCGAACCCATTAGAACAGAGACACACAATTAGCTTGCTCACTCTTGGCACACTTTCATCACAAGGTTAGCACTAGAGTTCCTATGATGGTATTCATATGAATTCAATTAATTAAGCATGCATACAATTGTGACTTACAAGGATCAAGCAACTACCCTCAAATGAAGTTCGAATGTTTGCGCTTGATGCTCGTTTGTACACTACCACACTCTACATGAACTCAATTTGACAAATGCCCTTAGGACGGTCGTCATTCATCCATCAGAGGGCCCCCATCACTCAACTATGACTAACACAATTATTTGCACCACCTATGCAACTACCAAGAACTTGTTGCATTCACAGAATATTAACATTTAAACATTTATGCATATAAGTAGTTAATAGTTGTTAATTACAGACCCAACCTAGAAGAAAAGATGTTCAATCCTAACATTAACATAGATGTCCAAGCATAAGCAATAACATCACAAATTAGAAATAGAAATAGTGGTCTTAATACATGTCAATAGAAATAGAAATAGAAGCATCAAGATAAATGCATTCCCACCCCACATTTAGTCTTAGCACGGCCCTCAGTGCTAACCATACAAAACATATGAGACAGGAACTCTAGTGCTCACTCATCATCAGGGGAAATTAGGATGGGCTCACCTCCTACATAAACCAATGGCTCACCTACTGTCATCTACCTTGGAGTCATCATCCTCTTTATCATGCATCTCTCTTGGGTCCGTGGGTACATCATCCTCGACGGACTCAATGAATCATGGTCCAGTATGCAAGACAGCTTTCGCATCGGCATTTAGCAGATATTGGACCTCACTCTCTTGCAGCTCTTCTCTCGTGGAGGGGCAACCATCTATATGGTGTCGAAGCATCTCGAGCCCGTACATTCACCACATGATCAGCTCATCGCGGTAGGCCCTCTCCGTAGTAGTCAGCATCTTCCCGAAAGACACATCCAGCCCCTTAATATTGGTGGCAACATAAGAGGGGGCCTGGATGATAGTGCAATAATTGGCCTCCTCCTCAATTATAAGGCCCCCAAATGCATACCTGGGACCCTTGTGGGTCTTGGCCTTCCTCATCGCTAGCTAGAAGATAGCTCCATAATTTAGTGGCATCCCTTTCATGAGTGCAAAAGTGAGGCACACACTATCCCTCTTCATATTTATGAAGTGATGTCTCTGAAAGAAAGAGTGTGTCACTATCTTGACCTAGACCCGAGCCCCTTTGGACATGTGAGCAAATGGAAATGAGAGGTGATATCCCCGCTCTGCATGTCAAACCCACTTAGTAGTGGAGATTGGCCCTGACAGTGTGTATTTGATGGCTTGGTATGGAGGGAGATTGAATACCTCCTGAAACGTTAGAGCGGGTACCTCTCGGGGGTGCCAAGTACCCTGTTAATAGCAAGAGATGAAAAATTCACCTCCATCCCACAAACAATGACTGACTAGGAACTCGGTTCCTTGCTGAGATTTGCATGGAATTCTTGAACCAAGCTTAGATTGCAGGGCGAGGCTGTTGGAACAAGAACCCCAACTGTGACTCGTTGCACCTATTTAGAATTTGGGGGTACTTGTCCCTCAATGTGTCCATATCCACTGAGATTTCCAGGTAGTATTTCACCTCATCATGAGATTGATACCACCCTCAGCCATCTTTGTGAACAACCTTGGCCCCGAACTGGGCTTATTGGCCCTCCTAGTGTCCTTAGGCACGTTTTGGACATCTTGTGCCCACTTTCTAGTGTTGGAAGCCCTTGGTCTACTAGATTGACCTCCTTGGTGAGCACTTGAAGACATGATACATGCAAAACGTAGATGCACAATCAATACACAGGCAACCATGCTCCTGACCCCACACTTGCACTCAAGCCCGTATGGCGAGGGTACTCAGACTTCCCCACGTCATATGTGCTACCGCTTAACAATCCAACAGCTTTACATAGCCCAATTCCTCACACATAAGAACACAACATCGCCACATACACTCACAACGTTCGACAGTCACAAGTACAACTTCACATCACCAAGCCTAACTCTTTGACTCCACACTTAGCACCTTCAACCCCACACTTACTAATTCGGCACAAACCAACATAGAAGTACACACTCATAAGGAATAGGGAAGAATACAAGTATGCATAATATGAATGTCAACCAATCTACCCCTCAAGACTGTGTACTCTATCCCCATAGTAAAATTAGTGCACAATTCGTAGTTTACAACAAAACTTGCCTCATCACAAGAGCAAGGATCACACGACCCCTCTATTTCTGACAGTTACAAAAAACCCCAATTTACAGTGTTCATACACCACAGTCGACCCCTCAAAGTCAAGCCTTCAACCCCACACTCAAACTTTGGCATGCTTCACACAGAAACCATAGATCAAACAAGAAGTATGGTGAAGCACACACAATCACCCCCTAATTACTCTCAACAGTGTAATGAATTCGAGGTAGGGTTTTCAAGCACAACAATTCACTACAAATCGCACTCTCATGAATAAATTAACCACAAGTAACGCACGCCTAACAAGTATGAACAAGAATCAACTATAAACCAAGAAACCCACTTAGCATTTTTACCCTGATTCAAGAAGAATTTCAAACCTTTAAGCCATGAAATTAAACAAAATTAGAGTGGAGAAAACATACCTTGTGCGAAGAGAAGACTTGCACAAAGACAAACTTGATGTGCGAAGTGAACTTGTTTGAATTTTTGGGTAAAGGGGGGAAGAAGAAGAGATAAAAATAGAGGAAATAGGGGTTTTGGGTCGTAGCGTATGCGTTAAAAGGATGAAGGAAATGGTTGGGGTATTTAAATGGGGGTGTGGCCACACCTGCACGTGGAGAAATTAACACATATTTGTGTCCCCTCTGCGTTGCGAAGAGAACACAGATCTACATTTATAAAAAAATTGTTTTGCTGCATGCAGAAATAGTAAGCATCTACAATGAGTCCGCATCGCAGTACTATCACGAATGATCACTATTTTGATCTTCTTAAAACTTTTATTTTTTTACTCAGGGCCCCACAAAATTTCTCATATGCCTTAACATGCTTCAAGACAGTAAAACTAATGTTAAGACCAAGAAAAAAAAACTACCCAACCGATCATCGAGAAATGAGGATGGAAAAATCTACACAAAATTGTATATGGTCCGCGACTCGGAGGCATCGCAGACCTATACTTGTGTAAAATTTTTGCACTTTTTATATGAGATCTGATTTCCACATTTTTTGAAAAAAGAAAAGAAAACAAACTATCGTTACCTCACCATGGATTGCCTCCCGTGCAGTGCCTGATTTTACATTGCAACATGATGCATGATTGGCTCATTTATTATTGGCTAACTCAATGGCCTCCACCACTTGATTCATGTCCTCACCATAATAGTGTTTGACACATTGATCATTCACCAAAAAAGTTGGGTTCGTGTTCAAGTCCTTCAGCTCCACTACACCGTGGAGTGTAACCGCTACCACCACAGACGGCCCACTCCATTTGGACCTCAACTTTCATGGAAAGATTTTAAGATGGGAATTAAAGAACAATACCTGTTAGCCCGGCTCGAAGTTCCACTTGATTATGTGCTGGTCATACCACTTCTTGGTACGCTCCCTATAGATCTTAGCATTTTCATAAGCTTGGAAGCGAAATTCACCCAACGCCTCCAACTGCTCTAGTCTCTTCCTGCCGGCTAGCTCAGGGTCAAGATTCATCTTCTTTATCACCCAGTATGCTTGATGCTCAAGCTCTACGGGTAAATGCAATGCCTCTACATACACTAGCATGTAAGGAGAGGTTCCAATAGGGTCTTGTATGCAGTCCGATATGCCCACAATGCTTCACCAAGATTTTCTGCCCAATATTTCCGTGTGGCGTTTACGTTCTTCTGCAATATTTGCTTCATCTCCCAGTTTGATACCTCAACCTACCCGCTGGTCTGTGGGTGATATGTTGTGTGGATACCTTGTGCCTTATCCTATATTTTGCCAGCAAGTTTTTCACGGTTTGGTTGAGAAAGTAGGTACTGCCATCACTGATGATGTCTCTTGGAGTACCAAACTGTGTGAAGATATTCTTTCTGAGGAACTTGCTCACCACCTTAGCATCGTTCGTTGGAAGGGTTGTTGCTTCTACCCATTTAGATATATAGTCTACAGCTACCAAAATATAATGACAACCGAATGATGGTGGGAATGACCCCATGAAATCAATGCCCCAAACATCGAAAATCACCACTTCCAAAATATTGTTTAGGGGCATCTCATGCCTCCGGGATATGGCACCTATTTTTGGAAAGCATAATAGACCTTGGAGAACTAAATAGCATCTCTGAACAACGTGGGCCTGAAGAAACTTGATTGTAATACCTTGTGCATTTTTCTGTCACACCTCCTCACCATGCGATCAGCTCCTTGTTTGAAAAGGTATGGCTCATCCTAGATATACACCTTAGTATCAAGGCCAACCTCTTCTTCTGCTGGTATGTTGCATTAGGTGGGAACACACCACTTACTAAGTAGTTTACAATATCAGTGTACTATGGTAATTTTTCCACCTTAAGTGCTACCAGCTGCTCGTCAGGAAACTCTTCTCTGATTTGTAATTGCTCACCTATGTAAGCATCAGTTTCCAGACGGGATAGATGATCAGCAACATAGTTCTCGCTCCCACTACGATCCTTGATCTCAATGTCAAACTCTTGGTGCAACAGGATCCATCTGATCAGGCGCGGCTTTGCGTCCTTTTTATTGAATAAGTATTTTACTACCGCGTGGTCTATGAACACCACCACTTAGATTCCCACTAGATATGCTCTAAACTTATCAAAGGCATACACTAAAGCCAGTATTTCCTTCTCAATAATTGTATAGTTTCTCTGTGTTTCATCCAAGGTCTTGCTGGCATAGAATATGGAATGGAAAACTCTGTCTCTGTATAGCCCAGTATCGTACCTACTGCTGTATCATTTGCAACATACATTAGCTCAAATGGGAGACCCCAATCAGGTGCTACCAAGATCGGAGCCTCCACCAACTTCTTTTTCAACTTTTTGAACACGTGCAAATAAGAGTCATCAAAGTGAAACACAACCTCTTTCTCCAACAGGGAACAGAGTGGCTTCGCAATCTTTAAGAAGTCTTTAATAAACCTACGATAGAACCCATCATGTCCTAGAAAACTCCGGACTCTCCGACAATGGTGCCAAAAACTTGTTGCTCCCCAGCACACGCAAGTGCACATGGTCTCACAAGTAATATAATGGCCCTAATTAAAGAGCCGGGTTGTTGAATCCACAAGATTTGAATTGAATCGATCACCTCGATCTTTGCTATGTCTACCTCCAACCCTTTTTTGGACACTTGGTGGCCTAAGACTCTCCTCTACTTAACTAGGAAATGACATTTTTCCTAATTAAGAACGAGGTTAGTCTTCTCGTATCGTGCTAGTACTCTATCCTAATTTTGTAAATAACTCTCAAAGGATTCACTGAAGACTGAGAAGTCATCCATAAACACCTCCACAAAGTTCTCCACCATGTCATAGAAGATAGCTATCATGAACCTTTGGAAAGTAGCCGGTGCATTGCACAAACCAAAGGGCATGCTTTTGAAAGCATAGGTCTCATATGGGCATGTGAAGGTTGTCTTCTCTTGGTTCTCAGGTGCAATTGTTATCTGGCCATACCCCAAGTACCGATTAAGAAAGCAATAATACTTCTGCACCGCAAATCTATCTAGTATCTGATCAATGAAAGGACGGGGTAATGGTCTTTCCTGGTGGAATCATTCAATTTTCTATAATCCATGCAGATTCGTCACCCCATCACCATTCTCGTCGGTATTAGCTCATTCTTTTCATTGGTGAAAACCATCATCCCGCCCTCCTTGGGGACATATTGCACAGGGCTTACCCATTTTCTATCTATATGGGGAAGATGATCCCTGCATCTAACCACTTTATGACCTCTTTCTTCACTAGTTCTTTCATGATTGGATTCAACCTTGTCTACGGTTGGACCATTGGCTTATGACCCTCTTCCATGAATATTATCTGCATCCATAGGGCTGGGTTGATGCCATAGATGTCAGACATCTTCCACCCTATTGCTCTCTTTCATTTCTTTAGCACCGCAATAGCAGCTTCTACCTAGGTTGCAGTCAATAAGGCAAACAAGATTACAGGTAATATATTATTTTCACAAAGGAATTCGTACCTGAGATGTGATGGTAACTGCTTCAATTCCAACTAAGGAGCCTCTTCAACTGAGAGTTTGGGTGGTGGTCCCAACACCCTGTTTAAAGGTTCATTCATTTTTGTCAGCATACTCACATTTTGAGTATTTAGCACACTTTTAATCACTTGGCTTCAGCATCATCCACTAGCCCTTGATTCAGCAACAACCTGGCTAGTGGACTTCAATCTCAACCTGGATCATAGCAACTATAGTGTCTATCACTGTGATAGCTTCTAGATCTTCATACGAAACTTGTAGCTTCATAGCCTTATATACATCAAACACTTCCACCTTATCGTGGGCTCTTATGGTGAGCCTTCATGTTGCTACATCGATCAATTCCCCTCCTATGGCTAGGAACGAGTGCTCAAGTATGAATAGGACCTCTAGGTCTGGCTCAAAATCAAGAATGACGAAGTCCACGGGGAAAATGAGAAATCGCACTTAGACTAAGACAGCCTCAATAACTCCATTGGGCCTAGCCACATACCTTCCCGCCAGCTGTAAAACTATGTTAGTCGACTTTGATCTTCCAAGCCCCAACTTAAGAAATAAAGAAGTGGGCATGAGGTTTTTGCTCGCTCCCAGATCATACAAGCCCCTAGCATTTAGACGACTCCCGATAGTTAATTGCACAGTGAAGCTCCTTGGATCTTTTAGCTTCACTGGCAAGTGTGATCTATTGAGAATTTTGGAGCTGCAAGTCTCTGTCAATGCCACAGTCTCATGCTCAGCCACTTCATTTTGTTAGTAACAATGTCCTTGACATATTTGATATATTTTGGGATTCCCTGCGAAACATCAATAAATGGTAAGTTAATCTGTACTTGTTTTAGCAGCCCGATGAACTTTTGAAAGTAATCATCCTCCCTCTTGTTCTTGAGCTTCTGTGGGAATGGAGGAGGTTTTGGCAATGGAGTTGCCTCAACAGTGCTTAGGCTTGGATTGCCAGCCTCATCGTTCTGTGTAGCATCCTGCTTATCCCCCTTTTTCTTCTTGGGGACCAATTCAGTTAAAGGCCTTCCACTCCTCGTGTTGACCATATTGACCTGCTTTGGGTTGGGATCAGTGTTACTAGGTAGGCCTCCTTGAGGTTTGGAGTTTATTGAGCTTTCCAACTATCCCAACTGCTTTTCTAAGTTCTACAGATCCTGCTTGTGCCTTTGAATCTCCTCTTCTTACCTTTTCTGGTTTGCCAAGATCTGCCTCAACACCTTACTATCTGTCATGGTATTTGGGTTGGCTTGTCTTATAGGCTACTCGGCCGGCTGATTCTGATATGCATTGCAACATTGTGGTCATTGCTTAGGTAGCCCATGATTTGCTGATTTGCCACCCTATGAGAAATTTAGGTGGTTCCTCCAATTTAGATTATATGTGTTCCCAAATCCTTGATATCCCCCTCTGTTAGCATTGCCCACAAAGTTTACTGCCCCTGGATTAGATCCGCATGATTCAGCCGTGTGGCTCCTTTCCTATAAACATCACACCAACTTGATTGTTGCTGTTGTACCATATTAACGTGGGCTTGTTGCTGACCTATTGCTACCGATGCTTACTATTATAGACTTAACACAAAATTGTTAAATTTTGTGCTCATCATGTTCTGCATAGCCGCCATTTGAGCCTGCTGGCTTATTATTGCATCAATTTATAATACCCCAGCCTTCTTCTGGACTATTGGTCGGCTGGATCCTCTATGTCATTCTGAATCACCCTGAGCAATTCTATTGAGAAGAGCATACAACTCATCGTATGTCTTCTCTAATGCTTGACCCCTTGCAGCTGAATCAAGAAGAATCTTGGTATTGGGTTCCAACCCTTCAATGAAGGTATGGACCAACACCTCGTTAGTCTGGCAATGGTGTGGGCAATTGATCAATAGATTTTTGAACCTGTCCCATGCCTAATGTAGATTCTACCTAGCCCTCTGCTTAAAACTCAGGATCTCACTTCTAAGTTTGGTTGTCTTGCTCGAGGAGAAGAATCGAGTGAGAAACCTATGGGCCAGATCATCCCAGGATTCTATGGAGTTTGGTGGCTCAATTTGCAACCACCTCTGGGCTTCCCCCAATAGTTAAAAGTGGAACAAAGTCATCCTCACATAGTCACGATTCACCCCCGTAGGAATGAAAGTATCAGCAATCTCGAGGGAATTCTGAAGATGGACTTGTGGATCTTCATGAGAAAGCCCAGTGAACAGTCCAGTATAGTGTAACAGTCGGACCATATTCTGTTTGAGATCCCATTGGCCACCAGGCTTTGTCTTGACAAAATAGCTCATAACATTGGTGGTTCTCGAGATTGTTATATCCCTCACAGGCCTCGGAGCCGGTGGTGCATCAGCAGCAGTTGCTTGTGGTGCAGGTTGGTTGTTGTTTGCCATGTTCTCAGCAACAGGGTCAACCTCCACCTTATTATCTTCTTGATCCTCCTTCTCTACGAGTTCAATTGGCGATGTTTCAAACAAAACCCCTGCTCTCCTCTTAGATTGACAAAAACAAGAGTCCTGATCTTCTAACTTAATTATTAATCACCTGCACAAAAACACTGCTAAGATCAAATGTAGCGAACACCACAAAACGAGACAACTTTGATAATCAACAAATTCATTACAAGTCCCTGACAATGGCGCCAAAAACTTATTGCTCTCCAATAGAGGCAAGTGTATGTGGTCTCACAAGTAATATACTAGCCTTAATTAAAGAGCAAGGTTGTCAAACCTAAAGGATTTGAATTGAATGGGTCACTAATCTAAGTTATCACGTTTATGGTGCTATCAGTAAAAAGAGTTTTGGATTTGAGTAAAATAAATTTTAAAGAACAAATTTCTAATAAACTAATCTGACTTTTATGACAAGATATCAATTGACAGGCAATTCCAGGGCTGTCACCTTTACGACTCTGTCTAGTCTTAACAATGTCTATCTATGTTTGGTTTTCTGATTAGGGATTCACAGGGTTTAATTTACCTGAACAGGGTTGCATGCCTCTGCCGGCCTACGGTTATTAACTAACTTTGAGTGTGAATAGATAGACCAATAAAAATGCATTAAAGCTATCTTCTTGTATATGAACAAGCGAGGTGTAAGGGTAGTTATCACTGGCATCCCTTACACAAATCAACCTAGTTTCCTAGTGTTGAGCAAGCTCCCTATACTTGTGTTCTATCCACTCCAACATCTCTCGAATCCAGAGTAAACAACTAATTTACTCCCTTGTTGATCAAGCTATGAAGCATAGGTAAAAATAGCATAGGAATAATCAAAAGAAACCTTTCATAGATATTCAAAGTTACGAACTTCACATTGTCTATAGCTACAACCACAGAATATTAAGACTTAGCCACTCATGAACGTAAAATACAATATGAATGAATTGGAAAATATCAAGAACCAAAGGATAAATATTAAACTAACTAAAATACTATGGAAAAGAATTCTCCATCATCCCTACTGAAGTTCTTTCATAAAAATAGAATGTAAACCTAGAGTCTATGATAGAACAATATTAAAAATCCTATAATTCGACTTTTCTGCCTCGGATCCTCAAGACCACGATGCGTACCCCTTGTCTTTCTGACTTTTTGATTAATTTGTTGACTGGGCAGTTTTACATAACCTTTGCATAGGTCCACAACACGGACCTTGTACACTTTTCAGCGTCGCACCTTTTTCTTCATTTTTCAGCCTCCATAACCTTGTTCCAAGTCTGCCATGTGGAGCTTTGGTCTTTTGTCTACTTTGACTGGCTTTTATCTTCCGAATTCCAGGTTGTTTTCTTCCCTCAATTATGGATTTCCCAATTAACACAAAATCCTGCAAAAGCACAACCAATGTCACGCCCAAAGTCCCGTTTAGGTGGACTGGCACCTGTTGCCGATAAGGCTCGGGAGAACTAACTTATATCCATGCGCTTTCTATACATATTATAAGGGATTTCTACATTTGACATGCATTTAAGAAAACAAATAGTGATAACAAGCCAAAAGAAAATGCATATGGCTAGGCCATTGGGGCCACTGTGTTTAAAGTACGAGACATGACCATACTTTAATGTGCATAGTCTACAAAGCCTCTAGATAAGGAAAAGTATCTTATAAGGGTTGGGATAGGCCCCGCCTCGACTAACAATACAAGACAAAAATATAAGCTCTAGACACACAAATCTCCGAAGCAACCTGGAGCTGGGTAACAGCAGCTGGATATCCTGTAATCCTACAAGGGAGATCTACTAGCACCTTTGCCTGCAGCATGAAATGCAGGTCCCCCATAAGAGACGTCAGTACGAGATAATGTACTGAATATGTAAGGCAGGAAACACTGTATATGAAGCAACAACTCAAATAGAACTATGCACTAGTGTAGGATAAGAGACCATCTTTTGTTATACTATGGGATCATGTACTTTATGTTCTTTTTATTACTTTACCTTTACTGTGTAATCTGTGCATAGCATGTAATACAAATGACAAGCTGATCAGTGGTAAATCTATATCGAGATCGGCCCTGGCTAGGCTTTTTCTTTAACCCCTTGGGCTACCCACATGATAGGATCGACCCTGTCTAGGTGATTCTTCCACCCTTCGGGTTACCACCCATCAATAAGCAATATACTTTACTTTATTTTTCAATTACCTTTGAGATGATTCTTTTTTGTGGTCGTAATATTGGAGATGTAGGACTGTAATACAACATATGACATGTAAATACTCACAAAAGACAACACCACAATGAAAGGAGTAAGTTACACAAATAATGAAATG
>JAABOM020000110.1:17166130-17187044 GCA_011800125.2 Solanum clarkiae | reverse complement strand
CAGTAAATCAAACGCACCATACATGAGGTTGGATATGAATCACTATCGCCATTTTGTCCTTGAAATGATTCTGAATATGATGGAATCTACATAAAAAAGAAATCAATAAATGAAAGAAGAATCTCTTAGTTGAAAATAGAATGGTCCACAAATAATAAGTCTTAATCAAAATTGACATGATCGATTAAAAGAAAAAATTTACAATTGCAGGGTCTGCATTAAGAAATATGTCTTTGCTTTTAGATTTCATTTCAATATTATTCTTGAACAACAGATTAATCAAAAATATTAAAATATGTAAATTGGTAAATTTATATGCTTCAAAATTATAAAATTACTAAATCGAATTGACAATTAAGACCAAACTTTAAAACTACCTTATTTCCTTGCCTCTTTTTGTAGTTTTGATTTTCCTTTTGGATTTTGAGAAGAGTTTCTTTTAACCTTCCGAGAACTCTCTAGACCACAGTTCATTCTCGAAGAACTAGGATTTTATAGCTACATATGAAGGGGTCAAGAAAAGTAATATCTTGTCTCTATTCACTTGAGTTCAAATTCATATTTAACTTATTAACTTGACCATCACATGCATTATCATTCTCATCCTCGTATGAAAGTTCATCAAGATCTTCACATAGTTGCAACAATCTTTGATAGGTAAATTTATAATGCTTTTCAGATTGAGTAGCTCGTTTTGAGAGCCCAAGAGAATGCATCATAATGTGATTGAATCATATAGTGCAAGACTTCAGATCATTCACATGTAATCTTATATTTAAAGTGTTATCAACTTTTTCTTTGATTGCATACATTTTCCACCGATCCAATAAATAACATGGTGAAAGTGAGTGAATTTGTTTCTTTATAAATACCATAAGCACATGCCTATATAAAATATCCATAAACTCAAACTTATGACAAGAACACGTGGCCTCTTTCGATACAAGATCCAATCTAACAATGTATATTGGTGTCTGTCTTTGGAATAGATGCACTTTATAAATATGTACTTCATGCTGAACCTCAATCTTTTCTGACACAAATTTTTGAGACTGAATCAATTCTTCTTAAAATATTCAAAATATTTTTTTAGTATATAGTTTGACTGCTTCATTCTTCATAGGATATAAAATTTTTAAGATAGCCTTTGAATGCTTTGTCATATAATCCTCTCCCTCACTTTGTGAACCTAGCATCAACAGCTTTATCATATTACTTTACAAATAAACTCATTGGTGTACTAGAATTAAGATAATCCTTAAAATACTTATTCATACTTTCACTTCTTTGAGTTGTTGACATTCGAGCATAAAAAGTAGTTCACACATATGTTGAAATTCATTTCTTATGAATTGCGTATATCTTATGCAACCAACTATGTTCTTCCAAATTGTATGTTTTCATTATATCATTCCAAGCAGTTTCGAATTCCTTAGGAGTGGTTGTACAATGTAAAAATTTACTAAATTCACTTTGAAAATCATTAAATTCACGAAAAACGTGACCTAAATATTCAAGAATTTTCTTCTCAATGTGCCACATACAAAAATGGTGTGTCTATTTGGGAATACCTTTGCAAATGCATTACTTATTGCAACATCTTGGTCTGTGATTATAGTACGAGGTGTAATACCTGTAAAGATTTGAAGAGTATCCTGTAATAAAATTATTAGATTTTTTAGAGTAATAAAATTTTTCTTCGTCACACAAAACATAAAATTCTACGTACGTTGAAACAAGACACATTTTCTTATTGCGAAGAGGATTTGATTAGTTAATGAAGAGTATATATTTAGTTACAATGTAAAGTTACGATATAATGACAAAAGCTTCATTCTCGATAGTATATAATGAAAAAAGTTGTTAACGAGAGAAATGACAACAACTCCATTCTTATTCCGAGGAAACAAATTTTGTCTTCTAAATTAGACATTTGTCACTGATTAGTTAATGAAGAGGATTTAATTTGTCAAAAACTTATATATTGTCAAGAATGAAGCTTTTTTCAAAGACAATGTGAAAGTTGTTGACATCAAGAAAGGCAGTTTAAAAAGGAGTGTATTTTTTTGTTCTATACACATTAAGTTCTGAAGAAGAAAACAATGATGCATAATTTACCATACATATATATTGTGTTGATGATTGTCTCATATTGCTTCAACTATGTATGCAAATTGCTTCGATCTCAAATCGATTCAACTGTATATGAGAGTTGCTTCAATGGTATTGAAGGCGTAAACTAACGATGAAATTGGGGATGAAAGAGACTTTTCCTATTTTTGGTAAGTCAATTAGTAAGAATCCTAAGCAAACTCTTCTAATTAATTAAGAGTCCAACTTACCCTTAATACTTTTTTAAATTTAAATAATTAGTAATATGTGATAATATTTATTATTTAATTAACAAAAATAGTTAATCGTGTAAGTTTTAGTGTCCACCATCAGTGGGTACTAGTTAATCTTATCACAAAATATATTGTGTAAAGCAGAAACCATATTTATGTTGACATCCATTTCACAACGCAAACATGCTATAATGATATACACCTTCCGTTCACTTTGAGTTATCAAATTTGACTTGACACATTTATTAAAAAAATAATTATTAGTACAGTAAGTTTATCATTTTATACTTAGTAATTGATAGGATCCACTTATAATATTTTTTAAAGTTATTAATTCAATGATAATAAATTAAGGGTATAATATAAAAAAAAATTGTTCTATCTTTAATTTATAAAAAATGACAAGTAAAGGGGGAAAATTAAATGTGAAACTTTTTGATAACTAATGAAGGACAAACTAGGGAGTACTTAAAGAAAAGGTTGGTCTTTAACCATATTTGTGATGGCCAAATGCTTGCATGTTTGAGGACGCACGCATGAATGAGTAAACATGCTTGGTTCATCAAGCTAGGCCTTGACACCACTCCTCTTTACGCTACAAATCTCATTGCTGAATATGTTTCCTCTGCAGTCCCCAACTCCCTTAGCATTGCCCACAAGGTGTTCGACCAAGTGCCTCTCAAAGACACAACCTTATGGACCTCTCTCATCTCATCCTATGCTCGTTCCAATCAACCCCACAAGGCCATTGACCTATTCTCCCGCATGTTCCAACAATTTCAATCCAACCCAGATGCTGCTGCTCCGCCCAATCACTTTGTCTTCACAGCTGTTGCTCGCGCCATTGCTTCTGCTCCACAGCACCTCACATTGGGACAAAACTTGCATGCCCACATCATAAAGTCTGGATTCCTTCCTGGAAATATCGTTGTTGAGACTGCCTTGTTGAATTTGTATTCGAAATGTGGGGTAGTGGAATGTGCACGGTTGGTGTTTGATGAAATGTCTAGTAGAAATTTGGTAACTTGGAACACTGTGATTTCTGGATACGTTCAGAATGGAAAGGAATGTCAAGGGCTAGAGTTGTTTTATCGAATGAAGTGCAGAGAATTTTACGTGCCTGATGAGTATACCGTTGCTACAGTTTTATCTGGCTGTGGCTATGTACAAGATCTACTTCTTGGCATGCAAGTTCATGGTTATGCATTGGTTAGTGGGCTTGAGTCAAGTTGTAGAAATTCAATTGCTAACATGTATTTCTACTGTAGTAGAGTTGCATCTGCCGAGAAAGTTTTCCTCGGAACAGAGAGGGATCTTGTTTCCAAGCTAGTAAAGATAAGGGGTTATGTATTTAATCATATGTATGCTGATGCTCTGAAGTACTTTTTGTCAATGGAGAATGTTGTTGAAATTTTAGTTATGGATCCGACTATTTTCGTGCCTCTGCTATCTACTTGTGCCAAGATGCATTTGCTCAATGCTGGGAAGCAAGTTCATGGTCTCTTTATCACTTTGGTGGATTCATATAAAACTGTTGGTTTATCGAAAGAGAGCAGAATGATTATTGGCAGTGCACTCATAGACATGTATAGCAAGTGCAGTGATATTGGTAAAGCGCAAAAAGTTTTTGAAAGTTGGCTACCTGAACGACATGTTCCACTGTGGAATTCTTTGTTGTCTGGTTATATTAACAATGGACTAATCGAAGATGCCAAGGCACTCTTTGAGCATATGCCCGAGAAAACTATTAGTTCTTGGACAAGCATGATGACAGGATATGTGCAAAAGAACTTGCCCCGAGAAGGCTTAAATTTATTGGCTAAGATGTATTCGGGAGAAGAAAGAACTAGGTTGGAAGGAAACTGTTTGACCTTTGTGGTGGCTTTAGAAGCATGTTCCCATCTAACAGATTTGGATAAAGGAAAGCAAATACATGCAAAAATTATTAGAGCATTGCCGGATGCAGCTGACAATGTTGCTGTTGGTACAGCTTTAGTTGACATGTACTCAAAATCAGGTAACTTGCGTTACACACTACGACTTTTTGATGCAATGGAAGAGAAAAATGTTGTTTCATGGACTTCTGCAATTACGGGATTTGCTGTTCATGGATTTGCCGCACAAGCCCTCGAACTTTTTCAGCGTATGGTAAACATGGGAATTAATCCCAATGAAGTGTCATTTACTGCAGTATTAACTGCTTGCAGTCATTGTGGTTTGGTAGATGAGGGAATGCAATATTTTACGCAAATGAGGAAGCTTTATGGTTTGATCCCTGAAGAAGAACATTATACATGTC
The DNA here is from genome assembly GCA_011800125.2 of Solanum clarkiae. Taxonomy (NCBI): domain Eukaryota; kingdom Viridiplantae; phylum Streptophyta; class Magnoliopsida; order Solanales; family Solanaceae; genus Solanum; species Solanum clarkiae. The sequence goes on along the minus strand of JAABOM020000110.1, from coordinate 17,182,400 downwards.
TAATTGATTTGTTGGGACGTAATGGAAGGCTTGAGGAAGCATGGCATTTGTTGGAGGGAATGGAAGAGAACCACCTGAGTGATGGTTGCTTCAGTGGTGCCATTTGGGCTGCACTTTTAGGGGCCTGTCAGTTGTATGAAAATGTTGAAATTGGAAAGAAGGTAGCTGAAAAGTTGATGGAAAAGGAGATACAGATTTCCACTGCTGCTGTTGCGCTATCTAATGTTTATGCAGCAGCTGGAATGTGGAATGAAGTTTACGGAGTGAGAAAGAGTTGGAGAAAACAAGGTCGTCATGCTGATGGAGAGCCTGGCCTTAGCTGCATATGCATTCAACCCCGTTAATACGATATTATTAGACACTGTATTGTTGTCCTTTTATGCAATTGGACTCATTAGTGTTTTTGCAACAAGAAAAGTTATTTCAATGGGAGACCCCATGGCTGCTACCTTTTTTTTTGACTCTGCTTCCATGTCTGATTGGCTCGTGGCCTATTTTTATTAACATGTATAATGTCAGTCGTACATGTTAACTTGCGACTATTTGACATATACTTCTTCGTTCCATTGCTTATTGACACAACGACACATTAATTCCTAGAGGGAATGGAACATCTAATGGTACCAGAATTTTGTAAATGGACGAACTATGTTGGTGCACTTCTTGTACAATCAGCAATTCAATAAATATATCAGGACGTACACTAAATAATGAAACGTCAATTTTAACATAGTAATATGTAAATTCACTGCTTTTACTTCTGCATAATTAGTACATTATATCTGGCATAGCATAGTATGTATTACTTTAATACTTATATATAAGGCAGCTTCCGATTGTTGTTGTCTGTTTTTTTTTCCTTTATAATAATGTGGAGTCAATAAAAAATATTTATCAGGCTTTTTAATTTAATCTTTTCAAAGTAGTTGCGTATGGATGCATCTGCTTCAACTACTTTCCAATATTTCTTTAGTTGCTTCAATTATAATTTTACAATATTTTCTAAAAGATATATAAAAAAATCTATCAAGGTCGCATAAATCGAGACTAAAAAATAATTTATATTGGATGCTTGCTTGAGCAGCTTCCGGTGGTCTAATAAAAAATAATTTGTGGATTTTTTTAATTTAATCTTTTCAAAGCAGCTGTGGATTGACGTGTCTGCTTCAACGACTTCATAATATGAAAAATCTATCGATGTTACATAAATGGAGACAAAAATAATTGGCTAGCACGGGTTTTCTCCACTAGTATTATATAATGGAACAATATTAACATGAGAAATCAAACTTGCCAAATTAGAAGTTTGTTCATCTCCAAATATCCCTACAAATTCTCTCTACCATACCAAATGTGTCCACCATATTCTGCGGGAACTTCAATGGAAAACAACTTCAACATTTTTCCCTCCGCCTAAATATAGACATAGCCTAATTAGCTAGCTTATCTATCTATTCTCTTTTTATATTCACCATTATAGATCAATAAAATTCGTAAAGGCAAATAGGATTGCCTAAACCAGAATTTATAGATTGTAGAATTTTGTGTTTTAGATATTTGAAGCCGTTCTAGCAAATTAGAATTATTTTTAGAAATTAAAAGGAAAACATGGGTTGTTTTTCATGTTTTTCGTCGCAAGAAAAGAAGGCAATCAAAAGGATACACAGCAAAAGCAAAGAAACACCTGCTGTTGCTCATCAAAGGGAAACTCTCCTGCAACAGCAACAACAACAACAACAACGCTCACGTTCATTATCGAGGCCAAAGCCACAGCAGGACCTGCGTTCTCATTCACAACCTCCATCTGGTAAATTTTTATTCATAACTATAAATGTACATAAAAATAAGTGATTCTCTCTGGTAACTATAAAGTTTTAGATTAGTTTTTGCTTTCCTAATGCATAGATCTTCTGCAGAAAATATTATAAAGGAAGCCACACACCAAAAGTCTTCTAACAAAGGCGACATTGCAGCTCAAACTTTCACCTTTAGAGAACTGGCAACAGCTACAAAAAACTTCCGATCAGAATGTCTGATAGGAGAAGGCGGATTTGGACGTGTTTACAAGGGTCACCTAAACAAGACTGGCCAGGTGCTTCAAGACTTCAAAAATTCTGCTATTGTGTGTACGCCTAGCTAGCATTTTTTCCCTGAAAAGGTACTAATCATCACTTCATTTTTTCCAGACAGTAGCAGTGAAACAGCTTGACCGCAATGGATTGCAAGGAAACCGAGAATTTCTTGTGGAGGTGTTGATGTTGAGCCTTCTGCACGATTCAAATCTTGTAAATCTAATTGGCTATTGTGCTGATGGAGATCAAAGACTCCTCGTTTATGAATACATGCCAATGGGATCATTGGAGGATCATCTGCTTGGTATTTATTATTTCCTTAGTCTTTTTACTCTACCTGTCCCACTTGTGCGACTGTACTGAGATATAGTACTGAATACCATATTAGAAGAACCTGAAAACATATGCTACTGCCAACGAGCACCTTCTTAGTGCAGAAGACGAAACAATACTCTTTAAAACATATGACAAAATCAAGAAACAATGCTTTATCCTCCACAGTTCTGAAGGGATATTTTGAGTGATGAACTGACATGATAGCGTCCCATTTCCCGCATACTAGCTATATGTTAACGTTGTTTACTGAAGCAACATATTTTACATAATCAAACTAATTAAGAATCATACATACGTGTTTCGTCAGATCTTGAACCAGATAGAACTCCACTAGATTGGTTCACAAGGATGAAAATAGCATTACATGCCGCAAAAGGACTCGAATATTTACATCATAAAGCCAATCCACCGGTCATTTACCGTGACTTGAAGTCCTCCAACATCTTGCTGGATAAGGAATATAATGCAAAACTATCAGACTTCGGGTTAGCCAAGGTTGGACCTACAGGGGATAACACCCATGTATCTTCAAGAGTCATGGGAACGTACGGTTATTGTGCTCCTGAGTACCAACAAACTGGCAAGCTGACTATCAAGTCTGATGTCTATAGCTTTGGTGTAGTTTTATTGGAGCTAATTACCGGAAAGAGAGCAGTTGATATCACAAGATTCGGGCATCAGCAGAACTTAGTTACCTGGGTAAGTGAAACAATTCTCCTTTGTTTCTGCTTTGGCCTTAATGAGTATTTTCATGATGAAACATTCGCTATTGAATATTCATGATCCAACACCAGTGGGCTTTACCTAGCCAGATTGCAGAAATCTATGCTTCTTTCATATTTAAAATGCTTCTTCCAGGCTGAACCGATATTCAAAGACACAAAGAGGCACATTGAACTGGCTGATCCACTTCTTGAAGGAAATTTCCCAAAGAAAAATTTCAGTCAGTCAGTTGCTATTGCTTCTATGTGTCTGCAAGATGATCCAGTAGTACGTCCTCTTATCAGTGATGTGGTCACTGCACTCAGTGCCCTTTCACCATCTGAAACAGAATTGATTTCACCACTCGCTTCACCAACTCGAGCACCACCCCTAATGCAAATGTCAACTGAACACAGCATAATATCTACCAAAGAATGCCAACAAGAAGTTGCAGAAGCCATAGAATGGGGTTCAAATTCAAGAGCACAGAATGCAAGATCTCTAGCATCTTGCGGTTCTTCAGTTTGACATCCACATTCCGGTTTGTCACACCATAACACGATTAGGTGACAATGATGATCATGTTGCTTCAGCCCTCCAGAGATGCTGTTAAGTGATGGAGGAGTAATCATCTAGTTATGAATAGTACTTCAAATATTGTGTATGTTACCACAAACTACAAAAAAGGACAATCTTTTACAGCCATTGTAACTGGGAATCCAAAGAAATGATGTATACTAGCTCACAGAATGAAGAATCAACTTGTCTTTACTTAGTACCAGGATTTAAGTTTTATATATTGACTGAGTAGATTCTTTCATGGCTATCGATGTTACTTAACCTGTGCAGTGCTTTAACTCGACAATATAATAACTGCTCATACGAGCAGCAGTTTCCATTTTCTTTCTGGAAATCATCTATTGTGTTTACTATTGCAAGAGTTCAGTGGTTCTCATCGTTTTCATATGATCCGAAAATCACTACTTCAATATAAAAGAATTTCTAAACAACATGGTTTATGCTTAGTTCCTAATTAGCAAGGTGATCATTTTTATAAAATCTGATTAGTACAATTTGTATCTTGTCTATTAATGGCATATCAATTAGATAAACAAAAGATGTAGAGTTTGTACTGCTTTGCATTGTTGAGGTAACTTCCGGGGGTGGAGCAAGTAGGACCAAGGGGATCCATCCGAATTGATGAATCTCCCTTGGTGGAAATGGAATGACCCTGAAGGTCATTTTTGAAAATTCTTGGAAAAATTTTCATTTCACCCCTCCTCGTAGTTTCTTCGAGTAACTTTTGCTCCAGTTTGTATGATTCGTTTAGGAAAAGTTGAGTACTATGTGAGTTGTTTAGCTTTAAAAGCTTAAGTTGTTCAAAAGCGATTTTCGGTACTAACCTAAGTTACAAATCTCGGAATTCCATTCTGTCAATTTCATCAGCCTCGAAAAGTGAAGGTTTTCCTAGGAACATCATCGTTTTCAGTTTCAGAGTTGTTTCGTGGAATTGAGGTTCTAAGTTGGAAGTTTGAGTTAAAATAAATCAAGGTTTGACTTTAGTCAACGTTTTGAGATTGGAAACTTGGATTGGATTTTTTATGATTCCATTGGATTTAGGAGGTTATTTTATGCCTAGTTAGAGCTTTAGTATATTTTTCGGGACTTTTGAGGTTGTTTTGGTCTTTTTGTGTTTTAAGTTAGTTTAGTTGAGACTAATTGGATTTTGGGTCAAGGAGACCTCAGATTCAATTTATGTCAGTTCTATTGAGTCCAAATCATCGACTTTAGTAGGACAGAATATAAGGTTTGTGTGTACGGGGTTCTGAACGAATTCTGAGGGTTGATTCCGAGTTAGCGGTGTCGTTTGAGAACTTGTTGTGTTATGGTGCCTCTTAAGCGGTACATGGCCAGTTAAGTGGACATGGTCGCCATTAGCGGAGGACCCTTAATGGAAAGGGTCCACTTAAGCAAACCACTGTCCACAAAAATAGGGGGTCGCCAAAGCGATCACCTTTCATAAAACTGGTGCCCGCCCTTTTAAGGGTGTCACTTAAGCGGTCCCCTAACCACCTAAGCGACATCTAAGAATTGTTTTGGGGGCTTATTTCGCGGTTTCTTCCCCATTTGACATTTTTGATCTTTGGGAATTCTATCGTGGAGATTTAAAAGAGATTTTTTTTTTCAAGATAAATTCATTGGGTAAGTAATTTTAACTCAGAATCTTTATTTTCCATCTATATTTCATAATTTCAACCTTTAATTCTTGGTTTTTAACTTCAATTTTTATGATTTCTTCATGAACTTAAACTTTGAGTAAATTGATGATTTCAAGTCAGTTTCTTACTCAATTTCAGTGGATTTTCAACATGAACTCCTCCTTACTTGTAGAATCTAATTTTCAAATAAAATTTTAGTTTTATCCTTGTCGATTTTGAAGTAATTTTTGGACAATTTTGCCCTTAGGTTTGAAACCTTGAAATATGGTATTATTGGACTCCTTTTGATGAACCCTTTCCATTCTTGATAGTTGGGAATCCTTTTCATTCTTGATCCTTCTGCAAAAGTGGTGGCCGCCGAACTACACACTTACACTCAGAAAAGTCCAGCACAATATAATATACATAGACATATATACATAACTCATAGAGTAGTATCTCAAAATATCCAATTGATACAATAAGTCCAATAGTACAATAGATCTCCAATACTTTAAACAGTCTCAACTTATTCACAATTTCACATGTATTACATATAACATTATCAAAAAACATTGATAGGAGATGTATGAATGTCATGGGATGTAAATAATGCAATACAATATCAAAATAAATGTGATGCTTGTCTTTCCTACGATACACATCTGCTGATAATCTCAGATCAGAATCTATAGGGGTCACGCAAGGACTATGTATTCTTGAACATTACTGGCAATGACCTTGGCCAATGCTCAAACAATCGGAAATGACCTCAGCCATAAAATCAGCTGGCATATTACCTCAACTCGCCAGCAGTAACCTCGGCTAATCATTGGCCAATGGAGACCTCGGCCACCGACTCACCTGTTACCTTGCATATCCCTCGGTCGTAGCCATCACAAAGTATCAATGCACAAATAATAGTGAATAAAATGTACACAATCTCAATAATCACAATTGCAATATCATCATGATCTCAATATCATCACGTTTCAATATCATTCACATCTCAATATAGGTACCAAATCGATATCAATATCAAATAATTCATAATATTACATCTATCCCCAATACACCATTAATCAAAAAGTCAATATTTCACAACATGAACTATTACTCAATCCAAAATCTCATGATCAAAGCCTATGATGATACAATTCTACCACGAAACATTCAATTCCACACGTATAAGAGCATGCAAGGTACAATCATACTCAACAAAAGGTAAGAAGTCCACTTGCCTTAGTAGAAGTCTCAAATCAAGTCAAATCCCGGGCTTTTTCCCTTTCATGGAAATCTAATTTACCACAATCTATTCAAATATAGCATCACAATCACATAATAGATCTAATGACACTAAAGTAAATCAATTTTGGAGAAAAAGGATAAAATGGTCAAAATTTTCATGCCAGAAAAAGTAACTAGAATATGAAAATTAATACATGAAAATGTTTCCCAAGTAATACAGACTTCAATGGTGAAAACCATTTTGCAAATAGAGTTAAAATGAGGTCAAAATCATCAATTTAGCATTATAAATCAAAGTCCAAAAAATTTCTAATTTCTTCAATTAAAAATCTCAAATTCTAAGTTAAAAACATAATTTAATCAATGAAAGTTAATGAAATAGGTAAGAAAATAATTGCCCAGTAGATTTGCCTTGAAAAACTTTGAAAATTCTCTAAAAAATGAAGCTTGGAATGTTGCAAATGGTGAAAAATGGCAATACACGCTATTTTTAAAAAATATTCTGTCCAGGTCTATTTAATGCTCCATGAATGTGAAAGCCACGGGGGAATTAACCTCCACAAACGCGGGACCCACCTGAGGAATGGGGAGGTCAGACCTCTATAACTCCACGAACGCAAAGGTCTAAACAGTTAACCTCTGTGAAGGCAGAGACAAGGGCGCAAACATGGAATACAATCTGGGTTGCACCAGATTGCAGCAAAAATACAACACATAATTCATGAATTGGACTCTTGAGATTCATTTGAAACCTCGTAAACACAAACCAAATCTGGAATCCTACCAAAAATGACGTTCTGAGCTCAATGGAACCTTTAGAATTTGATTTTGAAGTCTCCTCGACTCGAAAACCGAAAAAGTTCATTAAAACTAGTTAAGGACTCAAATAACCAAACTGCCTCGAAAGCTCAAAAAGATTATAACGAAACCATTTCTAATGTTAGTTTCACCACCTGAAATCACTAGAATTATTAAAATTTTGATTCGAGCTTTCGAAATCTGAATATTGACCAAAGTCAAACTATGATCCAAAATCAACTCAAAATGCAACTTTGGGTCTAAAATCTCCATTTTAACTTCAAATTCAGTTTTGTAAGTTTTGTTAGACCAGATTCTGCATTACCGAGCTAATGGAGTTGAAAAAATTAAATTCTGACACTTGAAACTCTAGATGAGTCACAAAACTCAAAATTTCCAATTTAAAGCCTATAAAAACTCTTTCTTTAGCAAAACTCCAACTTTCTACAAGGGTTTCAAAATTCGACTTTTAGACTTTACCAAAAATGACCCAAGGTAACTTTTGGGAAGAACAAAATAATAATTTAGTGGAGAATGCCAAAAATGACCTTCAAGGTCATTATACATATACTGACAGAGTATTATAGAGGATTCAAATAGGGTATCAATATATCAATGATGTATCATAAAGGATACCAGTATGATATAAATATACCTATAGAGTATCATAGAGAATGGCAAGAGGCTTTTTTGTGATACCTTATCGGTATCATATCTTAATTATTTCTTCGAAACAGAGCTCAATCCTATGTGATGTTGATATGGTATAAATATACTGACAGAGTATCACAGAGGATATCAATAAAGTATTAGTATACTGAAAGAGTATTATAAAGATTAAGCTTAAACCTATATGATATCTATAACATCCTTCATTTTTCTGGGCTTGGAAAACTGAAAGACTGTGAATTTGCTAATGGCCAGGTTGTACGAGCCAGTATACAACCCGTAAAAGAATCCATGGGTTACAGGTGGCATCATGGAAGGTACCCAGGGAAAGTGAAAATTTGAAGAATTTCAAAAAGTCGATATAAGAATTAGTAGATGAGCTGTATGTTGTCATAAATCTCGTAGGTGAAGGCCCTAGGAACCCAAAATTTGTCTAAGTATGAGGTCTTCCTATGAAGGGTTCTATAGCCCATAAGTATATCTACGAGGCGTACTGCATGTTCGTGGATTAGAACCTGCAATTCTAGTAACTTGAGTTTTGTGACACCTTGATCCACGAGGAAAGGTACGAGCCTTAAGATTATCGACCGCCCATAAGTGAGGTCTCGTGGACAGCCCCAATTGTTTTTAATGAAGCGAATTTTTTACTTTTCCTATCCTCTTAAGTCCTAAACTATGTCATTTGGCCACTCTAACTACCCTAACTCTTATAAAGTCTTATTCCTAAGTCACTCAAAACTTTTAATTCCAAAATTTCTCTCAAGGATTCAGAATAATTCCATCTCTGAGTCAAGGGTTCTATTGAAGCTATGCTTGAAGGATTGACCAAGGTTTTTGCAGATTTTCTTCTCAAATTCTAGGGATTCTACTTGAGGTATGTAGGGATTTATTCATGGATTAGTTTCATCAATGAAGTCCAATTCAAAACCTTCTTTTATCAAAGTTTTATGATGAATTCTTATAGACTTTTAAGCTATGATTCCTAATGCATGGATTATGATTCCTATATGATGATTTTGATCAACTTAGCATGAATTATGATGAATTTAATGATGTATATGATTTTCAATCAAAAGTATGTGGTTTCAATGTATTCATGATTAGGGCTTAATGATTTTATGCGAGTTTCTTACCTAATGTCCTAAATTGATTTAAATACATGTTTTCCTCTATGAATCTTACTCAATTGTATGAATTTGATTCAAATGTCCACGAACTCACACTTAGCCCTAGTCTCTTATGATAAAGTTATGAACTTCTATGTCTATGATCTTAAGTATGAAAATCATGTTTTAATGATGATGGTGATGATAGTATTATGACAATGATGATATTATAAAATCTATGATGACACTATAACAAAAGGAAAAATGAAAATGCAAATGACTATAATGAAGTTATGGTGAAAATATTTACCCAGACTATGATGAAAGCAAAGTAGATGGACTATTCTTATGATATATGACATTTTACGAAATACTATGATGATTATTTTAAAAGTTATGAAAGCATAATTTTTAATAAAGTATGCTTATGTTAAAACTATGTACATACATGATTTATGTATTATATGGGATATGACTTAGCACCAAGAGGGCATTGGTAGATACTGTGGTCCCATAATTATGTGTCACCATAGGAATGATGTATATGTTTTGCGCCTTAAAGGTGTGCTAATGGATCCAATTAGCTTAAGTATGGACACTCACCGTGATAGAGCCTAAAGAGTGGGGTCAAATGATGGTTCCCATCATTCTAGGATAGAGTCTAAAGGATGGGATCAAATGATGGTTCTCATTGTGCTATGATAGAGCCTATAGGGTGAGATTCGAGTTTTCCTTGGCAAAGTAAACTCCTCTTAGCTCGATGTAGAGTGAATATCGAGATTTCACATAATAATCTACATGGTCTTATGAATGTTGGATATGGTCTTATTCCCACATATGTATATTAAGGTTATGAGTGGATTTATGATACTTTTTCTCATGATCTTTAAATGGCATGTTCATGCATATTGCATCCTCATCCCTTGTTGTAATTATGGATATTGATATTATTGTGACGTCCTTTGATTCATGGCATACTGGCATACTTAGTACATTTTATGTTTTAACACATACTTCTTTTCCAATATGATCTAACCATGTGGGGACGGACTACAAGGAGATCATTCCATATTGAGGCTAGTATTCAAATTCCTAAAGCTTGAAGATTAGATTGGTGTGTTCCCATGCTTCGGGAACAATCCCTATGATGCTTTCCTTTTGAGATTTTAGTAGTTTCCTTACTTTTGATATGTATCTTGAGGTTGAGCTAGTGAGTTATGTGCTAGAACTCGCCAAGATCTTGATGCAGAGGAATGAATTGGACAAATGAATATGATGTACTTGCACTCTTGCTTATATACATTTTCGACAGCTAATTTTCTCTAATATATGCTTATTTCACCTTATGAATACTTATGATATGAACACGAGGCTTGGATGGGATATTTTTCGGTGTCATATTTGTCATGTCACTCTTACGCCCTAGTTCTGGGTTATGGAAGAAATGGTATCAAAGAACAAGGTTTGAAAGTATCCCAGGGAGTTCAATATGCCGCATCGAGTAGAATCTTATTAATTGGTATGGAGCGTGCAACATCTATGATTAGGAGGATATGAGGCATTTTAGGAAAACCTCACTTCTTTTGAACCCTATGTAGTGCCTTTGAATCTTCTGTATCCTAATGTTTGTCCCTTGATATTTTTAGATATGGTTCTACGATGTGCTGGATTACCAAGGGGAAATAATGCTAATACAGATCAAGCTCCTTCGGCTCTCCCCAGGTCCTCAAGTCCCTCAAGTGGACCAAGTTGCCAATGATGAGTTTAGAGACGCCATTACTTTTTGGCTCATGCTGTTGCATCACCTAAAACTCCCGTCAACTTCAAGTATAAGGGATTTTTCTAGAAAGAATTTGTCGGAATTTCATGGCTCTAAGGTGGACGATGATCCACAAGAGTATGTTGATGAGATCTACAAGATAGTGGAGACTATGCGGGTGTCATCTGAGGAAATGGCTGGATTGGCGGTATACCAACTTAAGGGTGTGGATCAAGTATGGGACACTTAATGAAAGTCCAAAAGAATTGATGAAGACCCAATTGATTAGGATATGTTCAAAGACGCTTTCCTTGATCATTTCTTCCCTCTTGAGCTAAGGGAAGCTAAGGTGATGGAGTTCATGAACTTAAGGCAAGGTGGAGAGTGAGGGAATATGACCTCAAATTTATAAAGTTGTCCAGATTTGCTCCTTCCTTGGTGGCCGACTAAAGGGCCCACCTGAAAAAATTCATTTTGGAGATGTTCGACTTAGTAACGATGGAATGTAAGGTTTCCATGCTCATTAAGGAGATAGATATTTCTAGGCTCATGACCTATGCCGAATAAGTGGATAGTGAAAAGTTGCAAAAGATAAGGTCAAGGAAGTCTAAGAGGGCTCGTTATAGTGGTGGGTTTTCTTATTGTAAATCCAATGGTGGATGATTCCAACAAGGCCAATGGTATTCAAAGACTACTATACAAAGGTTCGACAAAGGGAAAGAGGTCAATACTAAGGCTCAAAAACTATTTTTTCTCTTTTATCAGATTACTTTCTTCAAGTGAAAGAGTTTTTATAAAAGGAAAGAAAATCTTTTGACCAGTTTTGACAGATCATCTAAAGCTGAATATTTGTTCCCGAGGGATGTTTTGGAGGTTGCTGGTGAGGGCGATGGAGGAAAAGAGGGTCTTAGTTGTACTAAGCTTGGGGAGAAAGGTCTGGCCAAAGGAACTTTCCTTTCTTCTCTGGATCCTTTGAATGGAGACTTAGTCTTTGTTGGCTTCATGGCCCTGTAGGAATTCTCTGGTTAGGAAATCAGGAAGAGAATTGTTTTCTCCTTTAATGAAATCAACTTTGAAATCAAAGCTAGATAGTAGAGCTTGCCATCTAGCAAAAATTTATTTTGAAACAAGGTTTTTTACATCCTTTTGTAATATTTCTTTTGCAGATTTACAATCTACTCGTAGTAAAAATTCTTTGTTAACTAAATCATCTTGAAACTTATTGATACATAGCACTATAGAAAGAACTTCTTTTTTAACTGTGCTATAATTCTTTTGAGCAGAGTTCCAGACTCCGGATGTCAATCTTATTAGTTGTTCTTCACTATCTGGACTAAGCTTTTGCTTAAGGATTCCTCCATATTATCAAAGGCATCTGTCTCGACTATCATGAATGCTTCAGAATTGGGTATTCCTAAGCATGGGAGGTTCCGGACCAATTTCTTGATTTTTTTAACATTACTAGTTTGTTTTATACTCCATTGCTCTGGATTCTTTCCGAGTCTCTTATACAGGGGCTCACAGATTTGTCTAATATTGGGAATAAAATCAACTACATAATTTAGGCTTCCTAAGAATCGTTGGAGCTGGGTTTTATCCTTGATTTCATCAGGGAATTTACTGGAGAATTATATGGCTCTACAAATAGGTTTGTGGCTACCGGTTAATGAAGGGTAACCCAAGAATAATATCTTCGTTGATATTTTCAGTTATTACAAAATCATTTGTAAAGCAAATATTATTATTACAAATATGAGCTTTAGAAAGTTTGTATCCCAACCTAGTTGTTCTTCATTGGATCCCAGCCTGGTTAAGGCTGAAGAGAACTCGATGGTACTTTGGCAACCACAAACTTCCTTATGCCTGAGATGTTCGACCCAACGCCACTACCTGAGTGTTCTGAAACTACCACTACTACTATGCTGCTACTGAGGTGAGACCCCGCAGCCCGAGGCAGTTGAGGAGCGGGGGTGCACTATTGCGGTTCCTGCACCACAGGCCACTACTTCACAAGCTATTACTGTGGGCATGATCTACGTGTCTGACACATCAATACAGGCCATGGCTTAGAGGTTAGCACATACTGAGCCGTAGTCGACTCAGCTTATTCAACAGATCAGGCCACGGGTCCATTAGGCTATTGCAAACTCAGAGGGTCAAAGTCGGGCATTCATGGTTGCTATTATTCAGGACCGTATTCATATCTTGGATGCCTGCATCGACGCCTTCTAGGAGAAGGTACAATACAGATTGGATGAGGCCCAACCTTTAAACTTGTCAGGCCTACATACGGAGATCCAGCAACTCCAGACTCACATGACAGCAACACTTACGGCGTTGTTGCACTTCCAGTGACTACACCTCAGGTGCTGGTGGTGGATTTATTTACTTCTGATGAGCACAACCAACCCTCCCATGGAAGGAGACCTCATATAGAGGATGATGATCCATACGAGATATGAGCAAATGCAAGCATGAAAAAGGAGGAGGAGTTCGAACTTGTCTTGAGGAGATCGAGAGAGAAGGAGATGAGACGACAGGATCAAGAGCATGAGAGTATGAGGGGTGTTGGCCCTTCCGGACAGAGCACTACTGCTAAGTAGACCACCCTGCAGGAAGAGGGTGTCCAGAATCATCCACGCGTTGGCGCTTAGGCGCCTAGGTATGTTTCTTTTGACCCCTTATTTGTTTGTGTTGCTTTAATTTGGTGCATTGGGGATAATGAACATCTTTTTCGATGAGGTGTGGGTAGTTATGAGCCTCGGTGAAGTATGAGTAGCTTAGGGTCCATAATTACCCCAATTTTTGATTCCGAGATTTTCTTGCTTGTGTTCTTTTTCCCCATGGATATTTACTTTCTGTTGAAATGATGCATTTAGGATGTTAGATAATATGTGTAGCATATAGTAGCAATACTTGTGGCATATAACATGTTTTTGTATTTTGTTTGAAAAATGATACCCATTAAAAATTGTGATTAGTTGTTAGATAGAAACCATGCATGTTTAGGCGAGTGACAATGTTTGTTCTGATAAGTGAGGGTAAATTGAGATTAAAAAGTATGATATGAGAGTCTTTTGTCGATAATGTATGTAGTGCCATGTGAGTGTGAGCCTAATTTGCCAGATTCGTGTGTTTTGTGCTAATTCAGAACTTGATCTGTTGCTCTAAGTTAGATTGTAGATTAACTGGTTTAGGAGAGGATCTTAGGTCATTGTTCTTAAATAGTCCACTTAGCCTAAAATAACCAACCAAAATGATGATATAATCCCTTGTTCCTAATATTTGAGCCTAACATGTACCTATTCTTTAACACCTGATTAACCTAGCCTTTTTTAGTGAAAAATCCTAAAATTAGCCCTAGTCCTTGCTTGAACATTGTGTACCTTGACTGAGGCGAAAAGCCTAAGTTGAGGGTGGCTACCAAAAGTGCCCCTAGTTCAGAGGATGGATATTATGCACCTCAACACAGGCCAAAAGCCTAAGTTAAGGATGCTAGTGTAAGGATAAAACTCAAAAGTAAGAGGGTAAGTCAGTGATACAGAAGAAAAAGGGGAAAATCATACACTAGGTGTAAGAAAAATAAAGTGATGTCTTAGTGTGAGCTAAAAAAGCAAAATAAAGTGTAAAAACAAGGCAAAAAGTTGAAAAATGATAAGAAAGCACCCAGAAAAGCTTGAAATAGGAAAAAAGGGAGAATAAAGTGAAAATGATACAGTATCAAGGAGGGCCTCTAGTCACTATTTTCCCATAACATCATACCAAAGCCCCCGAACCTACATTACAAGCCAAGAAAGTCTAAAATGATTCTAGTCCAGTTGGTTGAAGGTCTGAGTCATGAGTATAGGGGCAAGCCTATGGTATTAGACATAATGCATGAATATCTTTTGTAAGAGTGAGTGACTTTGCATAGTCCCATGGTAATACATGAAACATCATTGAGTGTCAGATATGGGACTACTTTTGGTAAGGTCACTTGCATTGCATTGTTACTATTTGACTTGTTCATTAATTGTGGATTATTGATACTCTCTTACTTGTCGTTGTTATGTTGTCGCATGCATCCGTTTGTATTGGTTTGCTATATAGCTATTTGATCCTGTTTTGAAAAGTTGGTGTAGGCATCTGAGTCTGAGATTTATGTGATGTATGCCATTGGATTAAGGTTTGTGTATTACTGAGTTGTCTATGTAGATTGAGTCTATCGCTTGAGGATAAGCAACAATTTTAAGTTGAGGGTGTTGATATGCCGCCAAAATACAACACTTTTGATGCTTAAAACTTGGAACTTTGTGTGTTCTCAATGCAATATTAGTTGGTTTTATGTGTTTTTGTGTTTATCTTTGCAGGATTATATGTTGGCCATGATTTTGGGAGAAAAGTGGAAAGTTGCAGATTTTTGTTGTTATACGAGACCCTTTATAAGCCGTAGATCATTCTAAAGGCCTAAGAGAGGTTTCGTAAGAAATTCCCGTGGGGAGCCAAGTTTCTGAAGTTGATTCTACAAATGTGCAGACGAGCTATTAAGAAGTTTACAAGTTGTAGAAGATGTTTCGTGCCCTAATGATCAAAGAATGAAGATTTTCTGAACTTCATTAGACGAGACCCCTTTTACGGGTCGTAATCAATTTTATGAGTCGTAAAAAGGTGTCATAAATAGGAAGTCCAGTTTTCCAGCAACAATGTACGAGATCCTGATTACGGGCCGTACAAGTCAATACGAGCCGTAAAGAGCTTCCGTAAGGCATGCCGACTAGTTCTCTTAAGTTGTTTAGGATTTGAATTTTAATTATTATAAATAGGTTTTTTAGGTTATTTTTCATAAGTTCTCATTATTTTTGATAAGTTTTGACCTAGTACTCAGAGAACTCACTATTTTAAGAGAGAAAATTGTAAGAGAGTCTTTGAGAACACTTGTATTTTAATTTGATCTTGAAGCTTGTGATTCTTATTGAAGTTGGATTACTTGTTCTTAATTCTATTATGTAAGTTTTTAGTTATGTCTTCTCAATTCAAAATTCTTTCATCTACACATAGCATGAGTACTTAAATCCACAACTAGAGTTGTGGCAACCATGAAGAACTAACAAAGTAAAATCGAATAATTCATAATTCTTCGAAGGTGTATGCATGTATTAATTGGCTCTCTTTATTTTACATGTTTTCTAGTGGTGGCCAACATTAGAATTCACCTAGAGTTACTAATTGGACCAAGGTAGTAATGAATAGGAAAAAAGATTAATTAACAGGATTCGATCGATTTTTCTCGTCTAACCAATCGAATTAGGCCAAGTGGAGCTTGTAATGGGACTAATAGGTAATGGTTAGTAATGCACACTATGGAGATGGGCCAAGTCACATAGTGAAATTCGCCTCTCACCT
>JAABOM020000110.1:17114300-17130215 GCA_011800125.2 Solanum clarkiae | reverse complement strand
TGTGTGTGCGCGCGCGCGCGCAGGCGTACGCGGGGGAGGGAGGGGGAGGGGGGCTCTTCTTAATTCTAGAATAATTAATGTTAAGGGTTAAGTTGGAAAAATATAATTAATTCTCTCTTGATAATCTAAATTGACAACTATTTTTAATATACCTGACAATAAAATGTGACAAAAAGAATATATAATAAGTAATTGGTCACAACACATATTTATTGATGTTATAAACATATTTAATTTGTAGTGATGTCTATTGTGTAGATTCCTTTAAGAGTTAGGAATCTTACTTGGAGACCAAATCAGTTTTTTCCCTATAAATATAAGAGTTTCCCTTCATTGTAATATACATCTGAATATTATTCAAGAGCAATAATAAATCTTCTCTCATCCCCTGCTTTATTCTTTGTATAATGTTATATACTTTCAAAACATGTTATCAATACGAGACTTTACCATCTTAAAAAGTGAAGGTTAAGTTTCAAGGCTAATGAAAGTTAAGTTTCAAGATTGAGGTATTATTTATTTAATTATTTTCTCTCTATTGATATGGCTAACCTTGAGAAACTTGAGTTTGTTGTCCTTCATAGTTTGGGCAAGAACTACCCTTCATGGGTGTTGGATGCTAGATGTCTTAGAGACATCATTAAAGATGAAAATAAAGCATCAAAACAAGACTGTGCTAAGGCTACGATATTCTTGTGTTATCATCTTGATGAAATTTGAAAATATGAATATCTCACAGTCAAGATCCTCTTGTTTTGTGGAAAAGCCTAAAAGAAAAATATTATCATTTGAAGATGGTCATACATCCAAAAGCATGATAATAAGATGTTGGGTTCAAACCCCATCAATTTATGGCATAAGACGTCTTTATATAAATAAGATATTGGGTTCAAGTTCCAATGCACCATATTAATGATATAGTGATGACTAACGCAAAATAATATGTTTTTGGTGAAAAGTCATAAAATATATTCCATTAAAATGCTTCATTCCTTAAAGTGAATATGGTAGCAGTGCATAATGTTTGAAAGAAGATAAGTGATTGAATAATGCATGTGAACATGGAATGAGTTAGTAAACTATCATAAATTGATATGCTAAGGTGATTGTGTTCCATTCATGAGGAATGAGAACTTTTGATAATGATTTGAATTAAAGAAAATTCAAATGGACATCCATTAAAGAACCTAAAGATTCTTTTAAATGTTGAATTTTTTGTACTGCTTGTTTTCAAGGCAAGTTGATTGTGAGACCATCACCAATGAAAGTTGAGATTGAGTCTCATGCATTTTTGGAATGTATACATGGGGATATGTGTGGACCTATTCACTCACCTAGTGGGATGTTTAGATATTTTATGGTCCTAATAGATATTTCATCTAGATGGTCTCATGTGTGCTTATTGTCATCTCATAATTTGACATTTACAAAATTATTGACAAAAATAATACGATTACGAGCACAATTTTCTGATAATTAGATTAAGTCCATTTGCCTTGATAATGTTGTAGATTTTTCATCCCAAGCATTTAATGACTATTGTTTATCCATTAGGATAAGAGTTGAGCATCATGTTGCTCATGTTCATACTCAAAATGGTCTTGCCGAGTCATTAATTAAACGCTTGCAGTTGATAGCAGGATCATTGCTTATGAAAATTAGATTGCCCACTTTTGTATGGGGACATGTAATTTTGCATGCTGCAACACTGATTCGTCTCAGATCGATAAATTATCATAAGCATTTTTCATGCGATTGATTTTGGGTCAAGAACCTAATATATCCCATCTAAGAATTTTTGGATGTGTTGTATATACGCTTGTGGCACCACCACATTGCATAAAAATAGGATCCCAGAGAAGATTAGGAATATATGTTGGGTTTGAATCACTCTCCATCATTCACTATGTTGCACCATTAACAAGAGATATGTTCAATGCTCGATTTGCAGTTTGTTGATTTGCTGAGGCATTTTTTCAAAATGGGGGGGAGAAGATAATGGTATCAAAAGATAATTTTTGTGAAAAGATTCATCATTGTCTCATCTTGATCCATATGTTTCAATTTGTGAGCAAAAAGTACAAAAGATTATTCACATGCAAGAATTGCAAATAAGATTCCACATACATTTATAGATTTAAAAAGGATCACCACTCACCTCTATGAGAAGTAGAGTAGTTGAGAAGAAACAAAGTTGAAATTGACTCCCCGAATAAGAAATCTGAAATTTGTTGATGTAATAGTAAATCAGAAATTTACTATATCAAAAGGCACGTGTCATGGTAAACTTGAAGTTTATTCATTAGACATATATTGAAGAAATAAAAGATTCTTCAAAATTGTTGGTTCTCATGTTAAGTTGATTAGATCAACTAATGTTGACACTGAATTTCCTAAATTCTGAAAGTATGAGAAGTAAATATAGGCCCGTTCCTCTTTATGTGATATTATAAAATAGATGCATCTATAAGCTGATCACATGTGCGTTTATTGTCAACTTGAAGTTTGACATTCACAAAATTATTTGTGCAAGATAATTGAGTTAAGAGCACAACTTTCAGAATACGTAATCACGACAATTCATCTTGATAATATTGATAAATATTCAAGCTGATTGAAACTAAATATCCTAAATAAATGGTCAATCATTTCTTATGAGAACAAAACTTCATGGTCTGAAATATGACAAATTGTAAACAAAGATATGCATCGATCCAATACATTATGATCAATTTCTCCCTCAATTGATTTATGGTCTGGGACCATATAAATTTCATCTAATAATATTAATATCCAGTATATAATTAATAAATATATCATGATGCATAAAAGATGAATTCTCCAAAATAGATTGGAATACATGTTAGTTTATCTAACATAAGGGGGAGATAATGACAAACTAAGAGTTGAAATGCTCTTATTAAATGTCCCTGAAGGATAAAGTTTATGAGATGCATGAAACATATAATTGATCCCAAATAAGATAATTCTTAAAAGGAAAGGAGCAAATGATTAAGACGGTCATAATTAAGAGGCAATGTGCTCTTGAAGAGCTTATTCATAAAACCTTATAATGAGAGGAGTAACTACCTGAAAATAATGAAGTGATGAGATTTCAATATGTTATGTCGCATTGCAAACTGACAAAAAGGATATTTTTGTCAATAATATCTTTGATACAATATAACACAATATTGTAAAAAATTATGAGGATCTAAACTCTAGGGTATATTAAAGCATGCTCTAATTATCAAATCGAATGATGCATGCATCTTGATAAGTGCAAAGCTTATTTGACTTGCAATCTAGACACTAGAGAATGTCATCCATATTATCACTAACAAAATTGATATGAAAGTATTTGAGAGATTTAAAATGCATGAAGCATATACAAGTTCTTGAAAAACTTGTTTACTTGTTTATAATCCTCGTATGGATTAAAATTAATCAAGAAACTTTCATATTGTTATGCAAGTTGATAACTTGAATTGAAATTCTTGAAGAGTTTTCAAAAGGCAATAGATTGTTTGCTTAAAGAAGTTGAAGTGAGCAACTTGAAAAACTCTTTGATCATAAAGAGAGGATTCATAAAAGAGATTGAACAAAGCATATTTCACCAAAACTTTTCTACGCACATGAGCTCCAAAAGAATGATGATATCAATGTGCAATAGATTCGTTCGAATGAAAATGTGGCTGATTTGTTCACCAAGTCTCTACCAACTGCAACTTTCAAGAAGATGATACATAAGATTGGGACGCAAAGATTCAAGTCCTTGGATTGATGTTCTGATTTGGGGGACTGTACTCTTTTTCCTTCACTAGGTTTTTTTTCCCACTGGGTTATATCTAATAAGGTTTTAACAAGGCACATAATCTATCAAATAGACATTTAGGGGGGAATGTCATAAATATATTTAATTTGTAGTGAATGTCTATTATGTAGATTCCTTTAAGAGTTAGGAATCCTACGAAGTCAGTTTTTTCCCTATAAATATAAAGGGTTTTCCTTCATTGTAATATACATCTGTATATTATTCAAGAGGAATAAGAAATCTTCTTTCTTCCTCTACTTTATTCTTTATATTGTTTTATATACTTTCATAACAATTGATATTATTTTTTTTTGGTAACTATCATATTTTTTATTACCAAAGCACATAAAAGCCAAGTTTGTTACATAGCTTCGCATCTAACATTTTTATTGATGTTTAGCCTTAAATTTTGTAAAATGATTGGTGAATAAGCAAATAATAATTAATAATTACTTTCTTTTCCTATTTTAATTCAATTTGTGAGGTAATACATACATATTAAATAAAATATTCAAAGACAAAATTTACGTCATGCTTTCTATTGTTGTCCTTTGTAAAATAAAAAATATGTAATGTAATTTATCTCCTAGGAAATATAAAAGTTTAATAAATGAAAGGACAAATATGAAAAAAGTTTAAAAAATTCACCTTGAACTTTAACCAATTCAAATATTTTGAACATTGAAAAAACTTTAAAAATTTCTATTAGTTTGGAACAGAAGGAGTATATTTTATTGATAGGTGAAAGATAATAAAAAAATTAAAGTCTATTGATATCTTCTGCTTATGAGACTTGATTTTTGAGACGAAGATTTACACACTCCCAGAGTCCACTTATGGAATTCCACTTAGTATGTTATTGTTGTTATTTAGTATTAAAATAGTGAACAAATAAACATAAATAAAGAATATATATATAAATTATTAACATGAGTTGTGGTACAATAATAAAACTATTTTTAATCAAAGGTCTCGATTCAAGACGTGAAGAAAATTATGGGGAGGGCGCTGCTCCCAAATGAACTAAATAGTGCATTGATTTGAAACAAATTGTGATGAGAGCATGAACTCAATAGTGCATGATTTAAATTTAATGGAGATGAAGTGGAGGCATAACCAAAGTATAAATAAATATAAATATAAAATAGAAGAGAGTAAAATGGAATAGAAATAAAAAAGGAAAAGAAAATTGAGGTTAACGTTATTGTTGATTGATGAGTCATAAGTATCCCGTTTCAACCCTAAGTTGTTCACTCACCCATTTCTTTTGTTTGCGCCTTTCCCTCCCCTTTCTCTTTACAAAATCAAATGGGTAAATACTTGAGAAAACCTAGAAATACTGTCGATATTGTTGTCATGGAGCCCTCTCTTGGTGTTCGTACCAGAGCAAGAACCCTAGCACTTCAATCTTCTGACTCTTGTTACCTTCAACTTCGTTCCCGCCGCCTTTACAAACCATCCACCACTCCCCACCAGTCCATTACCCAAAAACAGGATGTCAATCATTTTGAACCCAGAGATAGGTATAAATCGCTTCGTCTACTAGTTTTGTTCTGTCTTTGAGCCGGGAAAAAGGGAATATGATTTCTTTGTCGACTTCTATGGGGAAATCTCCCCCCTTCCTCTCCCTTTTTAAAGACTGTAAATGACTTTTGTTTGAAAGGGAGACCCCTTTGAGTGCCTTTCACATTCACATGTGCTTTTTAACGTTTGAAGAGTATCATGCTTTTTAATATTCTGTTTCAAATTTATTAAAAAAATGTTTGCTTTGTAAGTTTTCTCTCTTCGGTTTTGTTTCCTTAATTTCTTCATCTTCGTATTGTTTCTTGGCCCTTCTTGCTTGCTTTTGCTTGTAGCTTCACTTATTTGGGACCTTGAATATCTTGTTGCAATGTCTTCTAGTGTTATATTTAAGTAAACATTCTGTCATAGTGATCTTGTATATATGGAGTACAACCTTTGGAATACCAAATTCCACTGTATTGAACATGGGCTTACTCTACCATTTGGTGTTAGAAAGTGCAAAACATTGTTTAATTTTTGCACCGCCGAGGAGAAATGTCTTTCGATGCAGCAATATGTAACTGCTGTCTCTTTTTTTAAATGGAAGCCCCAAACTTTTTCTATTGTTGGACCTTTCTCTTCTTTTGCTTTCCAAGCTTTGTGATGAATTTGGACTAGATTCTTGCAGATTGTGTAGTTAAGTTGTTCTGATAACAAGTTGATATTCTATTCTTTTTTGGTCTATTATCATATTTTTAAGCACTGTGACTGGTCATAACAGAGCTATCTGTTTATTCTGATGCTCTAAAGGATGTATGGTGGTCAGTATAATGGGGAAAGAAAAAGAAGAAATCAGGATTTGGTGGTCATGGATATATTTTGTAATATAGAAAAATATTTAAGCTTATAAAGCCATTGATTACCTTTTCTTTGCACTATGTGCCTTTCTCATGACGTGTCCTAGTCGTGGGTCTCATATTGAGAGTAAGCCAAGGCAGAGTCTCAGCAATATTCTTCTAGGTTAAAAATAGGATATCCCTTTTCACCTGTGTGTATTTTTTGCTGTCCTACATTTCATTAAAAAAAACTAGTAGTAGTAAGTAATATTTTATGTCTAGTTATCGTATTTCAGTACTTTATTGTCCCTTTTTGGGGTGTGGAAGATTAGGTAGAGATAAAGTTTGCGTACATTCTATTTTCTCTGGATCCCATTCTCTGGATCCCACTTGCTGGACAACATTAGGTTTGTCGTTGACTTCTTTTTGTTACATAGATCTTTAGCAGATGAAAATAAAAAAATTGACAGTGAGTTATTGTGGTTCCAGGAGAATTTCTTGTTTTCTCTCAGTCAATCAACACTTGCAATATGGCCTTGTAACTGATAATCGTGAATTTGTTCTTTCTTGTATAAAAAAGCACTAGAGAAAGCACACCTTGTAGCATGGTGAGGGAGGTGGATTCCATGGTCAACCCTGGTTCTGCGACAAGGCGAACAGAGTTAAACACAACTCAAAGAAGAAGAAACTTTATCCTCAGAAACATCCCTTCAGCTCATGAAATCGAGGAATTTTTCACCTTTGCTGAGCAGCAACAGCAGTGCCTTTTTATGGACAAGTATGTAGTCATTTTGTCATATATAAAGATATTTTACAATGGTGTATGTTGGATGTAATTTGAAAATTTATTAATTTCACCCACCAGGTACAACTTTGATGTGGCAGATGATTTACCGCTTTCGGGCCGGTATGAATGGGTTAGAGTGAATCACTGAGCTGGGGGTGATAAAGAAGATCTAAATTTGGAATAGGGGCGTTAAGTTGCTGGATATTTTATGTTCTCCCCCCAACTAAATTATTGTATAAATAGAGTGGTGTAGTTTTAGTGTATCTATTAGATGGCAGGATTACACACGACTAACAATTTGGCAGTAGAATAGGCATAAATTGTGGATTAGGCTTTGATTGGCTTTGTAACTTGCAAGGTGACATAGCCAACGCCTTATGTACTTGTCTTCTTTTTTATTCTAGTAATCAATTTAGGATTTAGCTCTTCACCTCTGTCTTCTCCTTCTATCTGTATCTCCTATAGCATCATGTGACATCAAAAGGTTTGGGCAAGTTGTCAATTCTGTGGTTAATATAATCTGGCCCTTTACTTCCCAACAACATTGTTGTGCTATCAAGTCTTCTGACTCTACTTTGATCAGCATCCTGCTCTCTGTTGCCTACCTCAGAAAGGAACTTTTACCTTTATCATATTTGTTCTACTACAAGTATCTTTTTCTTGGGACGAAAATTTTTCGGAAGCAGCCTCTCTATCTCTATGAGGTAATGGTAAAGCTCTGTATATATGTCATCTTTCCCAGACCCCACTTGTGGGATCACACTGGATATGTTGTTGGTGTTATTTTACTACAAGTATTTCAGAGCCTCTTACAAGATTTAGCTACATAACTTTGATCTCTCATGTGATATATGATACCACACATACATTGGTTATTTTGAAATTTGAATTCTCTGCAACAATTCTTTTAACATATTTATCATCAATGCAAAGGATATATACTTCTAACTTATTTTTTGCTGCTAATACTATTTTTTAAAATTAATTTTATAAACATGTTTTTGCCATTTTTATATAGAGTCTATTCACTATTACTGCTAAATAAAAATAAAAATAAAGTGCAGGTATTTGGTCTCTTCACTGTCATTGGATATTTGAATAAAAATAAGGTTTACTTGAAATCAATTCTTTCATGAAATAATTGAAATATCAAGAAGTAAAATATCTGAGTAGAAATTTTTACCAATTTGAACCTTTCAAAAACCTTTCAATTCCGTCCTTGGCCCCTCCGGAAAATCCCCGACACTTATTTTTTTATAATTTTTTTTCTATTTCATAATAAGTTTATTTTGTTTTTCTATTTGCTTTTAATAACTGTTGTTTACTAAAATCATTCTAGTTTAGATCACATATTCAATGTGTTGATTATAATATTCATAGAAACATAACAAAAATAGTCAGAAAATCAAATTTGTTTACTTAATATTGTACTAATAGTATGCACAAAATAATATTATGTTAGAAAGAAATGAAAAGCATCTATGTGATGATAATGTGTGAAATATTACGCAAATGTTCATTTTAGAAATGGGTTAGATAACTATGAGACATACCTATTTTGCTTTCTCAACGTAGTTTATCTAAGAAGAGGAGTCTTGAAGTAAATAGTAAAGTTGCTGCCATGTAAACAAGATGTCATGGGCTCAACCCTTTGACAGAATGACTGCGTACAATAGACTCTTGTGGTCGGATCCTTCCCTGAATCATGCGCATACCAGACACTATAGTGCATCAGGCTTGCCTCTAACGTAGTTTATCTAAGTATACAATTAATGAAATAAAGTCACATGCAAGTGAATCCCCTTTGGGACCATAGTGGCAGTATTATTGGGTTTGAGGCTTTTATGTTGGTCTAGTTAGAACTGTCTATGTCAGTGGCAATGAAGTTTGTGTTTGTGTGGTTGTGGTGGGGAGATTTTTGCCATTATTGTTTCTGTGGATTCGTCTATTGTCCTCAGTTTCTGAATAATACTATCACAGATATGCAGTTAATATCCCAAAGACCCCCTCGTGTTTGTTTGTTTGCCCCCCTCACATGCAACATTGTACCTTATTGCCATTTCTTCATCCTTCATATGACTCATGATCAAAATATTGATTTTATGATTTGCACTTCTCTCATCACTGTGTCCCATTTGTACCTTCAACTTAATTTCACTTCTATTTGTTTTGCTTGTCAAGGATATTGGATCGGATGAATGTTAATACTATAAGAAGGATCTATTATGAATCATTGGGACCGTCTTCTATAATAGACGCTATTATAACTATGATTTTGTATAATATGATTTGAGTTTGAAACATGTGACTAAGACAAAGAGATGATTGCCAAGTTGAAGGGAGATTTATCCAAATCATTTTACATGAGGACTTATATTAGGTCTAGCCCAACAAATTCTGAGGATGAAGATTGTTCGAGAATGATCAAGTAAAACGCCGTGGCTACCTCAAGAAAAGTACATAGAACATGTACTAGACTGCTTCAACATGAAGAGCGCTAAAGCTGTTAGCACACCTCTTGTTGGTCATTTTGAAGTTGAGCAAGAAGATGTATCCTACTACAAAGGAGGAGAAAGAGAATATGACCAAAGTTCCTTACTATCCAATAGTTGGGAGTTTGATGTATACAATGGTATGTACCAAATCTGATATTGATCATGCAGTTGGTGTTATTAGTAAATTTTTGAAAATCTTGGAAAAAACACTAGGAAGTAGACAAGTGGATATTTAGGTACTTGAGAGGTACCATAGGAGATTGTGTTTTGGAGGATCTAATCCAATTTTAAAGGGTTATACAGATGCTGATATGGCAAGTGGGACCTTATGTCACTATCTGAACTACGCCTTAGACGTGGCACTATGATTAAAATTTTGAAAGACTCCAACTAAACCTCTTAGCATATCAAGCATCCATAAAGTAAGTAAAGAAACAAATGAAGTGGAAGTAGAATAAGGAGATTTATCAATATCAACATGGATTAGGAAGAAATCAAGACAACATAGACTCTTTTACACCATTTGTCTGAAAAGCCTCAAATATAAAGGAGTTAGTAGGATAGGTACTAACTCGAATTCAAAGCATAAACTGAAGATAAGGAATGAATAAGTCTAAAAGTAGTCCACAACATATCCTCGGATCATGAGGATTCACCAATCTCTTAAATCAGAAATAACACTAGCCATATGAAGAATGGAGATGCTTATCTGAGCTTGCATTGTAATGCAATAGGCAAAAAATGAAAAATGTGTTAGTGCTCTGAATATACTAAGTGCGCGAGTAATACTAAGTACGCGAGTAATACAACATGATGTAAATCATGATATGCAATTGATCAAAATAAAGGGCATAGTAAGAAGCTTTAGTAAAGCATAAGTAAAGCACAAGCATAGCCAATACATGATATATATATATCAAAATAAAAACCACTAAGGAGCATGAGTTATAAATAGTCATACAAAATCCTGGGATGACACTTAGTTATAAGACTAGATATTGCTACTAGGGATCCCTTACGTTGAGCCTTCTCCTCAAATTCCACGCGGTGCTAATTCATAATTCCAAAAGGAATACTGTCATAAACCATAAAACTTAACATAAGGAAAGGCAGTAATCTTTTATAATGACTTGATCATAGGATAGTTCATTTTCATAATAATTCACATATTGTGAGTGTAACCACCCTCAATTTAGGAGCCTAGAAAGTGCAGAAAAAGCTAACCAGAAAATGACCTAGGTCAGTTTACGAGGCTTATATACGGCCCGTAGGTGGGATTACAGCCCGTGGGTCGATTCCTTAAACATGAGCTTCAGGAAAGAAAAAACGTTTCCAAGTGTGGGGTAACCGACATAGCCAATGGCGGTCAATGGAATGATCGACGGTCCATAGAAAGGGCCGTGGATGAGAGTATCAAACATGAAGGAAATTTGGAGTTTTTGAAAAGTAACCTACGATTAATAGGATGGTTCGTAGACTATTGTACGACCCAAATAAACCGTTCGTAGATGAAGCCAGAAAAGTAAGAAAATTGGCCACGTGTGGAAGGACTCTATGAGTCCAACCACGAGCCGTAAGGCAAATAATGACCCATAAAAGATGGTCTCATGGTTTGAGTCGAAAAAATAGTTTCTAAAGATTGGAAAAGGATAATAGGATGGACAGGACTATGGTCTGTATTTCAAACCACAACCCGTAATTGTACTTTTTTGTAGATTTATACCGACAATTTTAATGAAGGGCAATTTTGCCATTTTTGCAAATCTTAATCCTATACTATCTCGTTTTTGGGATCCTAAGGGCTCTAAACCAGACCTTAAAGCCCTAAGGATTTTAGTCATTCTTCCGTTCTCTCATTCTCAAATTCCTAAGGCAAACAAATACTCTCTATAGAAAAGTCAAGGCAAGGTAAGGGTTTTCAAGTTCTTCCAAAGAATTCAAGCTTTTCTTCTTGGAGACTAATTGAGGAATGTGGATTTGATTTGTGTGTATCCCAAAGGATTCAAGCTATAGTATATGCATTTGAAAAGTTTCGTGCATATCTCCTAGGCACAAGGGTGTTAGTCCACACTGATCATGCAACACTTCGCTATCTTATGGCCAAAAAAATGCTAAATCAAGGCTTGTTCGATGGGTATTATTATTGAAAGAGTTTGATTTTGAGGTGAGATATAGGAAAGCCTGCGAGAATCAAATGGCTGACCATTTGTCAAGACATAGAATCACCAAGTTCTAATGCTAAGGAGGAGGACATCGCCGACAAATTTCCTGATGAATCAGTGATGAGAGTAGCCATAATTGCTACTCCTTGGTATGCTGATTTTGCAAATTATTTGGTGTGTGAAATTGTCCCAAATTTTTCCAATCCCCACCAAAGGAGAAAGTTTTTGCATGATGTGAAGAACTACTATTGAGATGAGCCCTATCTCCATAAAGAGTGCATTGATAACATGATCCGAAGATGTGTCCCAAAGTCGACAATGGAGGATATTTTAGAAGAATGTCATTCATTAGTTGTCGGGGGCCATCATGGGGAAATAAGGACTGCATCTAAGGTGCTTTAAAGTGGCTATTATTGGCCGACCTTACATAAAGATGCTCATGAATTTGCCAAGGCATTCCCAAAGTGCCAACTGCAAGGGAATATCTCAAGAAGGCATGAAGTCCAACTAACCCCAATTTTAGAATTGGAAGTACTCGATGTGTGGAGAGTGGATTTCATGGGGTCATTCACAAGATCCTTTGGTAACAAATATATCTTGTTAGCTGTTGACTATGTCACAAAATGGGTCGAAGCTGTGGACTTACCAACTAATGATGTCAAGGTAGTAGTGTAGTTTTTGAAAATAAATATCCTTACTCGTTTTGGTACTCCTCACGCCATCATGATGAACAGTGGATCCCATTTCTACAATAGGATGTCCGGGTCATTATTGAGTAAGTATAGGGTCAAGCACAGGGTAACAACCCCATATCATCCGCAAGCAAGTAGGCAGGTGGAGGTATCGAATAGAGAGATAAAAATGATTCTGACAAAGACAGTGAATGGAAGTCGGAGTGATTGGACAACCAAGCTTGATGACACATTATGGGCCTCCCGTACAACTTACAAGACTCCTATTGGAATGTCCCCATATCAACTTGTGTTTGACAAAACTTGCCACTTTCTTGTCGAATTAGAGCATCGAGCTTTATGGGCCCTCAAGAAACTCAACTTTAAATCTGATAAGGCTTTGGAAGCTCGGCTTACCCAACTTTATCTGCTTGATGAATTCAGGTTGAAAGCTTATGGTAGTTCAATATTATATAACGAGAAGATGAAAAGATGTCATGACTTAAAGATATTAAAAAGAGAAATTGTTGAGGGGGATCTAATGATGCTCTATAGTTTTCGGATGTGATTGTTCCCCGAGAAGCTAAAATCAAAATGGTTTGGACCTTTTAAGGTCACTTAAGTACTTATAAATGGGGTAACAAAAGTTGAAAATTTCAAGGGGAGAGATTCAAAGTGAAAGGGCAGAGGCTTAAAAAGTACTATGGCAAACCACCTGATGTCCAGGTGGTTGGTGTCATGTACGTGAATGATACTTGAACTTGTAACCAACATCATCGTTCTACGACATAAACTCAGGCACTTCTTGGGAGGCAATCCAAGTGTTAGTAGGATTATAATAACGTGTGCTGATGGTTGCATGTCGTGGAGTTAAGATTCGAAGCAAGATGAGGAAAAGTGATGGTATGTCGAAGGTCGGTGAACCGCCGATTGTGCTTGGTGAAATTGATTTTGACCGCCCCTTAAATCATCCAATGATGCGGGGATTGCTGTGCCTAGCACAAAGGGCGATATCCTGTTTACCCACCTTCGAGTGCATCAACTAGCATCCTGAGTCGCTGTCAATTTAGGCAATCTCCACTGGAATTTGTTGTAGCGTCGAATGAAAATGGCTATCCCTACTGAGATCGCAATTTGGGATGCTTGAAGGACCTTAGGTGCTTGTAGAATTCAGCAATCTCCATAGAACTCGGCGTGTCACCAAGTGAAATAAGCAATCTCAAATTTGATCACTCTTCAAGAACAAATGCTAAAGATGAGGGACTGCAAATTTGAGTGAATATGTGATTACTTGGCACATCGTCGACCTTGTTTGGCGGCACATAGTTTCACCATATATTGATCATTGGAAAGTGTCCTAAATGAGGTAAAAAAGGGCGACCTTGGGTACAATCGGTGCACCGCCGAATGTGCTTTGCAGAAATGAACAGTGACATAGAAGTCGAAGCATCTCATCCTTAACAATTAATGCCTATTAATGTACCTTCCCCTCTTTACTTTACCATCTACTGTCTTCTTGAAGAACCATCGGCACACTACTTTAGGCTTCTCTTTGATTTCTGCATTTTCTTTGGGATTAATGCAAGTTCATGCCTCACCATCTTTGTTACTCCCATTATCCTCATTAAGGCTGGCAACAAACCGGGTTTTCTTCGGTCCGGACCGGTTCCAGTCTGATTCTTGAATCGGTCCACTCCAATTCCGGTTGAATCGGCACTAAGGATAACGGAATCAGTATCGGAATGGAAAATAATTTTTACCCAGTAGTTCTGAACCAGTAAAAAACTGGTAAATGGTCAGATTCGACCCCTTAAGAGCTGTTGGTCTCTTTAATGGCTATATAGCCATTTTTCTGATTTTTTGTTCGTTTGGAGGGGGGAGGGCACTAGCCTCCCCTCACCCTTTTACACCCCCTACCCCATCACTCCCCTAATACTATAAATATAACCATTCTTTTTCATTTGTTCCCATAAATTCATCCAATTCTTATCTAATTTCTCTCAACTCTCAATCTCTCATTCTCTCAACAATTTTCATTTCTCAATCTCTCTCATAAATTATTGATTAGTTGGAGTTTGGAGGTTTTTTTCTTTGAAGTGCAATCAAGCTTCAATTGACATCTCTCAATTTCGACTTTTGGTTATACGTCTGCTTTTACGCAGATGTTCGATATAATCATTCCAACTTTATTTATTTATTTAGAAGGAGGCTTGTCAACATAGCGTGTGTCCAGGAGACTCGATGGGTGGGTTCTAAAGCTCGAGACGTAGATGGGTTTAAGTTGTGGTACTCCAGTGGTTCAGGGGGCAGAATGGTGTAGGTATCCTAGTAGACGAGACGCTTAGGGATTTCGTAGTCGAGATTAGGAGGGTGAATGATAGGATTATGTATATCAAACTCGTAGTGGGTAGTCTCATTGTGAACGTTGTTAGTGTATACGCGCCACAAGTAGGTTTGGATGGGGAAGTCAAAAGGCGCTTTTGGGAGGACCTGGATGAGGTCGTGCGAGGTATACCGGTGTCAGAAAAAATCTTCATTGGGGGTGACTTTAATGGGCATATCGGGGCGACGAATAGTGGGTTTGAAGATGTCCATGGAGGCTTTGGTTATGGTGAGCGGAATGAGAGTGGAACCTCTATCTTGGATTTTGCCAAGGCTTTCAAGTTGGTGATTGCTAACTCGTGTTTCCCGAAGAGGGAAAACCACTTGATTACCTTTTGTAGTTCGGTATCTAAGACTCAAATAGATTATCTACTTATTCGGAAGGGCGATAGAAGTCTTTGTAAGAACTGCAAGATTATCCCAAGTGAATCGGTTTCCACTCAGCATAGGCTTTTAGTGTTGGATATGGAGATTAAGAGAGAGAAGAAGAGGAAGGTTCTGTATGCCCAACCTAGGATTCGATGGGGAGGTCTTACAGTTGCCCTTTCCCGCGAGATGGAAGAAACGTTGAGTATCCTGAAGGCGTGGTGTAGTGAAGGTAATGTGATTGTATGTGGGACACGACTGCGGGCCACGTTAGAAAGATAGCTGCCGAGGTTCTAGGAGTTTCACGAGGGCCCATTGGTGGTCGTAAAGGGGATTAGTGGTGGAATACGGAAGTCCAGGATAAAGTAAATGATAAGAAGGCCGCTTATACAGAATGGCTTAAGTGTAGAGATGAAGTTGCAAAGCAAAGGCTTAAGGATTTGTACAAGAAGGCCAAGTCAGAAGCCAAGTTGGCGGTGACGAGGGCTAAATCCGCAGCGTTTGAACGCCTATATGAGGATCTACATGGTAAAGGTGGGGAAAAGAGATTGTATAGGCTCGCTAAAGTCAGGGAAAGGAAAGCTCGCGACTTGGATGTAGTGAAGTGCATCAAGGACGAGGAGGGCGAGGTGTTAGTAGATGACATTTCCATTAAATCCAGGTGGCAGACCTATTTTCATAAACTCTTAAATGAGGAAGGTGATCGAACTTTCGAGATGGGGGAATTGGCGCACTTTGGAGACCTTAGTGTTGTTGGTGATGGCAATCTTTTCGAAGTGGAGGAGGTACAACGGGCTTTGAGCAGGATGAGGAGGGGGAGGGCGATCGGTCCCGATGAGATCCCAGTGGACTTTTGGAAGAGCGTGGGCAAGGAGGGCATTGAATGGTTGACTAGATTG
>JAABOM020000110.1:17095355-17109092 GCA_011800125.2 Solanum clarkiae | reverse complement strand
CCACATGCGAAATACTATGGATACAACACCTCTTAGCTGAAGTTGGTTTGAATCCTTCTTTTCCAGCAAAACTTTGGTGTGATAACTAAGTTGCTCTACATATTGCCTCAAATCCAGTGTATCATGAACGAACAAAATATATTGAGGTTGATTGTCACTTTGTCCGTGAGAAGATTCAAGAGAATGTGATTTTTACAGGCTATGTGAAGACGGGGGAGCAATTGGGTGATATATTCACGAAGGCTTTAAATGGAACTCGGATGGAATATCTTTGTAACAACTTGGGCATGAGCAATATCTATGCTCTAACTTAAGGGGGAGTGTTACAAAATGTATAGTCATATCTAATATTTATAACATAATCATAGGTAGAGATATTTAGGGATCTTAGAGATATTTAGGAATCTTTTCTGATTTTATTTCCGTAGATAGATTTACTTGTACACCTATAAATAGCTCTTGTTCTTGGAATAATAAGACAAGGAAATTGATCAATTTAATTCGATATTTTACAAAAGTTGCTCCATTGCGATTCATCTTCATGGATAAAGAAATTATGAATTAAAGGCCATAGATGATTCCACCTTTTGGAAAGAAGGCGTGTTGTGAAGGCATCCTCGGTTGGCAAAAGAGAGAGAATTTGAATAAGAAGAGAGTCCAGCAACTCACTGATTCGATCTTCAACTCTTTCTTGATTTTTTGTTTCTTTCAACTCTTTTCTTTTGATTCTTCATTTCTTCAACTCTTTTACTTCTTCGCTTCATTGAAAACGGAGGATATATATCCATGTTTTTGGGGCTAGGGTTTCCAAGGTGCGGCAACACGTTTTCCCTTTAAATTGAATCTCTATAATTAACACACTACCAGTACTAGTGTTACTTACTTTCTTATTATAGACTGCTTTAAATTAAGACAATCTAGCTTAGAAAAGCACTTCCTCAACATTAACATTATATACTCGATCGGTGAGCTAATGTATTTGTCATGATAAGATTCATATCAATGAACATATATACTTTGACCAACTTTAATTTCTCTTCCGCGAATTATGTCACAATTACTAACTCCAATTTGAATTCCTAAACGGTGTCGTATTTATCCCACTAAATAAACTGGTTATTCAAGACAACAATTTCATCACTGCTCCAACGCCATAAATCCCTTGACACAATGACTCTGATAAAAATTTCATCCCTTCCTTCTTCATAGATCCCTCACTTACCCGTTATTTTCTGTGATTCTCCTTTGTAAGGTATTAAAGTTTATTTATGTTACGTATTTGGATGAAATAAATGGAGTGATTTTAGTATGTGATGATCAAGCAGTGCATCCTAAGGTACAAATAAAACATCTATTAGAGGACTTCTTCAATTTAGATATGAATGAGTAAAGCACCAGAAACTGATAATGAAGTGCTAAAACCATGATGGACAGAATAAGAAACAAAGTACAACACCACCTCATCTAACTCAAAGTTGTGTGCACAAGTACAAAATAAGGACTAACCTTGCACTCTTCACTGGAAACTGCAAACAACAATTTCAATCTTATACCCTCTTAATGAACCACTCCAAAGAAAATCTGTTTTCAACAACTTCCATGGGGAAAAATACTGGGAACTTTCTTTCACATTAGCAGAATGAGAATTGAACCACAAAAATAGATCATGTTGCAAATTACTTCCAAAATAGGAAGTTAAATGCCAATTACACTGTAAAAGTCAACCTAGTGAGAACAGTAGATTGTAAGAGAAAAATTGAACCTGAAGGATTTTGCAGTCACTTAGCTTGTATATACATCATTTGGAAAAATCTGAAGAGCATCACCGAAGTAGATTTAAGGCAGAAATGACAGCATTATATCTTAGTAAAAACCAAGGAAAGTAAACTGTAGACTAAGAAGCATAATTTACCAATGACCAAATAGTTATCCCTAACTTTTATGTCGTAAACTGCTGAAAACGAATACCTCAAACTCCATGGTTCCATCCATGATAAGTTCAATTAACAACTCATGATTTTTCTCTTGCATGGTTCGATCAACGACATCAACTATCTTTTTGAAGTTTAAGATAGAAGTTGTCAAACATAATCTGATGCAGCTCTTTATTCTTAATCAGCTCTTTTCAAGCTGACTATCTAATTCTAAGATCTACCTACAAATCGGGATTGATGCATCAGTTACTGACAGCAAGAAAAGTGTTATTTCTCAATAAGAGAGATTGGAACGTTAAGCCTAACGTAACATTCATTGATTGTATAAAAGGGGTATTTATACAAGAGATGTACATTTACAAATACCTAAATACCATACTTATCACTTCCCCGCAAATTGAACCAGGTATAAGGTTCACCTTGCCATGCAAAGCACAAAAAAGATTCTTCAAGAGAGACTTGGTAAGAATATATGCAAGCTGGTCATGAGAAGAAATATATTGAACCTGAAGTTCCTTTTTGTCTACAAGATCTTGAATGAAGTGAAAATCGATCTCCGATGTTTGGTACGAGAATGAAACACTGGGTTATAGGTAAGATAGGTAGCACTTAAATTATAACACCACAAGGAAGTTACGGTACCTGAAGAAAGGCCAATTTCATTCAAAAGATTACGAATCCATGGAAGTTCACTGGTGGCAGAAGCAAGAGATAGACATTCAGCATCAGTAGTGGAGCGAGAGACAGATCGTTGTTTGCAAGAACACCAAGACACAAGTGATGAACCTAAGAAAATTGCAAAACCACTAGTAGACTTCCGATCATCTATACCTCCTCCCAAATCAGCATCACAATATCCTTGTAATTGGTGAGAGTTTTGATTTGAAAAGAAAATACCATGAGAAGAAGTAGATTTCAGATATCGCAAGATTCACTTAACTGCTGCCCAACGTTTCTCTGTCGGAATATGCATGAACTGAAAAATTTTATTAACCAAGAAGGAAATATCAGGCCTCGCGAAAGTGGGATATTGTAAGCCACCAACAATACTTCAATAAAGACTTTCATCAAGAAATTGAGTGTTGTCGCTGGCGTGCAACTTATTACTCGGGCACATGGGAGTAGAAATATCACTGCATGTTAACATGTTACTACATTCCAAGAGATCATGTGTACATTTAGACTGATACAACAACAACCCATAAGATCTCCATGAAGCTTCAATACCCAAAAGGTAATTAAGCTTGACCAAGTTGCACAAAGAGAAGCAAATTTCTAACCGTTGAAGCAATGAAGAAACTAGATGCATAGACATGCCCTAGACTTCGGTGCCCGTGCTTCTAAAAAAGAGTGAAGAATCTGTTTTAGAGCCACGAAAACCAAGCCCGCGCAAGGCATCCTTCAAATATTTATTCCAGACTCAAGGAGACAGTTTAAGGCCATAAAAAACTTCTCTAGCTTGCATATGTAATTAGGGTGATTAGCGTCAACAAAACCCAGAGGCTGAACCATGTATACATCCTCCTCTAGCTTACCACTAAGTTGCTCGGACTCGGGTGAGGGTGTCCGACACGGGTGCGGATCCGCATGTTGGATTGTTCATGATTAAGATTCGGAGATATGGATCTAGATACAGATATGGGTGCGGGGACTCAGCAAAAAAAATCTAAAATTATAACTATAAAAATATGCATAAATATGAGACATAGTGAAAAACTTACATGTAACTTTGTAGAGTGTAGTAACAAGCAATTAGTCTTTTATTCTCAATAATTCAATATATAAGCATACCGCAAGCATGTTGACCTCTCCAAAAAGGCATGATTCATCCATTTTCCTACAACTATGTTAACAAAGTATTAAAATTTATAAACTCATCAAGATATAATAAAAGTTTTTAAAAAAAGGATTAGAATCATAGATATAAATTAAAATATAAAATGAAACATACCATTAAACTTTACTTTTTCAAACTTAGAAGTTATCCAAGTTAGAATGAAATAGATAAACAAAACTACCAAAGTCAACAGCACAAAAATTTATACATAAATTTTATGTTCCAATGTTCAAAGATCAAAAAGAGTACATAATAATATAACATCAAACATGCACATTTGAACTTAGTTATGCTTGAAGCATCTATGTAAATACATTCAATTCAAATGTCATCCTGCTCAATTTCTTCCATGCCTTGTTCTTCTAAATCATCAACTTCATTTTCAAAAAAGACTCCTTCAAGTTGAGGTTAGTCAATTGACAATTCAACTAAATCATTTACGCTTTCATCGATCTTGAAATGATCTCCGCCTAAAACAGCATCAAATGAAATTAGAATATTGTGAAACTTATCATATTAAAAAATAAAAAAGTTTCCTAAATCCCAATATTTGCTTGGACCATTTGTGTATTTTTCTTTTCTTCGAGAGAGAAATCGAAGATTATAATGCACAAAAACTAAATCTTCAACCCTTGAAGTAGCCAAATTGTTTCTCTTGATGCTATAATTAGTGAAAAAGTGCTCCAATTTCTTTCACAACAAGACGAAGAGGCCGGTTGGGAAAGCAATTCGTAAGCCAAACTTTGCAAAAGTGGAGCATTTACACTATAATTAGCCAACCAAGATAGAGGCTCTTCATACCCAATGGCATCAATCACATGAGGCTCGCTAAAGTAACCATTCCCACTACAAAATGTGCCATACTCCATAGAAGCTTGCTTTAGATCTTTGAAATATCTTTGGAAGCATTTGATTCTATTCAAAGAAATCGCTTTATCTTCATTAGGAGCAAGTCTTCTTATCTCATTATTTTCTCCTAGAATTTGAGAACCAAGGAATATGCTAGACAATGTAATGGGGTATTACTCTTATTCCACCTAGCCACAAGAATTTCTTGAATTTTATCAAAAAAATCCGATTGGCCATTTATAAGATCTTTTCCTTCATGCTCAAACACAATCATCTTTACCTTTTCAATCATCATATCCCATATGTCATAAATAAGGTGCAATTGTGGGCAATCAAGGTCGGCTCTTCTAAGCATAAATATTATCGGTTTTGTACATCTTAAAAAATACTTTGCAAAAGTGGAGCATTTACACCATAATTAGCCAACCAAGATAGAGGCTCTTCATACCCAATGGCATCAATCACATGAGGCTCACTAAAGTGACCATTCTCACTACAAAATGTGCCATACTCCATAGAAGCTTGCTTTAGATCTTTGAAATATCTTTGGAAGCATTTGATTTTATTCAAAGAAATCTCTTTATCTTCATTAGGAGCAAGTCTTCTTATCTCATTACTTTCTCCTAGAATTTGAGAACCAAGGAATGTGCCAGACAATGTAACGGGGTATTACTCTTATTCCACCTAGCCACAAGAATTTCTTGAATTTTATCAAAAAAATCCGATTGGCCATTTATAAGATCTTTTACTTCATTCTCAAACACAATCATCTTAACCTTTTCAATCATCGTATCCCATATGTCATAAATAAGGTGCAATTGTGGGCAATCAAGGTCGGCTCTTCTAAGCATAGATACTATCGGTTTTGTACATCTTAAAAAATATTCAACTCTATCCCAACATTCATCATCCATCACAAGAGATTTTATTTCACATGCCTTTGCCTCAAGTACTTTATCTCCATTGTAATTCTTCCATTCATCATCCATTACCATTTTTTCCAACGACGATTTCATTTTATGGATACGAGAAGTCATGACAATATGAGAAGCAAACCTTGTTTTGGCAACTTTGATAAAGATACTTCCGAGTGCTTTTGAAAAATGGCATGAGCCATGTCATGATTCACCACAAAATTTTTTAAACTACTCACTTCACCAATCAATTTTAATATTCATTCACAACTTGGGAAGTGAGGTGATTTCTCGAAAGGTTGACACATGCTTTTCAAAGCAAGATTTAAACAATGCACAACACACGGTGTCCAAAATATGTGGAAATGTTTTTTCAATAATTGAAACAGCAAGTTTCATATTTTCGGCATTATCAGTGATAACTAGAACCACATTTTCCGGACCAATATTTTCTATTGCTTCAACAAACAACCTAGCAATATACTCACCATCTTTGACGATTCCACTAGAATTAATAGACTTAAGAATATTGGTCCACTGAACGGGGACGAGTGTGGGATCTGTGTCGGATCCGGTCAATCAAGATTAGATGTGTTGACCAATAAATTGGGGAAAAATTGAAATTTGGATACCTCAAAGTAAAGAGTTGAATAAATCAGAAACAATATACCTTCAATACTACAGGTATATAGTAATTTATACTGCTCCATATGAGTCCTTTGATTCTTTTTTCTTAGTAAATCTTATAATTCATGTTGGCTATTACAGGCCTGCGATTTCTATTTTAGAATAAAAGCTGAGAATTGATGGTGCCATGATAGACTACTACACATTGTGTTGTGAATGCTGGGTTGTGGGAACACACCCGATCTTGATAGACCAATCTTGATTAACCGATCAACACACCCAATCTTGATTGACCGGATCTGACACAAATCCCACACCCGTACTCGTGTCAGTGGACCAATATTCTTAAAAACTATTAATTCTAGTGGAATCGTCAAAGATGGTGAGTATATTGCTAGGTTGTTTTGTTGAAGCCATAGAAAATGTTGGTCCAAAAAATGTGATTTAAGTTAAATCACCGACAAACGAAACTTGCCGATTCAATTATTGAAAAAACTTTTCCACGCATATTTTGGACACCGTATGTTGTGCATTGTTTAAATCTTGCTTTGAAAAGCATATGTCAACCTTCCGAGAAATCACCTCACTTCTCAAGTTGTGAATGGATATTAAATTTGATTGGTGAAATGAGTAGTTTAAAAAATTTTGTGGTGACATGGACACTATATGTTGTGCATTGTTTAAATCTTGCTTTGAAAAGCATGTGTCAACCTTCCGAGAAATCACCTCACTTCTCAAGTTGTGAATGGATATTAAAATTGATTGGTGAAATGAGTAGTTTAAAAGATTTTGTGGTGATATGACATGGCTCATGCCATTTTTCAAAAGCACTCCAAACTATCTTTATCAAAAGTTGCCAAAACAAGATTTGCTTCTCATATTCTCATGACTTCTCGTATCCATAAAGTGAATCGTCATTGGAAAAAATGGTAATGGAAGATGAATGGAATAATTACAAGGGAGATAAAGTACTTGAGGCAAAGGCACATGAAATAAAATCTCTTGTGATGGATGATGAATGTTGGGATAGAGTTGAATATTTTTTAAGATGTACGGAATCGATAGTATCTATGCTTAGAAGAGTTGACCCTGATTGCCCACAATTGCACCTTATTTATGACATGTGGGATATGATGATTGAAAAGGTGAAGATGATTGTGTTTGAGCATGAAGGAAAAGATCTTATAAATGGCCAATCGAATTTTTTTAATAAAATTCAAGAAATTCTTGTGACTAGGTGGAATAAGAGTAATATCCTGTTACATTGTATGGAACATTCCTTGGTTCCCAAATACTACCATGAATCATGGCTTCAAGAAGAAAGTAGCGGGATAAGAAGACTTGCTCCTAATGAAGATATAGAGGTTTCTTTTAATAGAATCATATGCTTCCAAAGATATTTCAAAGATCCAAAAGATCTAAAGCAAGCTTCTTTGGAATATGACGCATTTTGTAGTGGGAATGGTCACTTTAGTGAGCCTCATGTGATTGATGCCATGGGATATGAAGAGCCTCTATCTTGGTGGGCTAATTATGGTGTAAATACTCTACATTTGCAAAGTTTGGCTTACAAATTGCTTTCCCCCAACCCGCCCCTTCATCTTGTTGTGAAAGAAATTGGAGGACTTTTTTCACTAGTTTATAGCATCAAGAGAAATAAGTTGGCTACTTCAAGGGTTGAAGATTTAGTTTTTGTGCATTATAATCTTCAGTTTCTCTCTCGAAGAAAAGAAAAATACATAAATGGTCTAAGCAAATATTGGGATTTAGGTAACTTTTTTATTTTTTCATATGATAAGTTTCACAATATTCTAATTTCATTTGGTGTTGTTTTAGGCGGAGATCATTTCAACATTGATGAAAGCATAAATGATTTAGTTGAATTGTCAATTGACGAACCTTAACTTGAAGGAGTCTTTTTTGAAAATGAAGTTGAGGATTTAGAAGAACAAGGCATGGAAGAAATTGAGGAAGATGACATTTGAATTGAATGTATTTATGTAGATGCTTCAAGCATAACTAAGTTCAAATGTGCACGTTTGATGCTATATTATTATTACTCTTTTTGATCTCTAAACATTCGAACATAGAATTTATGTATAAATTTTTGTGTTCTTGACTTTGGTAGTTATGTTTATCTATTCCATTTCAACTTGGATAACTTCTAAGTTCGAGAGGTAAAGATTAAAGGTATGTTTAATTTGATATTTTAATTTATATTGTGATTCCTATCCTTTTTTTAAAAGACTTTTATTATATCTTGATGAGTTTATAAATTTTAATACTTAGTTACCATAGTTGTAGGAAAATGGATGAATCATGCCTTTTTGGAGAGGTCAACATGCTTGCAGTATGCTTATATACTGAATTATTGAGAATAAAAGACGAATTGCTTGTTACTACGCTCTACAAAGTTACATGTAAGTTTTTTACTATGTCTCATATTTATGCATATTTTTATAGTTATAAGTTTAGATTTTTTTTGTCGAGTCCCCGCACCCGTATTCGTATTTAGATCCATATCCCTGAATCTTAAAAATTATATCATGAAGAATCCAACATGCGGATCCGCACCTGAATCCGAGCAACTTAGGGGAAAACACAAGACACATGTACAAGTCCTCTACAGTTATAACAACTAATGGTAGAAGTATCCACTGTGTTGCTTGCATGACTGGATTATAGTCAGCAATCTGAACTGAAGTAGAGAACCCACGGCTAGGTGATGATGGTGAAGCAAAGTAGCCACCCTGCCACATCCTCAATTGCCATTTCCACGGTCTCGGCCTCGCCCATGCCGAGATTGAGCCATCCCGTAGTGAGCAGTTGGCGCAATTATTGTAGAATTTTCATTCTTCAATTGTCTCTCTTCTGTCAAAAGGAGACTATACAGGATATCAAAAAGATGCATTAGTTTGTGTCACATCAAGAATCTTGTATTAGGGTGATAAGATGCACCTAGGCCACCTTTACTCATTAATGGGATATTTAGCTTTTTGAATATACATCTCAATTGAATGAGAACCACGAAGAAGAGTCAAACAACAACATAGCCAGTGGAATCCCACAACTGGGGTCTGGAGAGGGTAAAAATGTACGCAGAACTTGCCACTACCTCATAGAGGTAGAGAGGTTATTTTCGAGAAACTCTCGTCTCAAAAATCCATAAGAAGAATAAATTGGATACGATAAAAACCGAAAAGGAAAGAAAAAATAACAGAGAATGACTAATAACGAAAAGCAAATGATAATATAAGACAGATAATGACAACACGGGATACAAAGATACTACTAATCCTACTAACCTTCTATATCCCAAGACCAGACATCAACCCTACTACCCTACCAGCCTATCAGTCTGCTATTCTAATTCGCGACCTCCACTCCTTTCTATCTAAGGTCATGTCCTCGGTGAGATCAAGTTTCGCCATATCATGTCTAATTACCTCCCCCCAATACTTCTTCGGTCTACCTCTACCCCTCCGAGTAACCCCAAAATCTAACCTCTCGCACATCCTAACCGGAGCGTA
This sequence comes from Solanum clarkiae, assembly GCA_011800125.2. Classification (NCBI taxonomy): domain Eukaryota; kingdom Viridiplantae; phylum Streptophyta; class Magnoliopsida; order Solanales; family Solanaceae; genus Solanum; species Solanum clarkiae. The sequence goes on along the minus strand of JAABOM020000110.1, from coordinate 17,099,401 downwards.
ACCATGACGAAGAGTATATAACTGATTTTTCAATTCATGAATTTTTCACTTCGATGTCGTAGCATATGCCAAAATCAATTTTTCCTCGGATACACAATAGGTCTCAAAGCCTACTATTTGCGATAACACTCTCTGAAATAGAGGCCACAATCCAACTCAAAACTATTTGATCCTATCATACCCAATTTTGATACATAGGATTCAATTACAAGGGTATCAAGTTACTAAGTCACACTATGAAGGTCTGGGAGAGAGTGGTAGAGATGAGGGTGAAAACAATGTCTATTTCGGAGAATCAGTTTGGATTCATGCCAGGACGGTCGACTACTGAAGCAATTCATCTTGTTCAGAGATTAGTGGAAAAATATAGAGAAAGAAAGAAGGACCTTCATATAGTGTTTATTCATCTCGAGAAGGCCTATGACAAAGTTCCAAGGGATGTCCTATGGAGGTGTCTAGAGGTGAAAGGTGTCCCAATGGCATATATCAGGACGATAAAGGACATATAGGACGGAGCCAAAACTCAGGTAAGAACGGTGGGAGGAGACGCAGAGTATTTTCCTGTATTGAGCCCTTTCCTGTTTGCCTTGGTGATGGATGAGCTGGTGCGATCTATCCAGGAGGAGGTTTCATGGTGTATGTTATTTGCAGATGACATAGTACTGATTGATGAGACTCGAACTAAAGTTAATGATAGGTTGGATGCTTGGAGACATGCCTTGGAGTCCAAAGGATTCAAACTGAGCAGGACCAAAACAGAATACTTAGAGTGCAAATTCAGTGTTGTGAGGGATGAAGCAGACGTTGATGTGAGGATTGTCACTCGACCTATCCCCAAGAGGGAAAACTTTAAGTATTTTGGGTCCATCATCCAGAGTAGTGGCAATATCGACGATGATGTCAGACATCGTATTAGGGGAGCATGGACTAAATAAAGGCTTGCCTCGGAAGTATTATATGACAAGAAAATACCACCTAAACTCAAAGGTAAGTTTTACAGAATGGTGGTTAGACCATCTTTACTGTATGGGGCGGAGTGTTGCCCAATAAAAAATGCACATGTTCAGAAGATGTATGTCAGAGAGATGAGGATGTTGAGATGGATGTGTGGTCACACAAGGAATGATAACATTAGTAATGATACCATTTGGGAGAAGCTAGAGGTGGCCTTTGTTGCTGATAAGAAGAGGAAAGCGAGATTGTGACAGTTTGGACATGTGCAGAGAACGAGTACCGATGCTTCTGTTAGGAGGTGCAACAGGTTGGTTTTTAGAGCTGCACGGAGGGGTAGAGGTAGAGCGAAGAAGTATTGGGGGAGGTAATCAGACAAGATATGGCGATACTTGATCTCACCGAGGACATGACATTAGATAGAAAGGAGTGAAGGTCGCAAATTAGAGTAACAGGCTAATTGGTTGGTTGGGTTAGGTGGAGTAGTAGGGTAGCAGGAGTAGTCATTTTTTTTCTACCATGTGTTGTGATTATCTGTCATATGTGTGTAATTTTATCATATTTACATATTGTTATATGCTTTTCATTATTAGTCGCCCTTTCTATTCACTTTCCTTTATTTTTTGTCATATCTAGTTTATTTTGCTTATGGATTTTTGAGATGAGGGTTTCCAGGAAATAGCTTCTCTACTTCTATGAGATAATGGTAAGGTCTGCATACATTCTACTCTCCCCAGACCCCACTTGTGGGATTCCACTGGGTATGTTCTTGTTGTTGAGGACTCAATTGGTTTTCACCAAGAAATCTTTCTAGAATTGGTTGAGAGCTATCAAGATGATGAGTCCACAACCATGAACCAAAGGCAAAAATTGAATTCACCAAATTAAAAAGTTTGTTGAAATCAGTTTAATTGAAAGTTGACGGGTAGGGTTAAACGATGGGGATGGCAGCGTTGTTGCTTAAACAGCAAGCACAATGGCAGCATTGATGGCGGCTGAAGTTCCTGACATACAAGTTATTTTTTTGGGGGGGCTTCCGATACCATGTAAAGTAAGGCCCATAGTAACATTCATTGATTTTAAAGGATGGGTATTTATAGAAGAGTTGATACATACGCAATTACATACATAACCCTTCATAGATACATTAACTAATACCTAGATACCATACTTATTAGAGATCACTCAAATTGCATCGAAAATGATATCAAGCTACTCTAAGTTGTCTTATGATATTGAAAAGATGTAAGAACCTTTATCTTCTCCAGGTGCAAAATTTGCCTGTACCTTGTTCAAGTCCCTGAGATTAAGAGGTAAGATACAGTAAGTATAACAGTAACGCAAAGTTGGCACTTCTTAGACTCAGAGGAAGCATGCTAAGATTGACGCATTAGACTTGGACAAATAATTGTTCACCTAACTAGAAAAAAAAAGTTTCTTCACATAGAATTTTGAAATTGTAGAGTCCACCCTCTACCAAACAAAAAGCAAACACAACCTTTCGTTTTTTCCTCGATGGTTTAACTTACATCAAGCCAAAATAAGAAATACTAAATAAAATCAAGGTGCCGGAAAAGCTAAGAATTTAGAAATCCCTACTTCTAATGTTTGTTCCACTTCCACAGTCCATTTATCATTATTATTCTTAAAGCTAAGAAAAATGCTCCCAACAGGTAAACTTAATTAGTTTATATTAAGGCCTTCAATCTCATTCACCAATTGTAAAAAAAAAATGTTGTCAAGATCAGAGGTTAAGCACAAGTCATAGTGCCACGTAAATCTGAATTTTCCAAAACCATCAGGAATCCTTAACATATCCCCATTTGCTATTTTTGCATTTTTGGTCTCCTTCTCCCCCTTTCTTCAAATCACATACTCCCATTCGTAGCCTGAAGAATTCATGCTTGGTGCAGGCCAGCAACTTTGTAAGAACATCAGCAATCTGGTCATTTGTTCCACAAAACTCCAATGAGATTATTCACCAACAACTAGATCATGAACAAAGTGATTGCGAATGTCAATGTGCTTCGTTCTACTATGAAAAGCAAGATTTTTGTTTATAGCAATTGTCGTCTTGTTGTAACACCATATTTCAGTGGAACAATCTGCTCTTGTTGAAGATCCACTAAAAATTTCCTTAACCAAACAGCTAGACAGCTTGAAAACGTGTTGAAGTTGCAGACATATATTCTGCTTCCGAAGACGACAAAGCTACTATATCTTGTTTCTTTAAACTCTATGAGATTGCTCCAGAAACAAGACTAGAACATTCCCAGATGTGCTCCTGCGATTATCCGAGCTACTTCCTCAATTGCTTCTGAAATCTGATACTTTTCAGTACCAAATTTTGTAACTTGTTGTGCCATCAATGTATCGTAAGATCCTTTTGGCAGCACCTAGGTGTTTCTTTCAAGGACTATGCATGAACCTTGAAATCAAACTGACAAAGAATGCTATATAGGCCCTTGTGTGAGATAAGTAGTATAGACCTTCAACTAAACTTCTAAAATAAGAGCTTTAGTTACACCTATACCATCATTTGAGTACCGGTTTCTTATTCATGTCATGAGCATTGGAGATGGACTACAATTCAGCATGTTGAATCTCTGTAAAAGTTTAGCATGCTTTTTTTAAAATAAAAATTCCATCTAAACCTTGTATCACCCCCTATGTTGCTTGGACTATTCAAAAATGTCAGCGGGTGTGTGTCGGATTCTCCAAAAGTAGTGTATTTTTGGAGAATCCAACAGGGGTGCGGCATCGAAAGTGAAGAGTCCGCGCAACTTAGCTCACTCCAAGCCCAAAAAAATAATGCAACCTACCCAAGTCGGACATATCAAATTTACTTATCAGGCAACTCTTAAATTCAGAAACAATAGATTCATGAGAGCCGATATATATAATATTGTAGAGAAAAATAAAGAAAAAAGAACACAAATGATTTACGAGGTTCGGCAAGTCTACGTCCTCGGACTAAATTCTCTCTCTACTGTATTTAGAGAGGTATGGCATTAGGTTAATATATACAGGAGCTTGGGGCTCTATATAAGGCAGCTGAATATTTACAGAATATCTGATTGGCATCGTATCCCTAT
>JAABOM020000110.1:17042486-17080796 GCA_011800125.2 Solanum clarkiae | reverse complement strand
GAACTTACATGTGCATAGGCCTTTTCCCAGGGAAACCTGGGAGAAACAAAACCGTGCGCTGGTGCATGGGCGTATGGACGACTCATGGCTGGTAAAGCGGACAATATATGCACGTGTGGGGGCCGGGCTGTTACATAGGCATCTACTCTAACATCTAGATTAGAGAACACTAAATTTTAACCTAATTAAATCAAGCAAAAGATGAAAAAATCAAAAGATAAAATTGAAAGGGTTTTTGAACTATCAAGAAAGGAGTTAAAAATCTAGTTTATATTTCTGAAAAATTATATCTAACACCCCCAAAGATTCTAGTCTGAGCAGGTATACAACTTCTAAGAATATGAAAAAATAAAATAATGACACAACTCCCAAAATAAGGAAGAAAGAGTAGAAGCTGTTAGAGGCCATCTTTAACTTGTCTTCTCCTAAGAAACATCACCTTTTTGCCACCAGATTATACCAAAAGTTATAGCAATAGTAGTATCAATAAAAATAATACATATTGGTAGGAATCATCGGTCAACCCAAAATTCTACACAATATAAAGTAAGTATTCAGAAACAAGCATGCAACAAGGGACTGTACCACCTACTTTTTTACCCAGACACTCTTACAATTTCTATTATCTTAATCACCTTTAGTGCATGACATGACCTCAGCCTTTAAATTAATCTGTTGTCCATTCTAATACAAATTAAGGCATAACCCTTCTATTCCTCATAAATAATAGGAGTTTTGAACTCATAACTGCTAAATCGGTCTATATCAATCTACCTCTTTAGTTGATTGTTCTTAACTACGCTTGACCTAAAGTGATTCGTAACTCGTTTGCAAGATGGAAACATTAAGATGGTTGAGACTCCTATCTCTCTATTTGTACTAGTCTGTCATGGTGGGACCTAACTAACTATGGCAACCCTGCCATAGTGGGGTTCCCTCCACCAGTCCGACCTACATGGAGACAAAAACTCAAGATTCCTTTTCCAAGTCCCCATTAACATACATAACCATAGTATCAAACATAATTCGACTCTAAGTCCCAAATTCCTTGCTTAACAAACCTATTAACCACTCTCCACTTGGTCATTTGTAAACCTATACATAATTCTATGGAATATAACCAACAACCTCAAAGGATTAAATCGAGGATATACTGTAACACCCCGGAAATTTTAAAGTGGGGATCAAGAGGGAAAAGTTAAAATTTGAGCATTGGTGAAGAACCATGAGCCCTTTTTACGAGCCGTAGAAGGGTGCTCATGTCAGCTGGGGAACTAGTTTGGACTTCAAACTTAAAACCACAAATAAAAACTTTAGGTCGTAGACTCGTAGTAGAGAGTATGACTCATAGATCATGTCATAGATAGAGATTCAAAGAAGGAAAAACAAGGATTTAATAGGATGATATCCTTTACGGATCATATATTGTTGGTCATAGATAGACAGTAAAATCAAAGAAATTTTTTTAATTGTTGAAGAGATCTATAAGAGGTGTTTATGGACCGTCAAATGGACTAGGTCTGTAGATAGGTGTTTGTAGTTGGGGATCAGTACCAGGAAAATTAGTCTAACTTTTACGAGACCCTTTCCATGGGTTATGGATAGCTCTATAGCTCATGAAATCAGTTCATAGTTTTCCCGATAGTTTCAATAAAAGGTGTTTTCAATATGTATTTAAATCCTAAGCCCTAGACAACGTCATTTTAAGTCTGAGTCAACCCCTAACCATCCGTATACTACCCATCACCTCCCTTTCCGAAAATCATTCATCCATATACTCAAATACTCTCATGTTTCTTTCTTCCTCAAGTTTAAGTGAAGACCAAGGCTAGGGTTTCAAGATCCATCACCCAAATTCTAGATTTTCTTCATTAATTTTATCCAAGGTATGTGAGCTTTCATCCTTAGGGCCCCTTGCACCCACAGAGCGAAAAGAATCCCCTTCCATTTATTTCTAAGTATGCTTTTAAGGGTTTTATGATTTCAACTCAAAATGGACCAATTGGACATTATATCATGATTATTAGTGTAATCATGTATGGGTAGCCATCAGTTACATGTTTTCATGATTATTGAGTAGAATCTCTCACATGAAAAAAATCTAGGATTATATTTTGTGAGAAATAGATTATGGGTTACTTTAATTTAATCTAAATTCATGTGTCTCTAAATGTTACGTGTGATTTAAGTTTACATTGCACGTACTTCATGAATTAGTGCCTAGGCTCATGCATCACACTAATTTCAAGTAATGAATTCATGATTTTGCTTATGGGTTATTTCAATTTTGGGTCAGTTGGTCTTAATTCACATAAATATGCATTAATTCATTCATGATTTTAAGTTGGTTGGTTGTGAATCCATGCTATTTCCTAATTTGTACCATAAACTATGGTTATGGAATTTTAAATGTCTACATGAGTTTTATGGAAAAGGAGACCTAAGACCATAATGATATCCTTTCATTTTGATTATGCGATTTTAAGGTGATATTACATGAATCTATGTATTGAGCCATGGCTTTCTAATGATAAGATTTTATGTTGAAAATCAAGTCAAGTATGAATATTGGTGGGTTCTCTCATTCAAGCATGATTGTGTAATGATGAAAGATCTATACTCACCTTGCATAAGAAAAGATTAAGGAGTTTTTCTATATTCATGATTCTTACGAAATGGATGGGCTAGTAGAAGTTCCTCTCCATATGATGTGATTAATGACTTATGAGTTATGATTTCTATTCCGTTGAGAGTTTACTTAGAATACAGAGAACCTTGAGATTGAGACTCACCTGCTAGTTGAGGCATGACCTGCTAGTAGTATTTTCATGATCCAACCTGGACCCTAGGTATGACACAATGATTAAAATCTCGAAGGACCCCAACCAAGACATCTTAGCATATCAATAAGCATACACAAGAAAATTTAAAGCATCAATAAAAATCTATAGAATATTAGGGAATGAACCTCATCTCAAATTCGAAAGGAGAAGAAGCAAACTTCATGAAAATGGAAAAACAATATAAACTCCATATATCCAACATGCCTCTACTAGTAAGCATAATAGGGGGTTTAAGGGACGTTCATAGCTCATTCATATTCAATAGAAAGAAAAGGACATAGTTTCTAAGTAGAAAGGAAAACTAAAAGAGCAATGAAATATAAAGTGATAGGGTTTCCCTTGAACTATGAGCACTCACCAATGCTTCTTTAAAAGATCTTCCGAAGCCAGACGCTAGATGGAGGAGGAATGCTAGACCCTATATTGTTAAATAATATAAGCAGGTTTAATATACATTAGCATTTTGAATGTATTAATTATGTGAACAATGCAATACATGTTATAAAAGCAATGATATAATGATCCATGTTAGTACACGTGTTAAGTCAATCATTAGAAAGGTATTAACAAGCTATAAACAAGGTCAATATCATTCTAAAATCATAATGCAACCTTAGAAAAAGTTTGTATAGTACATGAATTAGTCATAAGGCATAGTAAAGAATCATAAAAGCTTGTAAAATACATGGCTTATAGTGAAAAATCATACACCATAAGAAATCATAATTCATGAGTAAAATATACCATAAACCTTTGAGAAGTTCATAAGTCATAATGATAACCCTAAATCATGTCAGACAAATATCATTAATCATAGTAAAGAAAGCCTTGTAACATTGTGAAAGCTACCATCAATCAATATAAAACATGTGAGCCATAACATTGACCAAGGCAGACTCCATCAAGCCTAAGCGGATTCACTAAGCTACATAACGAATCAAGCATCTACTATGGGTGACCCTTTTAAGGAATCGAGCCCCTACTACATGTGATCTTTATCCTATGGTGGCATGTAGTTGTGTGACAATAAGATCTTATTGCGTGTCTCTTGCCTCTACTATGAGAGATCTCCTCTATCCCACGATCCACTCTGTGCTAAATAAACTCTTAACAAAATAGAAATCATAAGTTATAAAATTATATAATATGGAAGAGGCCATCTTTACTACTCATCCATAACTCATAAAATATAGTCAAAGAATGACTCCTTAAACTTATGTAATGTCAGTATAGGCCATCATCAAACATCCATACTTAGTTGATAAGGTCCCATTATCATAAAACTTAGCTTGAATTTCATCATAAAAACTCAATTCATACTTTTGATGTAACTTGCTCGATAGCCTTATGAACACATGATCATAACATAAAGCTTATCCCTAGAAAATATCGCTTCATACTTGAGTCTATAAGTAACCATCTCAAAATCGTGTAATTAAATTAAAATCATGCATAACCATGTGCTTTCTTTCTTTAAATGGAACGAAAAGAGTAGTCAGTTCTATTTGTCCATGGGGCGGGGAAGAGATATAACTCATAGTAGAGTGTACCAGTCAAGATATGATATATAAGTCATATCTTTATAGCAACTAAAATCTTTTGCATAAACTTGTGGTGAAGCCTTGCGACAGAGCATAAATCTTGACCATATAACTGAAAATTTATATCTTATGGATTTTGCTAAAAAAGTCAGGGACCCTTTCAAGCGAGCTCCCGGTAGTTCATTTATCTAACCATAAACTATGACCACTTTCGATTTTGCAATAATTTCTTTGTTAGTCACTCCAGATTCTTAACATAACAATTTAATTACAATTGAAGAAATCCATAAAGATATTCATAAATTCATACTTAAATTACCAGAATACATAAGTTTAGGAAATACTTCATTGAAATCATGCATAATCACAATGAATACCACAATTGGAATTATAATTGAAGTAACCCATATTGAATTTCATGAACCAATGATGAAATTTGAGAAGAATTATATATAAAACCTTGAAGTTACTATAATGACTTCAAAAGTCATTTTTGGTATTCTAGACAAAATTATCATTTTTTCCTTTTCTCAAGTTATCTTGGATCATTTTTTGTTGAGTCTAAAAGTCGAATTTCAAAAATCTTGTAAAAAGTTGAAGTTTTTCTAAAGAGAGAATTTTTGAAGGATTAAAGTTGAAAAATTTGAGTTTCGTAGTCATCTTGAGTTTCGAGTATCAAAATGCAATTATGTTAATTCCATTAGCTTCGGAATGTAGAATCTGGTCTAGGAGAACTTATGGTACTAAATTTGGAGTTAAAATAAAGATTTTGGATCAAAATTACATTTTTAGTTGAATTTGCATCAGAGTTTGACTTTGGTAAACATTCAAAGTTCAGAAACTCTAATCGAAATCTGGATAATTTCAATGATTTCGAATGGTGAAACTAACAATAGAAATGATCTCTTTGTAATTTTTGGAGTCTGTGAGGGCAGTTTGGGTGTTTTAGATTTTAACTAGTTTCCTTGAGTTTTATCAGGTTCTAGGTCAAGAAGGCCTCAAACTTGAATTTCGATGTTCTCATTGAGTTCGAAAAATCATTTTTGGTTGGTTTGCATATCTGGCGCAAGGCATGTTAGTACTCCGCATTTGCAGAGTGTTAGGTTTCTTGACCTCCGCATTTGCGGAGTGTGAGCTTCCTATTCTTCGTGTTCGTGGGGTGCTAGATGTTGGCTTCCACATTCGTGATTAATTCTCCAAAGTCACGTGGCATAAACATACCTAAAACTATGTTTAATTTAAAAATGATGGGTTCCACCACTTTCCAAGCTCGGGTTTAGAGAGATTCTTCAAGGATTTTCAAGCCAAGACCATTGGGCAGCATTTTTCTAACCTATGTTTTCAATTTTCATTGATTAAATCGTGATTTTAACATAGAAATTGAGGAGTTCTTGAATTTTGATTTTTTATACAATACTGGTGATTGTGACCTCATTTTAACTCCCTTTTTGAAATAGTTTTCACCATTAGATTCCTTATTACTTAAGGATTGTTTTATGTCAAGATTTTCAGATTTTCAGAACCTTTTTTGGTATGAGATTTTTGCACTATTTTGCCTTTTTTACCCGAATTGCTTGATTTTAGTGTCATTAATTTTATAATGTGATTGTGATGCTATATTTGACTAGAGTGTGATGATTTGGATTACCATGGAAAGGGAAATGGTGTGGATTTAACTTGATTGAGATTTCTATAAGGCAAGTGAACTTCTAACCTTTTATTAAGTATGACTGAACCTTGTATTATCCTATGTGAGTGTGTTGGGGTGATTTGTGGCGTGGAATGGGTTAGAATTACATTATTGTAGGCTTTGATCATAGGGTTTTGGATTAGGTAATTATAGATGTTGTGAATCCCCTACTTGTGAAATAATTGCGGGATTGTGATACTCGTGAACTTGTGGAATTATCCGGTATTGATTGTTGAGAATATGATCTATATGGATATCTTGCCTATCCTTATTCTTATGATATGATTATTTTGCTATGTTGACATGTACTTTTCGATGTTCTATTGATAATGAAAAGTCAAAGGGAAATGATTTCGGCTAGAGTTATACTGATGTTGAGATTGTGATGATATTGAAATTGTATGAATTTTATTCACTTGTTACTTATGCATTGATATTTGTGATAGATACGACTAAGAGATGTTCAAGGTAACATGTGGATTTATGGCCAAGGTCTTTACTGATCAATGATAGCTGAAGTTTCTACCGATATGCCGAGGTTATATTCCGGTGGATTATATAGCCGATGTTTCTGCTGGTCGGGTGAGCATTGGACAAATTCTTTGCTGGCAATGTTCATGAATACATGGTCCGTGTGTGGCCTGTATAAGTTCTGTACTAATATGATCAGCAGATGTGTATCGTAGGACAGACATGTATTAGGGTTACTTGAAGTTGCATCGCATTGTTTACGTTACATAGCATTTACTCTATTCCATATCATTTATTACTTGAAGTTGTGATATGTACCATGTGTGATGTATTTAGTGCTTTAGATCTTATACATTGTGAAAATCGAACTATGTAGATACTAGGTTATGAAATTGAAGTTGGTTACATTACTGATAGACTACTATGCCATAAGACTTTGGAAATCAGTTGAATATTCTGGGACATTATTTCTACATTTTGTATGTATGTATATATATTGTGTTGTGATGGAACTTTTCCGAAAGCACGTGTGTAGTCTGGTGGTATGTGGTTGGATGGATAGGAGTACTTATGTTGTTCATTATTTTACTTTAGGTTTAGTTTTCATTTGTCGACTACCGTGTTATTTGGTGCTCATCCCTTGCTACATTTTGTAGATTGTGAGCTCGGTCCCTCTCGCTAGATTCCCCAGTTACAGGATCGAGATTTTGGATCTTTTGAGAGGTAGCTGCTTATCTCTTTAGCAGGACCTCAGGGATTCTTTGTTATGTTATGTTCTACTTGGGAACTAGATATTGAGGCTTAAATTATCTTTTGAGTATGTTTTTTAGAGGCTTGTACATGTGACACAAGTTCTGGGATGGTTGTAGTTTGGTTTCCTTATGTTTATCTATTACATTAGACTATTTTATATTCCACTTTTCTTATCGTATTGGGTTGTTCAATTTTGGGATGACTCACCTTGGTGGGTTAGGTGAGCGCCATCACACTCGAATTTTGGATTGTTAAGACACCCCTCATGTGCTTCGGAATGCCCTATAATCATATTTTTCAAATATCTCAAAATCTGTGCATGATTTTGAAAATTTGACTTCATATTCTTGTTCAGGGGGAAATTGAGTGGGAAAAGGGTAGCTCTCAAATTTTAGAAGACTCGTAGTAAGAAATAATTTTCACAACGAGAACCAAAAATAGTGTGCATCTATGACTAGGCCGCGATACGGACTAGGTGCGGATCAGCACAAAACTGTCTCTGCGATGGGTTCACATTGCGAACTTGATGCGGACCAGTGTTCCAATTTCTGTAATTTTCCAATTTTCCTCAGGGATAATTGGGTAAATACCCAATGCCAATATAAACGTGAAAACCCTCATCCTTGGCCATTCTTCAACTCTAAAACCCTCTCAAATCCTCTCCAAAACATCATCCAATACTCCATTAAAATTCAAAGATCTCAAGAACAACTTTGGATTTCAAGGACTCAATCCTATCTTCAACTCTCCTTCAAGTTTACTCCAAAAAAATTTAAGGTTTAAGGTATGTGGGTCTTCATCAATGAGTCATTGAGCCCATGGAGCCCAACTCTCTCTTTTTATGAAAATTTCATGATTTTAAGGTTTGATTCTTCATAGGTATCTACTATTATGCTTTATAAATATGAGATATGTTGGGTTTTACCAAGTATTGACTGATTATGCATGAATGTCCATTTTAAGCTTATTCCGTGAATTGATTTATGTCTATTGAGACTATGCATGATTTGAGCTATGAAACTATGTACTATTATGGACTTTGAGATGGATTTCAAGATACCCAAACTAAGGATTTTTACTACTATGATTGGTGGGTTGAATTGCATTATTCTAAAATGGTTGATTTTACTTTCTTATGTCATTACTCTACAAAATTGCATGGTTTTGAACATATGTTCACAAACCCACACAAGGATTTTCAAGTTAAAGATGGACTATTGCATGATTTTACAAGTCAAGTGTTTCAAGATAATTATGGGCTCCCAAGCATGTATTAAATTCATGATAAATATCTATGATTTTACAAGTAACTAGTTGAGCCCTATTTCAAGATTTTATCCTCTTGTGAGCCATACATGTCAAGTTGAGGGGTCAAGCATGATTTCTATTTTTCCCTCATAGTCAATTTAAGCGCACTAGTACAGGTCAAACGTATTAATGAGCTATTAAGTCTCTTGCAAGTTATTCATGTTATGATTAAAGTTATCATTATTTCAAGTATTCCGTGGGATTAAGCTTAGCACCAATTGAGGCTTAAGATGGAGGCTCGACTCAAAGGGTCCTTATATAAAGTTTTTAGTCTCTAAACTATGTGCCACCAAAGGATTATATTATTTCCATATATGGGGTTTACTAGTGGATCCATCTAGTTCATACTTTTCCCTCATGTGGGTTCGATTTTTCCTTGGCAAGTAGATCACACTTTGTCGAGGGGGTGTCATGCCTCGATCACTTGCCGAGGAGGTGTTATGCCTTGGATTCCAAGTTATAGCTCACTTAGTCTATGTCGGTTACGTTCTCCTCCCATATATGTATATTATTATATATAAGTTGAATATTTTACATGCACTTTTTATTACAAGCATTGATCATACATATCATATTGAGATTATATATATTGTCTATATTTATGCATTTTGAATATTATGAGTTATGTCTTTGTTGTATTGCACCTCACATACTTATTACATTTCAAGTACTAATGTATAGTCTATGCCTATATGATATCACCATGTAGGAATCGGAGCTCCTATTGATCATCCTCCTTCACGTGGTTAGTTCCGTTCATTTGAAGAAAGCTTTGGATGAGTCCTCAACTCTGAGGACAATATCTACTTCATTTATGCTATGTTTAGACTTGTTTATTATGTTTGGATGCTTATTACTTGAGGGTGAACCCAGGAGGTGTCTTGGCCCCTGCTCCATTCCATGTAGAGGTGTTGTTGGATAAAATGATTTTCTATGTACTGAGTTGACTCTTATTACGTTTATGTTAGTATGAAAAGCTTCCCTTAGTCCCACTTTCCTTTTTATCAATATCACTTGTTGATGTATATTTTGCTTCTGCAACCAAGGATGCATATATGACATGCTAAGAGGCTTGTTTGGGTTGTCTTCGTACTTTCATTCGCCATGTCACGTCTAGACCCTAGGCTTGGGTCATGACAAGCTTAGTATCAGATCATTAGGTTGTTAATGATCCATAGAAATCCAACACACAACATCGATCAGAGTCTTATTTATGGTTTGTGAGGCGCTCCACAACTATGAATAGAAGGCTATAGGGCGTTTTAGGAAATATTTCACTTCTTTATGATCTATGTCATGTGGTAGAGTTAAGACCTCTAAGGCTTAGTACTGATTCCTAACTATTAAGTTTCAGAATATGTCTCAAGCTTCTCAGAATGGTGGATAGGATGGTAACTATCTCTCACTTGAGGATCAACTTCCTAATGATGACATATCAAGTGCAGAGATACACAATGCTCTATGGCTATTGGCCAAAGTTATAACTGCGCAACTCAACCAATCGGGGGGTGCCCCCGAGACCTCAAATGATAAGAGGGTAGAGAGAAATGCTAAGAGAGCCCGAGATGAGGGTGCTTCATCTTTTACTAGTCTATCGGTGCCCAAGTACAAAAAAGGAAACAATCCCTTTCACCATTTGTTAAGGGTGTTGCAAGAAACATCAAAGGAAGTGTGGCAGTTATTGAGGGTTGTTACAAGTGTGGCGGTATTAGGCATAAGATGAGAGATTGTCCGGTGGCCTAAAGGGAAGGGAGAAGAAGGGCTCAATTTAAAGGTGGGTTTTTCTATGCTAAGCATAGTGGAAATGGTTGAGTGACTCATCTTAGGTGCCCAAAATGTGGGAGAAATCATAGTGGCACATGTTGGAGGAACACTAGTGCATGCTTTTGGTGTGGCAAGATGGGCCACAGGATTGTTGATTGTCCATATGCTCCAAGGAAAGGTAAAAATGGTCGTCCTCAATGCCAAGGTGCTAATACGGGTCAAAGGAAAAAGGGAGTCCAATAAAGGGGTGTTCCATGGAAAAATAGGTTATATTCTCTCCAAGGAAGGCAAGGAGAGAATGAGGTGCCTGATATTGTTATCAGTATGTTAAAGGTTTTTGATTATGATGTGCATGCTTTATTAGATCTGGGTGCGTCTTTCATTACTCCTTTTGTAGCCAATACGCTTCATGTGTGTCCCGAATTATTGTGTGAAACTTATGAAGTGTCTACCCCCGTTGGCGAGTCCATTATTGCTAAAAGAGTCTATAGAGATTGTCCTGTGTCCATATTGCATAGAGTCATGCCTTGTAATTTTCTTGAACTTGATATGGTGGATTTTGATATTATTCTTGAGATGAATTAGTTACATGCATATCATGCTTCCATTAATTGTAAGACCCCTAAAGTGAGATTCTAATTCCCTAATGAATCGGTTCTTGAGTGGGAAAGTTGTAATGTGGTAGTCAAAGGTAGATGCACTTCTTATTATAAAGCTCAAAAATTGATTTCTAAGGGTTGCATTTACCATCTTGTAAGGGTGAGGGATGTTGAGTCTAAAGTCCTTCCTATTGAATCAGTTATGATGGTCAATGAGTTTCTTGATGTCTTTCCCGATGAGCTTCCCGGTATTCCTCCTGAAGATGAAATAGGCTTTGGTATACACCTCCTCCTTAATACACAACCCATTTCCATTCCCTCTTACCGTATGGCCCCAGGTGGAGTTGAAGGAGTTGAAGGATCAATTAAGGGATTTGTTAGAGAAGGGTTTTATAAGGCCTAGCAATTCACCTTGGGGTTCACCAGTGTTGTTTGTAAAGAAAATGAATGGTTCCCCTAGAATATATATCTACTACCGACAAATCAATAGAGTCACCGTAAAGAGTAAGTACCCTCTATCAAAGATAGATGACCTATTTGACCAACTTTAATGGCTAGTTACTTTTCTAAGATTGATCTTCAGTCTAGATACCACCAAGTGAGAATGAGGGAGTGTGATATTCCTAAGACGGTCTTTCGGACTAAGTATGAATATTTTGAATTTGTGGTAATGTCTTTTGGCTTGACCAATGTACTGATAGTATTTATGGATCTCATGAATAGGGTCTTTAAACCCTATCTTGATATGTTTTTGGTGGTCTTTATTGATGATATATTAATTTATTCCCGGAGTGAAGAAGAACATGTGAATCATTTGAGGGTAGTGTTGCGAATTTTTAAGGAATAAGAGGTTGTTTGCTAAATATGAAAAGTGTGAATTTTCGTTAAAAGAGGTTACATTTCTAGGTCATGTGGTGTCGGGTGATGGAATTAAAGTGGACCCTAAGAAGATGGAGCTGATAAGGAATTGGCTTAGACCCTTGACTCCGATGGATATTAGGAGTTTCTTGGGTTTAGCAGGGTACTACAGGAGTTATGTGAATAGTTTCTCTTCACTTGCGTCCCCTTTGACAAAGTTGACTCAAAAGAAGGCAAAATTTGTTTGGACTGATGGATGTGAGAAGAGTTTTCAAACTTTGAAAGATGAGCTTATCTCCGCTCCTATTTTTTCCTTATCAAAAGGGCTAGAAGGGTTTGTAATTTATTGTGGTTCCCCAAGGATTGGTTTGAGGTATATTTTTATGCAAAATGGCAAGGTCATAGCATATGCCTCTAGGCAATTAAAGGTGCATGAGCAAAATTATCCCACCCATGATCTTGAATTGGCTGCCGTGGTGTTTGCTTTGAAAATTTGGCATCATTACTTGTATGGGGTTCATGTAGCTGTGTTTACCAACCACAAGTCTTCAGTATGTGTTCACACAAAAAGATCTTAACTTGAGGCAAAGAAGGTGGTTAGAACTTCTTAAGGATTAAGACATGAGTGTGCACTATCATCCCAGTAAAGCTAATATTGTGGCCGATGCTCTAAATAGAGTGTCCATGGGTAGTCTAGCTCATATTGATGTTGGTAACAAGTAGGTGGCTGGAGAAGTTCACCGGTTAGCTAGGTTGGGGGTTAGGTTGAAGAAGTTGAAATTGGTGGTGTAGTAATTTTTGATGGTTTCAAATCTTCTTTGATTGAGGAAGTCAAGTCAAAACAAGACCTTGACCCTGCCTTGCTAGAGTTGAAGGCTTTGGTGAAGGATGGTAAAATGGAGGTTTTCTCCTAAGGGAGAGATGGTGTTCTTAGGTACCAAGGTAGGCCATGTGTGCTTGATATTGATGACTTGAGGGAGTTGATTTTGAAAGAGGCCCATAATTCATCTTATTCTATTCTTCACGATTTTACAATGTACAGAGACATTAGGGAGGTATCTTGGTAAGGTTAATGAAATGGCTTTGATTGGACTAAATTTGGTTATGGAAGCTTTGAAGAAGGTGAGGTTGATAAGACAAAAAATGAAGATTAATCCAAGTAGGCAAAAGTCCGACTCCTATGTGAGAAGGAGAAACCCTGAGTTTAATGTTGATGATTGTGTATACTTGACGATTTTACCCATAAAAGGGTGTAGCTCAGTTTGGCTAGAAAGAGAGATTGAGACCAAGGTTTGTGGGGCCTTATAAAATCTTGAAGAGAATTGGCAAGGTTGCGTATGAATTAGAGTTTCCCATGGAAGTGTGTATGGTTCATCTGATTTTTTGTGTATCCATTTAAGGAAGTGTGTCGGTGAACCAAGTTCTACAGTACCTTTGGAAGTTGTGGATGATGTGTAAGGAAACTTTACCTATGAAGAAGTCACGGTTGAGATATTGAATAGGCAAGTGAAAAGGTTAAGGGACAAAGATGTAACATCCATCAAAGTCCTTTGGGAGAATCAACAAGTCAAAAGTGTCACTTGGGAAGCCGAAGCGGACATGAAGAAGCGATATTCATACCTATTTCACTCTATTCAAGCCTAAGATAACAATTAAGTCCTATCTATAATTTCAAATATTGAGTTTCAGCCCTCATGTCATTTTTGCATGCATACATGTTCATGGTAACAAGTTCTGATGATTTTTGACGTATATGTTTGCAGCTTTTCAAAAATGGTGTTTTAAAAGCATTTATTGCATTCATGTCGGGCTGAAAGTCTCCTAATTTCTTCTCTCATGCATATTTCTTTGAAATTCGGGGATGAATGTTCCCAAGGGGGAGATATTCAAACACCCCTCATTTGTTTCGGAATCCCCCATAATCGTATTTTTCAAATCTCAAAATTCATGCTTCATTTCGAAAATTCAACTTCACATTCTTGTTCACGGGGCAAAATTGAGTGCTCGAAGGATAGTTCTCAATTTTTAAGAGACCCGTAGTGAAAAATATTTTTTGCAACGACAACCAAAAATAGTGTGCATCCACGACCAGGCCGCGACATGGACTAGGCGCAAATCAGCATACAATTGTCTTCGCGATGGGTTGTGTCATGGACTAGACGTGGTCCAGTGTTTCCAGTTTTGTAATTTTCCAGATTTTCTCAAGGATAGTTGGGTAAATACCCAATGCCCATATAAACGTGAAAACCCTCATCCTTGGCCATTCTTCAACTCTAAAACCCTCCAAAACCCTCTAAAACCCTCTCCAATCCTCTTTTAAAATTCAAGGATCTCAAGAACAACGTTGAATTTCAAGGAACCAACCAATCTAAGCTTCAACTCTCCTTCAAATTTACTCCAAGAAATTCAAGTTTTAAGGTATATGGGTCTTTATCAATTGGTCGTTTCACCCATGGAGCCCAAATCTCTCTTTTTATGAAAATTTCATGATTTCAAGGTTTGATTCTTCATGGGTATTTACTATTATGCTTTATTAATGTGAGATATGTTCAATTTTATCAAGTATTGATTGATTATACATAGATATCCAATTTAAGATTATTCCATGAGTTGATTTATGCCTATTGAGACTATGCATGATTTGAGTTATTGAACTACATACTATTGTGAACTTTGAGATGGATTTCAAGATACCCAAACTAAGGTTTTTACTCCTATGATTGGTGGGTTGAATTGCATGATTCTAAAATGGTTGATTTTACTCTTTTGTGCCATTACTCTACAAAATTGCATGATTTTGAACATATGTCCATATACCCACCATATGTTTGATTAAATTACATGACAAGGATTTTCAAGTTAAAGATGGACTATTGCATGATTTTATAAGGCAAGTGTTTTAAGATAATTTTAGGCTCTCAAGCATCTATTAAATTCATGAAAAGTATCTATGATTTTATAAGTAATAAGTTGAGCCCTATTTCAAGATTTTATCCTCTTGTGAGCCATTCATGTCAAGTTGAGGGGTCAAGAATGATTTCTATTTTTCCCTCATATTCAAGTTAAGCTTACAAGTAGAGGTCAAGCAAGTTAATGAGCTATCATATCTCTTGCAAGTTATTCATGTTATGATTAAAGTTATGATTATGTCAAGTATTTCGTGGGATTAGGCTTAGCACCGATTAAGGCTTAAGATGGGCACTCGACTCAAGGGGTCCTTATATAAAGTCTTTAGTCTCTAAACTATGTGCCACCATAGTATTATATTTTTTTTCCTAAATGGAGTTTACTAGTGGATCCATCTAGTTTATACTTTCCCCTCATGTGGGGTCAGTTTACCTTGGCAAGTACACCACACTTTGTCGAGGGTGTGTCATGCCTCGATCATTTGCCGAGGGGGTGTCATGCATTGAATTCCAAGTTATAGCTCGCTTGATCTATGTCGGTTAAGGTCTCCTCCCACATATGATATGTGTAAGTTGAATGTTTTACATGCATGTTTTATTACAAGCATTGATCATACATGTCATATTGAGATTATATCCATTGTCTATATTTATGCATTTTGAATATTATGGCTTATGTCATTGTTCATTGCACCCCACATACTTAGTACATTCCAAGTACTAACGCATACTTTATGCCTACATGATATCACCATGTAGGAAACAGAGCTCCTATTGATCATCCTCCTCCATGTGGTTAGTTCGGTTCATTTGAAGAAAGCTTTGGGTGAGTCCTCAATTTCGAGGACAATATCTACTTTGCATTCATTCTATGTTAAGACTTGTTTATTGTGTTTGGATGCTTATTACTTGAGGGTGACCTCGGGAAGTGCCTTGGCCCCCAATCCATTCCATGTATAGGTGTTGTTGGGTAATATGGTATTATATGTATTGAGTTTGACATTTATTGCGTTTATGTTAGTATGAAAAGTTTTCCTTAGTCCCGTTTCCCTTTTATTAATATCACTTGTTGATGTTTATTTTGCTTCCGTAACCAAGGATGTGTACATGATACGCTAAAAGGCTTGTTTGGGTTGTCTTTGGACTTCTCATTCGCCATGTCGCATGTAGGCCCAAGGCTTGGGTTGTGATAGTCGTGATAGTTACTTAAATTAATAACAATTCATGCAAATCATCATAAATTGAGCGATAAGTGAAAGAACATGTAATTACTAGTATGACCCTAGATAGCGTTTCAAAGAAATTCCTTGTAATTAATAAAAATCATGCAATTTAATTATAATTCATATTTAGTCGAGTAAGTAAACCACAATTGAATCTTAATTCATGTAATAGAATGAAAGTTAAACAAGATCCATAATAAGAAAATGAACTATAAATAGTATTGTAGATAGTTTAATAAGAAAAATCATCAAGTCATGCAATTATCATTAATTTGCGTCAAAGTAAATCAATGATCATAAATTTAGTCATAGTTCATTCAATTGAGTAGGAATTAGGAAGACCCATAAAAATACATGCTCGAATTTAAACATAGTATCATAAGAAATCAGTTTAGAATCATGTAATTTGAACAATTTCATGCATGATTGGGAAGAACAATATCATTTGAACCCATAACTAAAAGACCCGTAATTGAATTCATGAACCCTAGGATTAAGTAGAGGCAATTGGATGAAAATTTAATAAAATAGTATAATTGAACTTGAATCATGCATACTTAGGCTAGTAGTCATAATAAAAATAATAGTTTTTTAATGACTTTGCTAGTCATATTTGAGATTATCTCTAAAAATTACTATTTTGCCCCTTTAAAGGTTGTTTTAGATCTATTTTGAACTATCTATATTGTTGGAGCCGACATCTTGTGTTTTAAAAGTGAAAAATGTGAGTTTTGACACTTTTGAAAACTTATGTTGTTGAAAAAGTGATTTTTTGTATCATTATGAGTTTCGAGTGTCAGAACAGAATTATGTTGATTTCACTAGCTCCCAGACATCGAATTTGGTCTAGGAGAAGTTACAGAACTGAATTTGGAGTCAAAACGGAGATTTTGGATCTAAAGTTGTATTTTTGGTTAGTTTCGGAGCTTAAGTTTGAGTTTGATCAACATTCAGAGTTCGGAAGCTCTAATAAAAATTCCAACAGTTCTAGTGGTTTGGGATGGTGAAACTAATGCTAGAAATGGTTTCGTTGTAATTTTTGAAGTTTTCGAGGGCAGTTTAGGTATTTTGAGTCTTAACGAGCTTTATCTGGAACCGGGTCAAGGAGACAATGGAATTGGATTCTAATAATTCTGTTGAATCTGGATCTCCATTTCTAGTGGGGATATATGTCTGGTTTATGCATATCAGATTCCAAACAAACCCAGGGGGTCCATTCTGAGATGAAAAATAGAGATGGTTTTTGAAATCTGGTGTAGGTCACTTTGTACTCCACATTCGCAGAGGGTTAAAGAGTTTGACCTCCGCATTTGCGAAGGTAAGACCCTTGTTTGCAGAGTTTTGACTATGTTGATCTTTGCATTCACGGAGAAGAACTTTTCCCTGAATAGTTTTAAGTGGTAAAAACACCATTCTCATCTATTTTTAACATTTTCAAGCTTTCTCGGGCCATATTTGACAATAATTTTCGTGAAAATTTTTTTGGTAAGTGTTTCTACCCTCAAATTAATTAATTTCATGATTTTGAATGTTTAAAATTGGTTTCTTCATATCCATGATTTGGAAACATTAATTCTTGATTTCTTCTTCAATCTAAGCTCAATTTTAGTGAAATTTTCACTCACAAACTCCTTTTTTCACGTAAAATCATAATTTCTAGTCAAATCCTAGATTCATGAGTCTCAACTTTTGCCCCTTATCTTGATCATTTTACCCTTGGATCCAATTCGGTCAATATGGGTGTCAAAATTCATATTTTTTTATGTGTATTATTATTCTTGATAGTGGTGGATTGATTCAAGATCATTTTTGAGGCGTTGATTTTCTAGAAGCTTGATTAGAGTGTGATTTCGACATCGAGGTAGGTTTCAATATCCTTTTTGGGACTGAATTTGAGTCATTGGATATGTTTACGTGATAATTGTAAGATTTGGATTGTTCCATAAGTAATTAGATTGGCATGGTAGTATTTTGGTAAAAATGTGATATTAGTTATATTGGAATTTTTGGAGTAATTCATGAAATTTGGCAAGTTGAGATGTATCCTGGATATTCGAGACTTTTTTGGATGTTGTGATAATATGGAACTTGTGATGTCCTTTGGGAATTTTTTCTGGTAATTGATAATATTTGAGGCACTTTTGGGGATTCTTTTGAATATTTTGGGACTTGTGAAGTCTAGTATTATTAGTGTATTTGGCTAATGGTAAAAGTGTGTTAATTTGAGGCATGTTGATTTCTTGTGGTACTAATTGTGACACTTGGCTTTTCCTTTCTAATTTTATGATTATTATTTATTGGTTATCTTATTATTATGTTATACATTAATTTGTAGCATTGGGATGCATTCACTTCATGTTGTATCTTTAACACCCCTTGGCCAAGCCGAGGTGGAAAGGTTGAGATATTGTACCACTTTTTCTAAAACCCCTTGACGACGCGGAAGTGGCAAGGGAGAGATTGTACCACTTTTAAACCTTTTGACCCTGCTGAGTGGCAAGGTTGAGATATTGTGACGCCTCTTGATTATGCAGAGGTGGCAAGGTTGAGAGATTTCTATATACGGTCTGCGAGGCCCCCATGGGCTCCACTGGGTAGCTCTAGCTCGCTAGGTGTGTGCACCAGCTGTGTGACAGTCGTTATTTCAACCCATGCATTGCATTTATTCATTTCATTTGCACCACATCATGATTTTACTTGTTTTCTTCATCTGTGTTAGTTATTTCATGCTTATCTAGTTTCTCTTATCTAATCGGTTGAACCTACTAGGTATATTTTTGTGTACTCACCCCTACTATATTTTCTCCTTGCAGATCGAGAACGGGGACTCCCATATGGTAGTTAATCTTTTTTGGAGTTTTCTTATTCCTTCCCCCAGATAACAGTGGTGAGGCTTAGTGATCAAGTCTCTGTTGTACTGTTGAGATTTCTTTTCTAGTTGTATCGTTGTTTCGGACTATATATTTTCTTTATGAGATAGCTTTGTATTTACTCTTTCATATATTTAGAATGTTTTTATACTCATGACTCCAGGTTTTGGGATTTGAAATCTAAGTGTTGTGGTAGTTTTATTTTGGTTTACTTCCCTTTAGTTGCGATCCAATTCTGGATCAAGTTTATGCAATTTCAAATTGAGATAATGAGAATTGATAAAAAGGCATACATGAATTGGGTAGAAAAGTAGGAATTTCCTTGGGCTCCATGGTTGAAAAAGGTCATAGATGAATAATCACATACTTGAAAATCAAAGTCTTAAATGCAGACTTCTAGTTATGAATGATTGATATTGATCTTAAAATCCTAGCCTTGACTTGATGAAGAAGACACCTCTTTTGGGAGAGAATTTTAGAGAGAAACAAATTTTGGGTTTTGAGTTATGAGAGGAAAACTAATTAATTGAATGATATACTCCTTTAAAATACCCAAAAATAACTTAATAGGGTCAAAAAGTTTTGAAAAGGACAAAAATAACTCTAGGATATGTGTAGGAAGTTTCTAAAAGAAAAAGGTGCAGGAAACCTTCATGGAAGTCTCTATGTGTTGTGTAATGTTTGAAGACTCGTAAAAGGGTTTTGTATATCCATACTACTCGACGGCTTCACTACAATAGACATAACATTTTAACCCAAACTCAAAATAGGCAAACTTAGTAGCATTGGAAAGAGGATTTATTAACTTTTAGGTTGTGGGGCACCTAATTATTTATATTGTAAGATATATGATCATTTGAAGTTGACACATCCATGAACTTATGCCAAAATTTAGTCAATAGAAACTTTTTTGACTTGGCGTTATGCAAAAGATCACATTTGACCCTAAAACACATATAATATACTTTATATACTTAGTTATTGATCCTAACATATATAAATACAATCTAATGTTATTGGGTTACCTAATTTTATAAAATCTCATATCAAAATCCAATCGATAAAGAAACTTTTAACTCAACACTATGCTAGAGGAATCTTGTAACCTCAATTCACCTCCAAATCTATTCTCACACAAAAGCATTAAGAATCATCTGGTACAACCTTATACACATATATTATACACATGTACAGGAAGGCTAGGTCTTAACTTAATAAAACTTTTGGAGTGTTACAAGTAGTGAATCCCATTTTTTCTATAACTATGTGCCACCGTAGGATAAAGGATCATCCGCTAATAGAGGTTTCATTCTTTACAAAGATCCACCCAATAGTAGAATCTTGGTTGTCCATGTAGCTTAGTGGATCTATTTAAGCATTAGATGTCTACTTTGATAAGTTGTCTCTCCCTTTCTTTGGTGTAGGGACAACATTGAAACTCGATACTATAACTCACATACTTTATATCAGTTAACAGTAACTCTCAGAATGCTCCACATACCCCTCACTATGACTTTATGATATTTCTGTTGAAAGGTATAAAGGACTCTCTTACAAGGCTTGAGGTTTTCTTTTACTATACATACTAGTATCTTTATAAGGTTTATGCATCTCTTATTATGACTCATAGACTTCACCATATCCTGAAACAAGAGTGTTATTTACTCTAGAGGTTTGCAGTGATCATGTTCCATATCAAAAAGGTATTTCCCATGATTGCATAGCTTCAACTTATTTTATGATTTTATTTTATCACATCATGGCATATTGCATAACATGCTTACATACTTAGTCATTTAAAGTACTGACACATTTTGTGTGCCAACATTGTGTTATAATGAAAGGTTTAGAGACCATCTTAAATATTCCTATGGGTAGAGAGAAGACTTGATTCACTTTATTGGTAAGTTCTCATGCTCCAAGGGCTACTAGTTGAATTGTTATTTCCTTGTTATGCTTAGACTATCGTGCTATGTTTAGACTATTTATTTTCTAGTTGGGTATGCTAGTGGCTTTTATTAGTAGAGGCATGTTAGACAAAGATATGTAAGTCTATATATTCGGGCCTGGGTTACCCTTTCTATCTTTAGACTGTAATTTGAGACTTGCTTAGTACCTTGATTATTACTATTTGATTTACAAACCTTATGTATGTTTGATATGCTATAAGATGATTTGACTGGGATTTATTAGTAAATCCTATTTACTACGTTGTACTTAGATCCTAGTTTGGGTCATGACATACACAATTACATCACCAATGAAGTATCACTTGAAGTTCAAGTCTTTTCATATTAATTGTTACACAAGATGAGCACGATCAATTATAGTTATAAAAATTCTTTTGTCATTGCACATGTAATCATAATCAAGTAACTGCTTTATAGATCAACACTAGTCCTGTCATGGGGCCCATATCCGAACTTTTAACGTGTTGAAATGTGACACCTGATCTAGTAGTTAGTATATCAGAATTTGTCACATGATCTAATAATGTGTGGAACGTGACACTCGATACAACATGATAGAACGTGACACCCGATTCAATGTGTCAGAATGTAATACTCGATCAGATGTGTCACAATGTAACACCAGATCTAATAATGTGTCAAAACATGACATTCAGTCCAATTAAGTATCGAAATGTGACACACAAACCAATTATGTGACAGAATATAACACCCAATCCAATATGTATAAAAATGTGACACCCAATTCAATGTGTCAGGATGTAGCACCCGATCCAATAATGTGTCAGAATATAATACTCGGTCTAATAATATATCAAAATGTGAGAGTCAATCCAATAATATGTGGAAACATGACACTTAATCCACAATCACAATCACAATCTCACAATTATAATCTCACCCATAATGAATATGCACAACTAAATCAAGTTATAGGTTCATTGCATGGAATTTAGATTATGATTGGTTATCAATCAAGTTGTACGAAACCTTGATTCCTATGACAATCAACAACTCGTACTACACCGAAACAATTTGCATCTCAAGACCTGAAACTTGAATAAAAAAAAAATATGGTTTTGTTTTTAAGTTTTATCTTCTTTTTGGGAAGTTGGTTGTAAGAACTTTTAGAAAGACCAATTTGAATATTTGATAATAAGGACTACATAGCTAAATAAAATGTTCAAATGGAACTAAATCATTCCCATTTTGTTAACCACATTTCCAATTTCCATGTAAATCTATAGGACAATTTGACAGTTCATCTTAATAGAAAGGTGGAGAGATTCTAAGATAGAATTATAAGTCCAATACTTTTGTTGCCTTGTATGACTCTCCCTGATTTTCTACACTAAACACTTTCGTCTTTTAAAATTATAATTCAGGTGGTACTACCGCCATTGATGGCTTCTTGGTCACATTCTTCGAAACACTTCACAAAAGAGCAGTAAAGGCCATGACAAAAAAACTTATGAACTTATCTCAACATCCGGCTCATGCTCTTCATATCTATTGTGCCAGTCTCATTCATTCCGTCAGCATCAGTCGCCCATGCAGGTATCCAATCTAGGGGAAGGAAGCTGATTTTTATTATTGGGTCAATATTTCCCCTAGTTGGAATTTATTTTTCTTTAAATTTTTGAAATTTCATTTTGTCGAATTATTTAATAAATCTATGGCTACATATATTTGTTTATCTCTTCGATGATATAATTTTCTAGTTTTGATGATGTTAAAATTCATTAATGCTTGAAAAATGTTAACAAATTTTTCAAAATATTAACAAATTTTAGTTTTCTTACTCATGGACTAGGTTATCTATGATGTGTTTGTCTTTATTTTATTTTGGAGGCATTTTGAATTTGTTGTTACTCTATCTGAATTTATTGATACTTTAGCCTGACTTGACCACTTGACATATAGAGAAACTAAGAAAGTATTGATATAACGAGCATTTATATGGGTCTGTTGTTAATATAGTTCTATTCTTTCAAGGTAGGATGCTCTGATCCAAATCACAAGGTCCGTTTAGCAGTATATAGAATCCTATTGGGGGAATGACAAATATTGTGGTGATATAGGAAATATGTGTATTCAAATGATAAATTAGGACCTTTGCGATCAATTGTTGGAATCAAGGGGGAATTAATATAACACGTGTATCTCGTATGTCATATGTGCATCTCGTGCATCAAATGTACATCTTGTGCGTTATATGTACATCTCATACGCTGTACATATATCTTATGAGCCAAGAAGAAAGCTCTTGACTTCATATTATTTAGATGAGAATTGTTTAATATATGAAAATTTCAACTCAACAACGTGTTTCTTGCAAAATTCCACACAATTTAGCCTCAAAACAGTTCTAAAATAGATCTGAATTGCATTGGAATTCACTGCCCAAAGTTCCTCAAAATCCTACCTGAAATTGGTGAATGGCAGTAGCTAAATTCGTAATTTTACCTCAAACAGGGTTCCTATTCAAATTCTGATCTCACCAATGCATTTTTCGTGAAAAATCCTTCAAGATAGACCTCTGAATCACCTGATTTGGACTTGTATAGCTCAAGAAATTGCATGTTAAAGTTGGGGGAAAATACTGAATGCAGGTTGGGAACTAAACTTTAAAGGCTCCAAATTTCTATCGCGAGCCCAAGGGTCACGATCGCGATGAAGAAAAATGGGATTTCCCAATTTTGTTCATCGATATCGTGAGCCTAAGGAGTCATGATCGAAATGAATAAAATGGCTTGCACCAGCTTAGCCAAAAAAAACAAAAACCAGCTAAGGCTCTGGTGTCTGATCAGGTGCTCCGAATTCATCCAAGACCCCCATGAACACAAACCATATATATTCTATTGAGAACATCATTTTGGAATCAAGGTGCAGTTGAAATTTCCATTGAACATCATTGCGACTGAATGTGTGTCCCACTAAGTCATACTTATGAACACATATTATTAAGGATATCTAGTAAAAAATTATAAATACCTTTATGTTTTTGGGGCAGATCTGGTTAGATATGATTAATCTCTTTTGCTAAAGAACTCAGTATGTACCTGCAAGCGAGTTAAATATCAAAGAAACAAAAGACTTTAAACATATATATAGAGAAGTTATGATAATGGAACATGTTTACATACTATTGGAGGCTAGTATTGACGAAGAAAATCAAAGAAAGTTATGATACTTTAGCACTCATGTTTTATCGTTTTGTTCAATTGTGTTTGCTCGTGAGAATGTTTATATAAAATCATATGGAGCTGAGAATTGGAAATGCTTGTTCTTTTTGGCATTTTGGTCAAGAGTAATTTTGGAGCTGAGAATGCTTACATATTCTAATGTTATTGTTGCTTAATTAATGATAGTTCAGCTTTTTAGGCACTACTTGCTTTACTGAATAATTCTAATATTTTGCCTCTCTTTGCTTTTGAGGCAGGTTTATGCTAAAGCCAATCCCAGCTTATTGTCGATGAAAACCATTTTTAAGTTATAACGTGGGATCTAACCATGTTTTAAGTCAACACAACTCAAATGCACAATACAAGTCTTGTTAGATGTTTATACGTCCAATGAATTGGAAATGCTTGCTTTTTTTAATAATGCAACTAGATCAAAAGTCAATTTTACAATGTGGCTACCACGGATAGATTAAGCATGAACTAAAACTTCTCACGTAATTACCTTGTATAATACTCATTTAATTATATTATTTCAAGAGACGTATAAAATTCAAAATGAATTAATAAAGTGAATAGAGGGACATTGATATCCATGAATTTACTCATGCAACTACTTTCTCTTTTAGAAAATCTTTTCATTAAATGTATTTCATTGATTCAGAGTTTTTTTTAAGAGTCAAATAATACATATTTTGGCTATCATATTAGTATGTATTTTTTCATCATATAGATATAAAAAAAATTATAATTTATGGTATTTTTCATATAGTTTTTCAATATCTAAAGTTTTTTTTTCTTTCAAAATATCAAATTAATATATTCTAATTTAACTTTGAAATTAGTCAAATTTATTCTTAAAAAATACTCCCTCCATCCATCTTTACTTGTCCCCCAATGACTTGACACATGGATTAAGATATAGTAAATAATGGGGTAATTTTATCAAATTAACCTTTGAATATAATAATACAATGTCTTGAAAAATGTAATATGAAGTAAAGATGGACGGATGAAGTAAAACCTAACAACTAAAAAGAAATCGTGGGAGTAATGTAATAAATTAATAAGGCAAAGTTCAAATATTTTGTTTGATATACTCTATACCATTAAATGGTCCAAGGTTTCCTAAAAGGGAAAAAGATATATTGTTGCACGAATAAATGCATGGCTGCAAACGTAGGAGTTTTGTCTAAATTAATTTCATGAGAAAGAAGAATTTAGTTTCGTCTCCTTCTCCAACTAACATTTCATATCTCTCTCTCACTCATAATGAAGTTGGAGAAAACACTTTAGGATTAGTAGAGGTGGAAACCTTCGTGCATTTAATGGACATGGAGTTCAAAAGATTTTAATTTCCTAACAAATATATGAATCCACATATATATGTTGTACATTCGGATCTTATCCAGTCATTTGACAAAGTGTATTTTCTTTCAGATTTAGGAGTTAGTTAGCATTTGACTATAAATTGTCAAATATTTTTGAAAAAATAAATTTGGATGAAGTTTGGATTGGACGTTTAAAATTTGTTTGAATTAATGTTATTAGTTTAACTTTGAAATAAGTCAACTTGACTTTTGAAAAGCACAATGTAACAATTTATTAAAAAGGAACGAAGGAAGTAATAACACAATTATTAGCTAATACAATTCATCAAATTACAATTTAGTTAAGGAGATCCATCAATGAAGAAAAAAGTAATTATAACGTATGATAATAACAATTATTCCATAATATAATTTTTTCTTATTTTATGCATAATCCTTTTAGAGCGAGCATGTATTTCTAAATTAGATAGCTGGAAGGGATAGATAGGAAGTTGGGGTAAAAATTGATGTAATTTTTCTTTAAAAAATTTGGAGTAAGTTTTGAAATTTACTATAAGAAATAGATATTTTGGCCAAAAAACAAAATTTTAGCATATTTTGGAATTTGATTTTCAATTCTTTTCAAAAATTAGACAAATTTTATGACCAGACAGATTTTACCAAATCATTTTCAAAAAATGTTTTCAATTGGTTTATAGACATAACTTTTGGTTAATAGATGTGATCCAACCTGACCCGAACCAACCTTCCCAAGCTAGCCCTAACGTATTGTTACAACTCGTTCTCGGTCATGATGGCGCTTGCTAGATCCCATCTACAGGCAAGCCAACTATCTAACCCTTAGGGTACCTGTCCTAGCTTTCTAGTCCAAACCATAACCGATATGACAATATACATAATAGAAACCTACCTAGAACCTGGAAGTCAACTATACAGAGCTACAATAGACATAAGGATATATCATATACATATATCAATAACCATAATGATATACAAAATCAGAGTGCCTCTACAAATACATAACACCACTATACAAGGCCAATGTCTGGAGACAAAAGACGGTCATCAACAGGAAGGAGACAGCGAATAAGCCAGAGCTGTCAGTGCTTATTAAAAGTCTCCTGAGCACTCCCGAAGTTTCCTAACTCAGCTGTCACGACCCGTACCTGGACCTGCACCACGGGAAGATATAAAAGTAGGAGTGAGTACCAGAAAAGGCACCTGTTGACCATATCAGATATGATATTTGATATAATTCTGAAAGATTCAGAAAATATTTTGTTTTAACTATATAGAATCACACTCTTGATATTGCGGAAGATATGATATGACACTGTGCAAGAATCATGCTTGAATTTAGTATTTATAGATCTTTATATATATATATATATAGAGAGAGAGAGAGAGAGAGAGTATCTAGTTGTATTAATTGTAAATATTGAATACAAAATATTTTTCAACTCCTTTTGATTCTTGATTTTCAATAGTTATCATGGTATCAAGAGCCTAATTTTTTTCTAGAAACTGTTTTACCGTTTACTCTTTGTTGTTGTTCGATTTCTGCCATAGGATTATCTCGTGTTTTTCAAATGGAGTCACATTCTCATGATATTTTGTCTACCAAATTTGATGGAAAAAATTATCTGATGTGAGAATTTTATTTTCGGATCTTTGTTTAAGGAAAAAGCTTGTCCAGTATCTTGGATAGATCAACAACTGAGCCAAATAAATACAAGGAAAAACATGTTTGGCACGCTAATAATGCTTGTGTCATTTTGTGGATCCTCAATTTTGTACATGCAGATGTTGTGCTTAGTTTGTGTCCTTTCAACTTAGCATTAGAAATGTGGAAGCATCTCAAAAAAGTATATTCTAAATGCAACTATGCTCGTGATTTTGAGTTAGAACATACTCTTTCGGAACATAATCAGAGAGATAAAGATATTCGAAGTTGTTATTCGGGAATTATGGCAATCTGGTCAGAACAAGACCAAAGCTTTGGAGGAAATCTTTCTTCCACATGTTTCGCAGAAGTTATGTTGGAGAGGAAGAAGACTCGGGTTGTCCAATTTCTCATGAAATTGAGGCCTGAATTTGAGTCTATTAAAGCTAACATTCTTAACAGAGAAACTCTACCGAACATTGATGTAGTATTCGGAGAACTCACTCGCGAGGAGACACGTATCACTACTCTGGCAGCTATGGATTCGTCTAATGCAATTGACATGGCTATGTATATATCAAAAGATACTTACAAAGCCTTCACTCAAAGTTCATCTGAAAATTCCAGACCACAATGCTTTGACTGTAAAGAGTATGGCCATATTGCATCACATTGCAAGAAAAGAAATATATGCAATTATTGCAAGAAGCCTGGACATATAATTCTGGAGTGTAATCGATGCCCAAATATGCATCAAACTAAGCACAAAGCTTGTCAAGCGTCTGAAGCTCATGTGATCAAGTAGAGATCATACCACCACCACCACCACCACCACCATTTGCATTGGATCTGAAAATACTTCAAAAGATGATACATGATTCAGTTGCGGCTGCTTTTCCTGAAGCTATTTCTAGTGTTCTCACTGTTGCCTATCCTGATAAGAAATTAAATAAGAATTCAAAAGTTTGGCATATAGATACAGTTGGTTCTAACCATATGACAGAAGATATCCATAATCTACATTCTATATCACCTTCACCTGAAAATCATCTCATTCACAACCAATGGCGATACATTACCAGCCTCTAAGATTAGAAGCGCATCTTGCTTCACTAATGTTCATTTTGTTCCTAAACTCACTTCTAATCTTATTTCGGTTAGAAAATTGGTGGAACAAAATTTTCTTGTTGTTTTCTCACGTCTTGGTTGTGTTGTTCAGAATCTAGAGACAAGGAAGGTGATCGCCAAAGGTCGTAAAGTTGGGAGGATGTTCCAATTGTCTATGTCTGAAACACTTCACCATGCATGTTTTTTGTCCGCCACTAAAGAAGGTATCACTAACAAAAATAAATTTTGATACTTGTGGCATCATCGTTTTGGGCATCTACAAGGTCAAAAACTTTCCTCAGTGTTACAATATTCTCTTCATTTGAATAAGAAATCATGGATTTTGTCATCAAAATTACCTTGTGAAAATTTTGCCAAATCCAAAAGTCATATACTGCCTTTTCCTTGTAGTACTACTTCATACAATTCTACATTTGATTTGATTCATAGTGATATATGGGTCTTGCACCACTTTCATCTAGATTAGGGTATCGATATTTTATCTTGTTTATTGATTACGTCTCAAGATATACATGGATGTTTTTATTTAGAAACAAAAGTGAAGTTCCTAAAATTGTAAGACAATTTGTCACCTATGTTGAGACACCATTCAATAAACGAATTAAAATTTTTCGATCTGATTCAGGTGGAGAATACATAAAGTCTGAACTCACAGATTTTTTCAAAGAGAGAGGCATCACTTCACAACACTCTTGTCCATACAGACCTAAGCAAAATGGAGTTGTAGAAAGAAAAAATACGCATGTCCTGGAAAACACATTAGCTCTTCTTGATACATCAAATGTTCCTAAAACATTTTGGGTTGAAGCCATCCAAACTTCTGTCTATTTAATAAACAGACAAATTACGACCATTAACAAAGATGATAGTCCACATTCCATTCTTTTTGGTAAACTTCCTGCTTATTCTCATGTAAAAGTTTTTGGTTGTATATGTTTTGTCCATTTATCTAGATATGGGTGTCATAAATTGTCTGCTAAAGGTGTCAGATGTGTTTTTCTGGGTTATAATGGTGTTCAAAAGGGATATCTTTGTTATGATTTTTCTAGACGACAATTATGGGTTTCCAGATATGTAATTTTCTTTGAACATCTATTTACTTATCCTGTTACCTCTTCAACAACATCCAACTCTATCTCATTTTTGTAAAAGTTTGTAAATCAATAAGTACAAAATCCTACATCTCTCAATGACGACCTTAGTGGCATTACTAATGATCCCGGTCAATCAGATACATTTGCTACAGATAATTCAGGTAGTACTTTATCATTTGATTCATTAAATACCACTCACTCATTTGACAACGATGATTTTGATAGTGAACATGTACCACTTAACCTAATAAATCCTTCTATTCCTTCTCTCTGTCACTCTAAATGTAAAATATCCGCCTTAGATCGATATGGATACTCTCCAGGTAGATATGGTCAATCTTATGCTTTATATGCTACTTTGAGTTCTATTTTTATTCCAACTACTTACCAACAGGCGTCAATTCATGATTGCTAGAAAAAGGCATTGGAAGATGAACTTTTGGCTTTAGAAGAAAATTATACATGGGATTTGATATTCAAACCGGCTGACTCTTTAATTATTGGGAGTAAATGGATTTATTCTGTGAAGATGAAGTCTGATGGCACATTGGAGAGGTACAAAGCTCGACTAGTAGCTCAAGTCTATAAACAAGAATATGGATTGAACTATGAGGAGACTTTTGCCCCTGTTGCAAAGATGACAAGAATATGGATTGGAATATGAGGAGACTTTTATCCCTGTTGCAAAGATGACAACAATTCATGTGTTGCTTACAGTTGCATCTGTCAAACGATGGCAACTTCATCAAATGGATGTACAAAATGTATTTTTGCATGGTGAATTGCATGAAATTATATATATGAAGACTCCTCTAGGATACCAGTAAGCTCAACTTAAAATGGTTTGTTGTCTTCGAAAATCTCTTTATGGTCTCAAAAAGCACCACATGCATGGTTTCAGAAGTTTCGATCTACCATCATAAATGTGGGATTTTCTCAATAAGTCTCTGATTATTCATTATTCATTCGACACTCCAATACTGGTGTGACAATTCTTCTACTCTATGTGGATGATATGATTATAACTGGTAATGATGAGAAAGGAATTGAACAGCCTAAAAATCTTCTTAATGCAACCTTCAAAATGAAGGATCGTGGAAGGTTAACATATTTTTTAGGTTTGGAGGTTGAATATTTATAGGATGGTATCATGCTAAGTCAAAGGAAGTATGCGAAAGGTCTTATCACCCAAGCTAGTTTAAGTGATCAAAAGATAGCACACACCCCCTGGAAATCAATTTGAAGTACACAAATAATGATGGCAACCCTTTTGTAGAACCAACATTGTAACAGAGATTCATTGGTTGTCTAATTTATTTGACAATAACAAGATCTAACATCTCTTGCCCAGTTCAAGTCTTGAGCCAATTTGTTACAAATCCATGCCGACATCATTTTTCTCCCCTCCTTAGGATCATTCGCTATGTTAGGAGTACAATTAATCGAGGTCTATTCTTTCATTTAGTACCATCTCTAAATCTTGAAGGCTATATAGATGCAGATTGGGAAGGATACCTAAACTCTCGAAAATATACGACAGGATGGTGTATGTTAATTTGATCATCACTTGTATCATGGAAGTGCAAGAAGCAACAAAGAATTTCAAAATCATCAACAGAGGCAGATATAGATCAATGTCGGATACTTGCTCTAAAATTGTACGGATACGTCGATTGAGGCAGAATTTCATCTCTCTGTCGATGGTTTTGCTACATAACATGCTGACAATACCAATACAATACAAACAACAACAAATTTATTCCACCATGAGAATACAAAGCACATCGAAGTGGACTACCATTATATTTGAGAACTTATTGATAAAGTCATCAATCTTCGACATATCACATCACATGATCAAATGGCAGACCTATTTACTAAAGTAATAACAAGGAGTCGTCACCAATTCTTATTATTAAATTAATATTTCTCGATAAATAGCATCAATTTGAGGGGGGATGTTAACCATATCAGATATGATATCTAATATAATTCTGAAAGATTCAGAAAATATTTTGCTTCAACTATGCAAAATCACACCCTTGATATTGTGGAAGATATGATATGATACTGTGCTATAATCATTCTTGTATTTAGTATTTATGGATCTTTGTATATATATAGTATCTAGTTGTACAAACTATAAATATTAAATACAAAATATTTTTCAACTCTTTTTGATTCTTCATTTCCAATAGTTATTAGCACTCAGTAGGCATCATCAGCCGATCGAGTGAAATAGTAAACATATATATAGCCCAAATATAAAGAGAACTGTAATAGTGTAGCAAAATGTACTCAGATCAAAGACATAGACATGTCTGGAAACCCTCAAACCACCACTGAGCCAACCAAGGAGATGAATAATTATAACTGAACCAACCAGAGTAATGAACATCTGTAACACCCCACATTTTACATGTACTAATTCTATGTAAATGAATCATGTTATGGTTTGGTCAAATTAGCATCAATTCTTGAAAGTGCTTGAATCTTGTGTTAATAGGCGATATGTGATTCTAAATGCTTAAGAAGGTTGATGGTATATATATGTGTTGGTGTTAAGTTGAGGATATATATGCCCTAAACTAAGTAAATAGTTGAGGTTATTGTATGACTTAATAATTTTGTAGGATAATCACCTACTTATAATTGATAGCCAAACAAAGACGAGGCTCGACACCGAAAATTGTTCAAGTTTGATTATGAATAAATTCATTGTTATGGTTGTAACTTTGAGCCATGTTTTAGTGTCATATATGGACCTCATTTTCAGTCCAAGAAAAATTTAAAAACTTCCTAAGTACACTATAAACCACTGGGCCTTTTGGACCCAAGACAAACTAAAAAGAAAGCTGGAAATTGGCAGCATAGGTCCATCATATTTGAGACCCAATTGAGCCCAATTTTGGAGGATAAGATGCTGCAATAATATACCATTAATGGGTGTCATTATCAGGTAAAAAGTGGAAGACAAATTTGGCTAATTTAATCCTTAAAAATGGGCTAAGTGCAGCACTAAATCATTCCACTAGAAATAAAGTTTCAGCTTTCTTAAAGTCATTTGTCCTCTCCATAATTCACTTCACCAAGCTGAAAACTCTTTGTCTAAGGCACTTGAAGGGGATCCAGATCATATAGGGCAAAGGTAAGCAATTATAGTTATGAATTTAGTATAATTTCTTCCTGAAAAAGCAAGAAGTATAAGATAGTATCTATGCTGAAAATTTGCTGGAAATTCTGGACAGCTTGTGTCTAGAAAGTTACTGCACACTTACCTTTTATTTTGGTGACTTCTATATGGTTTTTGGACTTTATTATGAAGAAACTTTGATGTCCTTAACATGGTTGAAGTTATAGATATTGATAGTATCATTTCATCATGTAAAACAAGAAGTACATGCTATTATGTTAAGCTGGAAATTCTGGACAACTTATGTTCTAATTATTGTTGTGAACGTTTCTTGTTGTTCAAGAGGATTCTATCTTAATTAGTTGGATGAAATATGAATTGACTTATGTTCTAACAATATATAGGTTGTTGATCATGTAATTAAGTTGCTGTCCCACTTTTACAGTTCACAAAGATGAGTTATTGTACAACGTCGTAATTTTACTTTTAAAAAAAACTTGAGAGCTGAAAATTATAATATGTTGTTCCACAACCTTAACCTATTTTTGGACTTTTTCTGGACTATATTGAGATTGGTTTTATGTGGTCAAAGTGTTGGAAATAATTTTGGAAAATTTAAAACAAGTTTGGGATTGTTGGCATCAAAGTGTTGTGAAAGGATGTAACGTTATGCCACTTGTTTGTATGTTGTGAAGAATTATTATTTGTTGTACTTTGAAGGCTCTTTTGGGACTGTTAAGGATATAAAAATAAGATGTGCATGACATGTACATAAGAATGGTTGTTAGAAAATATGTTCATAAGTGAAAAGGTTGAAGAAAAGTCTTTGCGTCATTAGTTGAAAGCTTGCTGTCCGGGAGATCATTTTTATGATATTGGACTGCCTAGGAGTGTTGGGTTGCTACTAATACTAGTATTATTATTTAATATACTATAGCTAAATATTTGAGGAAAACCACAGCCACTCCAAGTTAGTAACAAGGTCGTACAACAAGGTATGTAAGGTTACTTGATTTCGTATCATTTGACATGAAACATAGATCCCTTGGTAAGTAAAGACATTTATCTACTTCTACATGTCAAGCAGCCACATGTCCACTCTTCCACATATTCATATGCTATTATATATATAGTTATCTTCAAAGTTACATACATATATGGACACTAAGTACATGAGTTCTTGTTGCTAAATAAAGTTCATGAGTTGCTTCAATTCATACGTATTCCATTATCTATGTAACATACTCTCTTCATTTTCATATTGTATTATATGATTATTTACATGGTACATGTTGCATATACAACCTTATAGCTCAAATATTATGACCAGCGAAAAATAATTTGAAAGGTAATATAAAGATAAAGTATACAGTTTACAGGGGGTAGCCCGAGGGGGTTCGTGAAGAACCTAACATAGGGACGATCCCGATACAGTTTACGGGTGGTAGCTCGAGGGGGTTTGTGAAGAACCTAGCATAGGGACGATCCTGATACAGTTTCACCATTGATCAGTTGGTCATTTGTTTATAGCCGTGCACAGATTTTACAGTACAGATCTTATAGTAAAGGTAAAGTGATATAAAGAATATAAAGTAATCGATCCCAAAGTATAACTAAAGGTGGTCTCTTATTCTACTCTAGTGCATGATTTTGTTTGAGTTATTATTTCATATACAGTATTTGCTGCCTTACATATTCAGTACATTATCTCATACTGAGTTCCTTCCGGGGATCTACATTTCATGTTGCAAGTACAGGTGCTGCAAGATCTCCCCAGTTGGAGTAAAGAATATTCAGCTGTCATTTCTGAACTCCAGGTTGTTCCGAAGTTTTGAGTGTGTTTAGAGCTTATGAGTTTTCATTATATAGTTAATTCATATGGGGCCTATCCCGAACATATATGGATGCTTTCCCTTCTTAGAGGCTTTGTAGATAGTGTAAACTAATGTGTGGTCATGTCTCATACTTTAGACACCGTGGCCCTAATGGCCTAGCTATACGCATTTCCATTTGGCTTGTTAATACTATTTATCTCCTTAGAAGCATGCCAAACATAGATATTACTTATAATATGTATGCAAAATGTATAGATATAGATTGATTCTCCCGAGCCTTATCGGCAATGGGTGCCAGTCCGCCCTAACCAGTCTTTGGAGTGTGACAGAAGTGGTATCAGAGTAGCTCATCTTAGGGAGTCTACAAAGCCGTGTCAATGTAAGGTCTTGTTTATCGATGTGTTGTGCACCACATTTATAAGCGGGAGGCTATGTTGCATTTAGGGGTTGTTACTTTCCTTTCATTCTTTAGATCGTGCCATAAGATCTAGATGAATTATGCCTAACCCCTAAAATTGTTTTGTACAGCGAGCAAATATGCCAGAAATTAGGAAGAACAAGGGTAAAGGAAAGGCAGTAGAAGTGGGGGCTAGTTCACCTAGTCATATGAGACAACGAAATAAGGCTCAAGATGAGTCCCTGTCACGTGCATCTTTAACCCCTTCAGCTCCTGATGAACCTAAGAATAGTGAAATTTCCACAGAACCACCCATCGATGCTACAATGTAGGATTTGAAAAATGCAGTTCAAATACTGACTCGTATAGTTGCTGGCCAAAGATAGGAAGGTCCAGTTATAGGTGTAGGTGGTACAAATAGGGCAGCTGGTATGAGGATATGGGACTTCCTTAATTTGGACCCTCCAACCTTCACTGGGCCTGATCCTAATGAAGAACCCCAAGACTTCATTGATCAGATTCAACACACTTTTGATGTTATGCATGTCTGTGGTACAGAAGCTATTGAGTTAGCAGCATATCGGTTGAAGGGTGTGGCTATATTATGGTATGAAGCGTGGAAACAGTCCAAGGATGTAGATGCACCCCCGACTACCTGAAAGGAGTTCAAGGAGGCCTTTCTTAATCATTACTTGCCATTGGAGATCCGAGAGGCCCGTGCAGATCAGTTCCTGAACCTCCACCAGGGGAATATGAGCGTGAGAGAGTATAGCCTCAAATTTAATTCCCTATCCAGGTATGCTCCTAATATGGTTGCTACTATGGCAGATAGAGTCCATAGGTATGTGGATAGACTGGATATGTATCTGGCCAGAGACTGTAATATTGTATATTTGAATAAAGACATGGACATAGCAAGGATGCAAGCAGTTGTACAGAAATTGGAGGACCAAAGGCAGAGAAGGAGGACACAGGAGTCTGAAAGGGCGCAGTCTAAGAGGGTCAGGTCTTCAGGATAGTTTATACCATCCCAAGGTGAGTTTAGGGATCAATTTTCTAATAGACTGCCTAGGCCATCATACTCTAATTCTGCAGCCAGTGCTCCAGCCACAACTTCAAGGCTCTAGAACTAATCATTTTGGTCAATGAGGTGAGGGTCAAGGTTCACGGGCAACAGGAGGATCAGCAGGCCAGCCAATAACTCCTAGGCAGCCTTGTAAACAATGTGGGAGAAATCATCTAGGTATATGTCATATTGGGACACATGGGTGTTATTGATGTGGTACGCCAGGGCATATTATGAGAGATTGCCCGAGGAGGC
Source organism: Solanum clarkiae (assembly GCA_011800125.2). Lineage (NCBI taxonomy): Eukaryota > Viridiplantae > Streptophyta > Magnoliopsida > Solanales > Solanaceae > Solanum > Solanum clarkiae. Next base: position 17,044,916 of record JAABOM020000110.1, on the reverse strand, counting down.
ATATGGGTGAGATAGCAAATCTACTGGGTCAGCTGTTGCATCATCATCAACAGTTCCTCCATTTGGTAGGGGTCAGCAAACACCTATGGTTCGTGGTAGAGGTGTTAGAGGGGCAGCTAGCTCTAGCGGGGTCCAGAATCGGACTTATGCTTTTGGGAGTCGACAAAATTTGAAAGCTTCACCTGATGTAATCACAGGTACACTGTCCATCTTCTCTCATAATGTATATGCATTAATTGACCCTGGTTCTACACTATCATACATTACTCCTCTAGTTGCTGGGAAGCTTAAGAGAACACCTAAATTATTGAATAAACCATTTAAGGTGTCTACACCAATCGGTGAATGTATTATAGCTAGAAGGGTTTACTATGACTGTCTAGTAACTGTTTGTGACCATGACACATTAACTGATCTTATTGAGTTATAAATGGTGTAATTTGATATTGTAATGGGTATGAATTGGTTATTTTCTTGTTATGCCACTGTGGATTGCCGAACTAAGAAAGTGTACTTTCACTTTCCAAATGAGGCAGTCCTTGAATGGGAAGGCAATGTTAGGGCACCAAAGGGGAAGTTTATTTCTTACTTTAAGGCTAGAAAGATGATATCTAAGGGCTATATATGTCATCTAGGTCGAGTAAGGGGTATGGAGGCAGAATCGCCAACTCTGGAATCAGTACCAGTGGTGAATGAACTTGGTGGTGTGTTCCCTGACGAACTGCTAGGATTACCTCCTGAACGAGAAATAGATTTTGGTATTGACTTACTTCCAGGCACTCAACCCATTTCTATCCCTCCATATAGAATGGCCCCGATGGAGTTGCGTGAATTAAAAGAGCAACTAAAATACTTACTGGAGAAGGGTTTTATAAGACCTAGTGTATCTCCTTGGGGTGCACCAGTGTTGTTTGTGCACAAAAAGGATAGAAGCTTGAGAATGTGTATTGACTATCGACAATTGAATCGGGTGACCATTAAGAACAAATATCCCCTCCCCAGAATTGATCATTTATTTGACCAGTTACAGGGTGCCAGGTGCTTTTCAAAAATTGATCTGAGATTGGGGTATCACCAGGTGAGGGTGAAGGAGGAAGATATCCTTAAGACTGCTTTCAGAACATGGTACACTTTAAATTTCTTGTTATGTCATTTGGGCTTACAAATGCACCAGCAGGTTTTTACGGATCTAATGAACCAGGTATTTAAGCCGTTCTTGTATGTGTTCGTGATCGTATTTATAGATGATATTTTGGTATACTCAAGGTCACAAGAGGACCATGCAAATCACTTACGACAAGTGATGCAGGTTCTTTGTGATCGACAGTTGTATGCCAAGTTTTCTAAGTGTGAATTTTGGCTTAAATCAGTGGCATTCTTGGGTCATATTGTGTCTGAGGAGGGAATAAGAGTTTATTCACAAAAGATAGATGCTGTGAAAGATTGGCCAAGGCCAACAACGCCCACGGAAGTTCGGAGCTTCATAGATTTGGCAGGTTATTACAGAAGGATCGTTGAAGGTTTTTCTTCCATTTCTGCACCTTTAACAAAGTTGACAGATAAGGCAGCCAAGTTCCAATGGAATGATGCATGTGAAAGGAGCTTCCAGGAACTGAAAAATAAGCTAACTTCTGCACCTGTGCTAGTACTTCCAACGGGCACTGAGGTGTATGCAGTGTATTGTGATGCTTCGAGAGTTGGCTTAGGGTGTGTTCTGACACAACATGATAGGGTAATTGCTTATGCATCCAGACAGCTACGACTACATGAGAGGAATTACCCAACTCATGATCTTGAGCTAGCAACGGTTGTATTTGCTTTGAAAATATGGCACCATTATTTGTGTGGGGTTCATGTTGACATATAAATGGATCATAAGATCTTGCAATACATCTTTAAGCGGAAAGATCTAAACTTAAGGCAACGGATATGGTTCGAACTGATAAAGGATTATGATGTCGATATACTATACCATCCGGGGAAAGCAAATGTGGTAGATGATGCTCTGAGTCGAAAGGCAGTTATGACTACTGGTGATCAGGCCATGGTGAGTTAAGGAGTGGCTAAGGATCTATGACAACTAGCTAATTTGGGAGTTCGTCTTATTGAAACTCCAAAGGAAGGGATTGTTGTATATAATGCAGCGACATCTTCTTTAGTGATGGAGGTGAAGGAAAAATAGTTCGAGGATCCTGTTCTACGACAGCTTAAGGAAAAGGTGAGCCAGGGTACGATAAAGAGCTATGATCTTACACAACATGGAGTACTTTACTGCCAAAATAGATTATGTGTGCTTGATATTGATGGGTTAAGAAAAAGGATAATGGAAGAAGCCCATCATTCCCGATATTCTATCCATCCAGGATCGACTAAGATGTACCATGACCTGAAGGGAGTGTTTTGGTGGGGAGGCATGAAAAAGGACCTTGC
>JAABOM020000110.1:17028620-17039179 GCA_011800125.2 Solanum clarkiae | reverse complement strand
TATATATAGACAAACTTCCACTTGAACCAATCAAAAATAGCCACACACATGACCCCACTAACAATTTAATTCTTAAATACCACACTTTAGAAGAGATGTACATTTGGTCCCAAACTTTACCAAATTGAACCAATTAAGGACTTACGGGTTCTAACTTACGGGTTCTAACAAATTGGACACTTCTCAACCAGTACAAAGTTATAGCTCTCCCTAGTAAGAACTATATCCCGATTTATTTTCCAATCCACGTAATTAGGACCTTCCAACTTATTTTGATTCAAGGTAGTAATTAAAAGATTGAAGGAAAACATACTTAGTCTGAGAGATAAAATTAAAACAGATCATTAGACATATGCCATATTAAAAAAAATAATCACAAGACACATATAATCATGCATATGAACAGTTAGAATTATTAGTGAAACTTAACTATTCCAGCAAATATATGAGCATGCACAGGTATATGTCCACTTAAAACAGAAACATGTCCAACTCAGTTAGAGAGTAATGTGTTCAGTTGAGGTAGTCATACATAATTTTTTAAACAATGATTCAACAGACAACTAAGTTGGGAAAGTGAAACTGGTCATCAAATCAAAAGATATTACAAACAGTGCACAATGGACATGTTTATCCTATGGGGAAAAGGAACAAAGTCCATATATAAACATACATTGCTGCTGTAAAATAGTTATAAAACTAGAAAGCATTAATCCTCGCAATCCCACAGTGTTAAAAAAAATTTCAAAATTTTTAAATTTTCAGAAAATAGAGAAATGGCCAAGACCCCTTCTAAATGATGTTTTTTGACCGAAAAATATCGTACACCATGGCAGAGCTGTGGGTATTACCTAGTGGATCATTTCTAATGAACCAACCAAAAATTAGATCAATCGAAGTTCGTAAAAATTAAAAAATTTCAATACCGACCAAATTTGACAATTATTGTCAATTTTATGGTGAGGGTAAATTAGACAGGTTATTCAACATGACCCAACCACTGCGCTACTGGGTATAACATATTAAAAGCAATTGTGGATGAGCAAATTTTAAAAAACGATCAGATTTTTCCTCAATTGCAAAAAAATATTTTTCTAGTTATCGAAAACTGTAAATTTTAGGGAAAAACTATAAGCCTAACCAAGATTTCCCGGGTATGATGATGTTAAAAGAAACATTATTGAAACAATCATGGTTGGGCAAAGTTAAAAAACATTACAGATTTTTCCTTATCCATAAAAATTATGTCTGTTTTTATGCAAAACAACAACAATCAATAGGACATTTATGAGCAAGTAGTAGGGCAATTTTAGTTCTCTTTTTCATAAAACAGATTCGTAGTGAATAGATTCACGAAAAATAAAGTTCATGCTATATCTATTCTCACAAATTCCTAAATTCAAGAACAGAAAATACCCAAATTTTGAATTCTTATTACATTAATAGTGATATGTAAGAAGATTACTGATACCAATTGTTAGAGCAAAATAAATATTCACGCAGTGAAAGCACAATTCACAGAATCAAGTCTCACATAGTATTCTGTTAACGTAAAACGAAGTCAAGAAAACATAAATTTGGAAGCTTTGTAACAATTCGTTCTCTATGAAAGAATTCAGGACCATCCAGGGACACTAATTTTTACTGCTATCTCGTTTACATACTCAATATTTTCTTGTGTGGGCAAGATAGTTTTCCTTGAGAAACTATCTCAAGCTCCCGCCTTCTCCTCTATTTATCCTAAGATAATCAGGACTAGGGAAGAAGGTTAAAGGCCAAAAAAATATTTTTGGCTGTTAAGACCAATTATGACTATTGAAAACAATAGTCATTAATCCCTAATATCTTCAAAATATTTTTTTCATTAAGAGTTTTAGTATTCTATTCAACTTCGTTTTATAAAAAATATACTTATCATTAAAACGAAATATATGAAAGGTCAGTTTTTTAAAACTCCTTCCAGAATATTATTTACATTATTGATAATTAATTAATAAACCAGACGCAGTAGGGACCATGGACTTACTAATAGAGGCTCTCTATTATGATAATAATTCGTATACAAAAGAATCATCATATCATAATAAATTACAAACTATTCCACTAAAAGTTTGTAACTGAACTCCTCGACTTAACTTCAAAATCCATCGTCACATCTTATTTTAACTCCCCATGTTAGAATTATCGAACACCAATCAATAAATTAAATTTTCTGAAAAATAACTTAATTTATTGACTAAATCAATCCTTTACCATTTTACTTAACTAATTTCACATGATGGATATTAAAATTTACCTGCAGGGTTTTCACGTGAAAACTTATAAGTAACCGTAAAGCGGTGTCTTCAACTCGGGACCAAGATACAGTTCTATCAACTAATTATTATTTCACTAATGCAATTTGTCACTATCCAATCTACTAGGATTTTATCGACTCATTGAAAAAGTCTCACCTTTCAATAGATTAAAATAATAAATCAAATCACATAGATCAAAGATTAAGAGTATAACTACATGCAATGAACTACAGAATTTATTTATAAAAATTCACAACATAAATACATTTCTCTAATTGGTCCGTTCAATAGATACAAAATGTACTAGTATAAGAAGTTGAAGTTTAACCACTCCCATAATCAAGATCAAATTATATTTAATCTTGTGCTACGATTAATCAAGATGTTAGTCCTACTTCATCTTTGATCGTGAACAATAATTTATAACTTATATGAACCAATAATTTTAATCTTCCGTGTATGAATTAAAGTGCTCCATGTACAAAATCATTTACAATATAAGTAATGGACACACATATATGCAAAAGTGATCCATTTAAATCAAGACTTTATTATAACAATATAAATGGTCTTTACAAGGGACTTAAAATACTATAATACAATTACATGGTTAACAGTATATCCCAACATAACAATCATCTAAACAAAGTATAAGTAAATTTACAAACCCATGTTTGCTATTTGTTTTCTTTAAATATTTATTTTACACGTTCTTTTACGGTAATAAGAAATTAAAATCAATTTGAATAGATAAGTTTGTGTGATACATCCAATCTCATCATAATATTCCATCTGGGTAAAACAAAATGACTTGGTTTGATTTGGCATGAAATATATAATAAATAATTTTTTTTAATTTTGTAGCTCTAAGTTAAAATTATATCAAATGTACAAAAATATCTTTTCATCTTGTGATTTTAAACATACCACGTAGAAATTAAAATTAAAATATTATCAAAAAAATATTTCTTTAAAAAACAAACAAAAAAAATTCATTCTTTTAAACGAAGAAACTACTATTGATCAATTATGTATATTTGTATGTGTGCATTTAAAAGTAACAAATGTGTAATAAGAAACTAGTCATAAAGAAAAATAGAGCAAATGAACAAAGTAAAAAAATGTCCGTTCATTTAACCATGCCCCTGCCCACAATTATTATTATTACTAAATAATAATAATAATTTTTTTAAAAAAAAAAAACCTGAAAGTTTGGGGTACCCCACTTAGGGAGGTTGCGATATGCAATTGAGAAGTCGCAATCAAGCAGATCACAGGACCAAACGCCATCTAGTTTGATCATTTTAGCTTGTGCTATACTAATAAATAAATATTCCAATACTCTCAACCGTTGCCCAATATTATAAACCCTTTTTTTTCTCTCAATTATATGCTCCCAATTATTCGTGTTTACAGCCCACAGCTGGCTTAGATTTTTTTTTTTAAAAAAATTTTTAGTTTCTCTTTCCTTTTTGGGTGGTAGGGAGTTATTTTCCTACAGCTAGATTTCCTGTTCTCTTAGCTTTGACCCTCGTACCAAATCTTCAATAATGTATCAACTTAAAATATACATTGTTAATACTACTAGTCTTTCAAAAATATCAATATGAATAAGAAATGGTTTTACAATATCATTCTTTCACCTATTGAGTCAAATTTGCCCTTCTTTAATATATTAAAAATAATTTTAAAATATCATTCTTCCATCAATTAGATAAAAATATCCTTAAATTATCAGAAATGATTAAAATATGCCCATTATTTTAAATATTAGATTTTAAAAAAATCCCTTTTAACTTATTAGAAGTGACACGAAAATATTTTTTAATTCAAATTACACATGCCAATAATTTTTTTTTACTATACTTTGACAATCATTTGGTTTCCTTTTGATTTGTATTATTATTACTTCTTTTGAAAAATTCTTGTTTGCTCGTATGAATGGTTGTCTGTCTTAATAGAAGTATTTGCTTTAAATAAATAAAATAAATCAAGGAGGGCAAGATTTTGAACTATTTCTAAAAAGTTAAAGAGTTTTTTTGTCCCAATAGGTGGGATGAGGACATTTCTAAAACGTTTAGGCATCCTTTTATTTTTGTACTAATTATCCAGTTGATGGATCACAATTTTTTTCATAGCTAGCTTGTTTTTATCTGCTAAGAGAAACACATGAAATTATGGTAACACTTGTTTAACTTGAACAATAGAATCAAAGAAAGAAAAACACTAGATAGCATTTGGATAAATACAAAGAGACCACACGTTTAGTAGAATAGTATGATTCTTTCATAATTATGCAGAAGTGAATTTGGAAGAGTGAATAGTAAAAAGAATCAGTTAATGTGTTATAAGAAAGAGAATTTGTGTCAAAAGGTGACAGCAGCAAATGATGAAAGTTGATGGGACAAAGAGTAAAGTATGTCAAAACAGAATAACGACCTTTTTCTTCCCGCTTTATTTCCCCTGTTTTCTTCACTTGTTGCACTCTTTTTCTGCTACTTCAGAATCAAAATTTATGACTTGATTCAACAGCAATAAGAATTACTTATATAAATTGATAGAGTTAATATGAGGTGGTGTTTTTTTAATTATTGGTACTATGACCCACAATAGAGGCCCATTTGTTTGGACAAGTGTAATGTATGATAGTTTGATGCAAAAATGGCCAAAGTAGTAGACCAATACCAATATTTTCCACTGTGTCTTTGTCCCCCTCCTTCATTAACAACCTCCTTCTTCTTCTCTTCTCTTGCAGTTTTTCCTCACTATCTCCATGGACAAACATCACTCTCAGATGCCTCTTGCCAGGTGTTCGCGATATAATGACTGGTTTGTGTTTAGTACTAACTTTTCCTATATGTGGTGGATTCTTTAAAATTAGCAAAAAAGACTTGATGACATACTTGCAAGTATCATCATGTTTGTGGTATTGCTAATCATCCATTTCATCTTGTGTAGGGTGTTTCGAGACGTTCCCAGTGATATAATGATAGTAGTAGATGGTGGCACCTTTTCATTGCATAAGGTAATTCTCTATTCTCTTTTTGTGAATAAGTCATAGACTACAGTGTAAAGCTCCTAATGTTGAAACATGTGATGCAGTTTCCTCTTGTATCGAGGAGTGGCAGAATTCGAAAGCTTGTAGCAGGGCACAGGGATTCTGATATATCAATGATTGAACTACTGAGCCTACCAGGTGGAGCTGAATCATTTGAGCTAGCTGCTAAATTTTGCTATGGTGTTAACTTTGAGATTACAGCTGCAAATGTTGTTCAGCTTTGTTGTGTATCTGATTATCTTGAGATGACTGAAGAGTACTCGAAAAATAACCTTAGTTCCCGAGCTGAAGAGTATCTCGAGGTTGTTGTAAGCAAGAATCTTGAAATGTGTGTTGAAGTCCTTAAACAATGTGAAAACCTACTCCCTTTGGCTGATGAGATGAAAATAGTTACCCGATGCATTGATGCTATAGCCTCTAAAGCTTGTGTGGAGCAAATTGCTTCAAGTTTCTCGCGCTTGGAATATAGTAGTTCTGGTAGACTCCATATGAGTCGCCACGCCAAGTGTGAGGGAGACTGGTGGATAGAGGATTTGTCAGTTCTTCGTATTGACTTGTACCAACGAGTCATAACAGCAATGAAATGCCGTGGTGTTAGGCCTGAAAGTATTGCAGCTTCACTAGTTAACTATGCACAAAAGGAGTTGACAAAGAAGTCCACTTCCTGGAATCAGTCAAGCCAACCCAAAGTTGATGCGGTTTCAGGTTCAAACGACCATGAAAAAGTTGTGGTCGAGACAATTGTTAGCCTTATGCCTGTTGAGAAATTGGTTGTTCCCATAACCTTTCTTTTCGGGCTGCTGAGAAGTGCTGTGATGCTTGATTGCACAGTTGCTTGTAGACTTGATCTTGAGAGGCGGATAGGATCTAAATTAGACATAGCTACACTCGATGATCTTCTCATTCCTTCTTTTCATAATGCTGGTGACACATTATTTGATGTTGACACAGTGCATAGAATTTTGGTTAGTTTTTCTCAACAGGAGGACAGTGACGAAGATATGGACGATGTCTCAGTGTTTGAGACTGATAGCCCTACTTCTCCATCCCAAACTGCATTATTCAAAGTTGCAAAACTGGTCGACAATTACCTAGCTGAAATTGCACCTGATGCAAACCTAAAGCTGAACAAGTTCATAGCAATTGCTGAAAGCATACCAGCACATTCTCGTACCATCCATGATGGACTTTATCGAGCAATTGATGTCTACCTCAAAGTATGTACAACCAATTGCTTGAAATGTGCTTCTGAGAAAACTTTATTGGTTTGAGTACAAGTTTTAAAATTTTATGGCAGGAGAAAATTTATGGTTCTTTCTTTCTTTGGAAACTACTTGTTTATAATGATTTAAATGAATATGGTTCCAAATTACAATATTGTATTGTTTCTTACTAATCTGTTTGCTAATGACATAAAATGAATACACATTTTTATGAAGAGGATTAAGTAGTTTACACAGAGTTGATGATGTTTCTTTTTACAGAATCTTCTAACCTAATAAGTTCATGTTACTAATTGAGTCGTACAACTTCCTTAGGCAGTTCCTTGAGTTATTATGTTTTACTAATTATCAATGGTCATCTATGGAAATTCCAGGCTCATCAGACCTTATCAGATCCAGACAGGAGGAGACTATGCAAGCTGATTGATTTTCAGAAACTCTCGCAAGAAGCTGGAGCACACGCAGCACAAAATGAACGCCTCCCACTCCAATCAATTGTACAGGTTCTTTACTTTGAGCAAATGAGGCTTCGAAATGCATTATTTTGTTCTTATCCTGATGATGATCATAAGCTAATGCACCAATCGTGGAGGATCAATAGTGGTGCTGTAAGTGCAGCTATGTCTCCCAGGGATAATTATGCTTCTCTAAGACGAGAAAATAGGGAACTAAAACTTGAACTAGCACGAATGAGGATGAGATTAAATGACCTGGAGAAAGATCATGTTTGTATGAAGAAAAATATGGAAAAATCTAACTCGCGGAGATTCATGAATTCCTTCACGAAAAAGATTGGGAAGTTGAACATCTTTGGGCACAGTTCTTCTAGGGAGTCTACTTCTCCCTCAAAGAGGTCACAGGTTACTGATTCTAAGCTAACTGAAAGAACATGACAGGCAAACTTCCTGTTACATAAAGTTACTTGGTAAGGTTTTGGTTGCCGGTTGTGCAAATAGTACTTGCAATCTTTAGTCTCTATTTTCTGTCCCCAGATCTTGTATATGAGCTTTAGAGACATGCTTTTAGCAAGTGAGGTTTTTCCTTTTTAATCAAGTAATGTAAAATTGAGTTTTGAAAAATCTGATCTCCAGAAGGATATTTAAGTTATACACATTCATATATCTCATCTACAGAAATTGGACAATTGTCTAACACCTTATACGAAAAACCAAACTCCACACGTCTAACATGGCCATATGTCTAACACACTTGTTTTTATTTTCATTATCTTTCTGTTCTTTTGGTTTTCTTGCTTTTCTCACTATCAGCAATTCATTTTAATATCTCCAAATAAATGAACTAAATGCGTGAAAGTTTATTCACTTTCTAGATGTATCGCTATCAGGTTTTACAAATGGTTCATTTTACTCTTTTCCTCTCCTGAAAGATAAACAAAAACAAGTCCCTTGATGACAAGTAGCTTTCGTCTGAATCATGTTTTTGCTCCATCATTAGGCAAATTGTTTCATAATTTTCCTACTTTTTGTTCCTTTCATCAAATATATTTTCAGAGATATTCTTAGAATCTTAATGGTAATATTCTGCTCGTCAAATTAACTTCGAAGTAAGTCTTTCATTGTTTTATTGACAATTGGCGTGCCAAAAGTCACCCTTAGATTGAGCTTTCTTCGTTCACTATCCGGTTTTCTCAGACAAGATTTCAGCTCAACTTGGTTGGAACGTATTGTATTCTGACAACAGTGGTTGACTACTCGTGATGCTGGAGGATAGCTGCTTCGGGGGCGGTAATATATTTTAGAGTGCATAAATGTACTATCAACGGATGAATCATCAATAGACTGTTGAGAGAAGTTACCAGGTCCATTTCTGTTCTCCTTAAAATCGCCATCCTCGTAACTTGCAACATACCAATTAGGAGAATTCTGAAGCCTGCTGGGGTGCTTACCATGTCTAAGGTGCTTTGGAGTCATTCCTGCTGTTGAATTGGGGGGCAAGTTTCTACGAGTAAAGTGATGCTTTCGAGGATTATTCATGGACCTAATTCCCTCGAAAGATGAACTCCAATCAGAGAGACTGGGCTTTACATGATTCTTCTGGAACTGCTTTTCCTTAAGATTTGAGTTCTGAATGTTAAGAGGACGATTATTATGATTCTTGAGGGGTTGGTTTTCCCTAAGAAGTGTGGTTTGACTAGTACTTATAGAAGTAAAATCGTGGGAATCATAACTGTTGACTGTGGGGATTGCTAGTGGCATATGTTGATTCTGCTGCCCTTTGGCCTTCAAAAGATCATATATTGTCTTTTTAGGAACTATGTAGAACACTTTGCCTGGACGCAAAATTGCTTCATGACGAACAACGATCCAGGGAAATTTGAAAACATCAGGACGGGCGATGCAGTATCTTGGATACTTCTTGAGTACTTCTGCAGCAACAATAGGCTCTGTATGAGTCTCAACACGCCTACCAGGACGCACTAACTTTAGCAAACCTTCCTGTCTTGTTGATATACCCATTTTGCCAGTTTACTTCTGGACTTTCTGAAAAAGCTTATGCAAAAAATAACCAAAGGGGAGAGAACTTGATTCCCCAAATTAGCAATCTTATATTATGCTAGTGTTCAGAACCTGACAAAAGGGTGGAGGGGAAAACAAGAATTGGACATAGGAAAAAGTGATGGCCTTGTTGATCAACAGTACTCAATGCCCAATGGGTACTTGTAATTGATAATATGATCTAAGAATGACTAATCTTAGGTGGCATCGAAGATCCATTTTTGTCTCCTTTGATGCTGCATAATCTGTGACATAGAATGATGTCTTCAAAGTTCATGAGCCAGTTAGTTATCTTGTTATTATCTACTTTATGTAACTCCATAACACTGCGTACTTAGTAAACATCTTCTCTCTAGGAAACAACCTCTCTACCTCTATGAGATAGTGATAGGTCTGCGTACATTTTACGAATTCCACTGTTGTTGTTAGAAAACTTCAGAAATAAACTCTGATTTAACCTTCTGCCATGTGTTGGATTAAGTGAGGAAAATGTTATAAAAAGATTAAGTGTTTATAACAACAATGTCTAAAACAACAAAGCATAAACGCGTGGTCAGTTAAACTGATATAATACCAAAATAAGTATTATAGAGATTTCTTTTGCTTTTATAGGAGAAAAATGTTTTCATTCAACGGAAGAAGTTTGATCATTATATGTTTAAACTCATTTGAAAAATTTTACCACGGCAGAGGCACAACCTATAATAGTTATGTGACTCTCCATTCTTCTTTTGACACTTGGACAATGGGCCCATCTTTTTACTTTTTACTTTTTATATGTTATTCATCATTTGTCTTTTGCTCATTCCTCTTTTCTTTCATTTTCTTATATTTCTAACTCCTAACAAATATCTAATTCTTAAATATATAATTAATATATTTTAATAAAAAATACGAATAATCACATTATTTGTTAAAATAGCTTAACAACTTATAAAACTGTACTGATATTAAAATCAAGCTTATTGTTCCATATTTTTTTAACATAACCAAATTAACTCAAAATACAAACTAATTTACATTTACAAATTGATTAGATATCATGTAAAAACTAATAAACTTGTCATGCTTAACAAAAAAAATTCTTTTGCAGTTACAAATCTCAAGGTACCAAGAAGATTCATAGATATGTTTTATTTAGAATATATAAATAATTGATAAAATAAATTGAGAAGTTGTATTTTTTTGAAATGATTTTCATCCTATTCAAGTTATATTTGTTCTGATTTCTGACCTTGTTTTGAAATTATATATACTCTTTTTTCATCATAGTCATACTTTAAAATAAGAATAATAATAGGGCAGAATAAAGCAGGGTGTGACAGATTCATAAACATCTTTAAAAAAAAATCATACAGGGTGAGGCGAGTCACAGAGCGAAAATTATGTCTTTTGAATTAAAACTTAAAATGCTTAATTTATTCTTCAAGAATCAATTGATTTCATAAAAAAATTAAATTCATAA
>JAABOM020000110.1:16974018-17028520 GCA_011800125.2 Solanum clarkiae | reverse complement strand
AGCTTTGGAGATGAACTTGATGAATATTGGAGATGGAGACTTGAAGCTTGAGAGGAAATCCTTAGATCTGAAGAGGGTTTTGAGACTTAAGTCTAGGAGTAAAATATTGGTTGAGTGTTTGAATGAGTGTTGGGGAATGTTTAGAATGATATGAGGGTGAAAAATGATTAAGCATTGGCATTTTCACGTTTGGGAACACTTAGGCCCATAACTTAAATGCTTTGGACCACAAGAAAATAACTTGGCAGAATTTACATAGGTCTGCGTATGGTCCGCAACAGGACCTATGGCAGAGGCTGAATTCACAAATGTCCGCGATGGAGGCACGTCGCGGTGCCATCGCGGACAGACACTGGATAAGCAAAATTGCGAAAATTGAAATTGCTAATCGTTTGCTCTAAAATCGGGGTTAGACCCATTTTCTACTCAAAATGAGTCCCTGAACAAGAATATGAAGTTGGATTTTCGATATCGCACACACAATTTGAGATACATGTAAATTATGATTTTGAGCACTTTCGAGGCACGTTTGGGTACTTTTGGGGGTCGTTTCAATATCTCCCCTCGGGAACATTCGTCCTCGAATGTCAAAGAAACATATATGAGAGACATAAACATGACAATTTTAGCCCACATAAGAATGTAATAATACCCTTAAACATCATTTCAAAATCTCATCATAACTGAAAAATCATCATGAACTTAGTCAATTTAAACATGAACATATGCAATGAAATGAGGGTTGAACTTCAGACTTAAGATCATATAAAGACTTAAATCAATCCCTTAGGCTTGAATGGAGTGGAAAAGCTAAGGATATTGCTTTTGTATGTCCGTTTTGGCCTCCAAATAGTATTTTCAACTTGTTGATTCCTCCAAAGGACCATGACGTAAGTGACCTCTTTGTTTCTCAATCTCTTCACTTGCCTATCCAAGATCAGAACCGGAACCTCTTCATAGGTCAAATTATCTTCAACAACACCCACAACATCAAGAGGCACCATAGTATTCGGATCACCCATACATTTCCTCAACATGGACACAGGAAACACCAGATGAACCAAATCCATTTCTCTAGGCAATTCCAACTCATAAGCTACCTTTTCAACCCTTCTCATCACCCTATAAGGACCCACATATCTTGGGATAAACTTTCCCTTCTTACCAAGATGGACCATACCCTTCATGGGTGACACCTTCAAGTAAACCCAATCACCAACTTGGAATTCAAAATCCCTTCTCCTCACATCGGCATAGGACTTTTGGCGACTTTGGGTTGTCTTCAACCTTTCTTTAATCATCATAACCTTCTCAAGAGCTTCCATATCCATATTTGGTCCCACCAAAGCTATCTCACCCACCTCAAATCAACCAATCAGTGATCTACAATGTCTCCCGTGGAGAACCTCAAATGGAGTGATACTAATACTAGAATGAAAGCTATTGTTGTAGGCAAACTCAAACAACAGAAGATGATCATCCCAACTACCTTTAAGCTCCAACACACATGCTCTAAGCATATCCTCAAGGGTTTGGATGGTTCTCTCTGCTTGGCCATCCGTTTGAGGGTGGAAGGCCGTAGAAAGCTTAACTCAAGTACCAAGTCCCCTTTGAAAGGACCTCCAAAAATGTGAAGTGAATTGTGCCCCACGATCCCATATAATGGACAAAGGAACTCCATACAACCTTACCAAGTCATGAATGTACAACCTTGCATAATCTTCAGCCCTCTATGTGGTTTCAACCATAGAAAATGAGCCAATTTTGTCATCCTATCAATGACAACCCAAATGCAATCAAAACCCTTTCTCTAGTCTTAGGCAACCCAACCACAAAATCCATATTTATCTCTTCCCATTTCCAAGTAGGGACCTCAATGTCTTAGGTTAGGCCACCTGGCCTTTGATGTTCAGCTTTGAAGTGTTGATAACCAAAAACAAATTTGGCAATGTCCCTCTTCATACCTTCCCACCAATACACATCTCTCAAGTCCCTATACATTTTGATGGAACCGGGATGGAAAAAATAAGAAGAGTTATGGACCTCAGCAAGGATTCTCTCCCTCAAATCATCAACACAAGGCACACACAAACTACCTTAGTACCTAAGCGCACCATCTCCCCATTGGGAGAAAACCTCCACCTTGCCCTCTTTTACCAAGGCTTTCAATTCTAACAAGGAGGAATCAAGATCTTGCTTTTCCTTCACCTCCTCGACTAAGGAAGACCTTGAACCATCAACAACAACAATATCCCCATTACTAACCTCTTCCAACCTAACTCCCAATCTAGTCAATCGATGCACCTCCCTAGCCATCTCCTTATCACCACCATCAACATGAGCTAGGCTACATATATACACCCTACTCAAAGCATCTGCCACCACATTTGCCTTACTGGGATGGTAATGCACACTCACATCATAGTCCTTAAGAAGTTCTAACCATCTTCTTTTCCTCAAGTTGAGATCCTTTTGAGTGAAGACATATTGGAGGCTCTTATGATAGGTGAACACATCAACATGCACCAAACCTTTAACACAAACACAATGGCAGCTAACTCAAGATCATGGGTAGGGTAGTTCCTTTCATGCACTTTGAGTCGTCTGGAAGCATAGGCTATGACCTTACTATTTTGCATCAACGCACAACCCAAACTAACTCGGGAAGCATCACAATACACAACAAGTCCCTCAAGCCCATCCAGAAGTGACAATATAGAAGCGTACATAAGCTTATCTTTCAAGGTTTGAAAACTCCTCTCACATTCATCGGTCTAGACAAACTTAACCTTCTTTTGAGTCATTTTTTTAATGGGGGAAGCAATAGAAGAGAACCCATTCACGAACCTCCGATAGTAGCCTGCTAAGCCCAAGAAACTCCTAATATCCAATAGGGTCAATAGTCTAGGACAATTCTAATCACATCGATCTTTTTAGGATCCACCTTCATACCATTCCCCGACACCACATGCCTAGGAAAGAAACCTTCTTCAACCAAAGTAAGGACTTTTCATATTTAGCATACAATTTCTCCTCCATCAGTCTTTATAACACAACCCTTAAATGAGCCTTATGATCTTCCTCACCACAAGAGTAGATCTAAATATCATCAATGAACACCACAACAAAAGAATCAAGGTAGGGTTTAAAGACCCTATGCATTAGGTCCATAAAGATGTCCGGTACATTGGTCAACCCAAAAGACATCACCATAAATGCATTACCCATATCTAGTTTGGAAGGCCATCTAGGAAATATCACACTCCCTCACTTTCACTTGATAATACCCAGACCAAAGATCAATCTTTGAAAAATGGCTTGCCCCTTGCAATCGGTCAAACAAATCATCAATCCTTGGAAGAGGATACCTATTCTTGATGGTGACCCTATTGAGTTGCCGGTAGTCAATAAACATCCTAAGGGATCCATCCTTCTTTTTCACAAACAACACTGGGGCGCCCCAAGGTGATTGGCTAGGTCTAATAAATCCCTTCTCCAACAAGTCTCTCTATTTTTCCTTCAACTCCTTCAACTCTGATAGAGCCTTATGGTAAGGGGGAATAGAAATGTGTTGAGTATCAGGGAGGAGGTCTATGTCAAAGTCTATTTCCCTTTCGGGAGGAATACTGGGAAGGTCATTTGGGAAGACATCAAGAAACTTATTTACAACCGGGACCGACTCTATATGAAGGACTTTAGACTCCACATCCCTAACCCTCACAAGATGGTAAAGACACCCCTTAGAGATCAACTTACAGGCTTTAATGTAAGAGATGAATCTACCCTTGGCCACCACATCTTGAATTTCCCACTCAAGGACGGGTTTGTTTGGAAATTGGAATTTGACCCTATGGGTTCTACAATAAATAGAAGCATAGTATGCATCCAACTAATCCATCCCAACAATAATATCAAAATCAACCATGTATAACTCAACAAGATGACAAGGAAAGATTTTATGCAAGATGCAAATAGGACAAGCTCTATAAACTTTTCTAGCAACAATAGATGCACCAATAGAAGTAGACACCTCATATGACACATGCAACAACTCGGGGTCAACATGGAAATTTTGGGCAACAAATGTTGTAACAAAAGAAACAGTGGCGCCCGGATCAATTAATGCATAAATATCAAAGTCAATGATTTTCAACATACCGATAACAATATTGGGAACTTCATTAACCCCTTGCCTCCCATGCAAAGCATAGAACCAGTTTTGCCTTGGGATACCATCTTGCCGGCCACCTCTCCCCAAAGAAACCACATTAGCACCTTGTGGATGAACCTCTTTGCCCTTGTTACAATTTCGAGGGTAATCCAACTTTTTGTGACCCACCTCTCCACAACCAAAGCATGCATTAGTATCTCTCAAACATGGGCTCTTATGACCCCTTAAACACCTATGACACACTTCATTAGGAACCACAACCCCAATAGCTTGGGCCCTTTGAAAGTCATTGCCATCCTCCTTTGAAATGCATGAGTAGACCCTTGGCCTTTATGGAACCGGCCATCCTGTTGGAACTTACCCTAAAAAGGGGCCCTTTTGGCCTCATGACTCCTCCTCTTCCTCAATTTCTCTTCTTCCATTTATTTGGCATAGGTCATCAAACGGGACAAGTCCATATTACCGATCAACATAGTGGACTGGCATTCTTCACTTATTAAGTCGGACGCCCTCATCACAAATTTTTTCATTCTTGACCTTGGGTCGGCAACCAAGTGAGGAGCAAACTTTGAAAGTTGGTTGAACTTGAGGGCATATTCCCTCACAATCATTGACCCTTGTCTTAAATCATAAATTTCACCAATTTAGCTTCCCTAAGCTCAAGAGGGAAAAATCGATTAAGGAAAGCCACTTTGAACTCTTCCCAAAGCACCACATAGCCGACTCTCTTCTCTTTTTTCCATTGGTTGTACCATATTTGTGCTACCTCTTTTTGTTGGTAGGCCGCCAACTCCGCTTTTTCTTCCGGTCTCACACCCATGATAGCCAATTTCTTGTAGACCTCATCAATTAACTGTTGAGGCTCCTCATCTACCTTTGACCCATAGTATTTCGGGGGATTCTTTCTCATGAAATCTCACCCGAGAAGCCGGTGTCGGAGCATAGGGACTTGGGCCCCTTGATTGACTTAATTAGCCACCACTTATGTAAGCAAGGTGAGAGCACCCCTAAGCTTTCCATTAGCTGGTAGATCCTCGGGATGCGGGCTCGTCTTCCCCTCATATTAGGTATGATCTACCATAGCAAAGAACAATCATTAGGGGGACAGCTTACTTCAACTCTATAGCATGACTTAGAACATGAAGAAAGGAAACATTTCCTAAAACATTTCATAGCCTCCTACTCATAGTTGTGGTGCATAATACAATCATGAATAAGACTCTAACCAACGCAGTGTGTTGATCTCCGAGGATCTAACAACCTAGTGCTCTGACACCACCTTTTTCATGACCCAAGCCTAGGGCCTAGATGTGACCAGCAAATGGGGAACCCGAAAGAACCCCAAACAAGCCTCATAGCATATCGTCACACATCATTCGTCATGGAAGCAATTAGAATGACAATAAGAGATGAACGTAAACAATGGCAATTGGGACTAAGGGTAAACTTTCATATCATAAACATCAAGAGAGAATAGAGTCAAAGCTCATAACATAGATACATATCATGTCAAACAACACCTCTACTACATAGATAAGAGCGGGTGCCAAGACAAAAAAACCAGGCTCACCCTTATAGTCAATACATAAGTCAAAAAGAGAAAGTATTAGTACGTAGCAAGAGAACATAAGTAACGTCCCCTGAATGGAGGACTTACCAACAAGCTTGATAGAAGTCATACTAGCCACGTGGAGGAGGAGATGATCAAGCGGTACACGGGTTCCTACATGGTGACATCATGTAGCCATAGAGTATGTGTTAGTGCTTTTAAATTGTACTAAGTATATAAGATGCATTGCAATAATAGATAGGTAAATAATCGAAATGCTTAATTAGACAATATATGAGCATATGGCAATATGTCATGAATGGAAGATGCTTGAATTAAATCATATTTTCATAGAACATAATATATGTGGAGGGAGTGACAATTTCTTAGTGCAATCCAAGGACGATCACCCTCTTGGAGAGATGCATGAGGTACGACCCCCTTTATGAGGTTGTTGAGGTACAAACCCCCCAACGGGCAACATGGTTGATGGAGTATAAACCCCCCAATGAGGTTGATGGGTACAAACCCCCAACATGGTTGATGGATAGTCGCACCCTACCACCTGTGGTGACCAAAGTATAAACCCCCCAATAGGTTTAAGGGTACAAATCACAACAAGGTTGATGGATCATCGCACCCTACCACCCGTGGTGATCGGAGTACAAACCTCTAGATAGGTTATCAAGGTATGAACTTCTGGACACGGTTACCCTACTTGTGTCACAAGCCAACACTATATAGAATAATATCATTTATATATTCATCCCTCTCATCGTCATCTAGTCATCATATTTGTACATATATTTCATCATCATTCTATTCTCATTTCATCATCATATAACCATCATGAACATACATGCATTTCATCATCATTTCATCATCATTCTATCATCATTTCAATCATCATATCATCATCATAGACATACATGCATTTCATCATCATTCTTTCATCATATAGTCATTCAAGTCATAAGACAAGTATTGAGCCCTCAACTCCTCAATAAGCCATGACCGGACATTTTATCCAACAGTTAGAGGGTGTGTAGTGCTAGTATAAAACTATGCAATTCAAGAGTGAAACCATTCTAGTAAATTCTATGTAAAACCATCAATAGATATTTGGGAACACCTTCAAGCAACATACATCAAAATCTTTCAACAAATCTCACAATAGATCTTAGATTCATAGCCTAAAACATAGTAAAACAGTCACAATTTCATAAATCCCAACATAGTATACAGTGCTTTTTATAATAGATAAGACCTATGAATAATTCAACTTTAAATCATGAAATTTTGAGTAAAAAGAGCTTGGGTATCATGGCTGAAAGGAACCCATGAAAGAAACCCATATATCTTAGCTTTAGAGATGAACTTGATGAAGATTGGCGATGGAGAATTGAAGCTTGACTGAAAATCCTTAGATCCGGAAAGGGTTTTGAGACTTGATTCTAGAAGTAAAATATTGGCTAAGTGTTTGAATGAGTATTGGAGAATGTTTAGAATGATATGAGGGTGAAAAATGATTAAGTATAGGCATTTTCATGTTTGGAAACACTTAGGCCCAAGACTTAAAAGCATTTGACCGCAAGAAAATAACTGGGCAAAATTTACATAAGTCTGCATCTGGTCTACGATATGGACCTTTCGTGGAGGCTAAATTTACACATGTCCGCGATGGAGGCACATCGTGGTGCCATCGCGGACAGACACCGGATAAGCAAAATTGTGAAAATTACAATTTCTAATCGTTTGCTATTAAATTGGGGTTAGATCTATTTTCCACTCAAAATGACCCCTGAACAAGAATATGAAGTCGAATTTTCAATATCATTGAAAATTACAATTTTGGACACTTTTTGGGGTCATTTCAACTCAAAATATGGGGATGTCATAGTAGGGATAGAGATTTGTATGAATTCATTTAGCAAATAGAAATTAAGTTCTAAGTGGTGGGTAAGCATGACTCACGCTATGGAGATAGAAGGGTCTTAGGACTTTCCACATTTCCACGCCTCATCATGATCATATCATCATAACATATTACATATCATAGCATCCCAAACATAAGCATAACATACATGTATGAAGAATTTCATGATGTCCAATAATGCCTCTAGTACATAGAATAGGACAAGGGCCAATACATATCCAGGACTCACCCTCAAAGTAAAGACATAAAGTAAACATAACATGAAAGATGAATAGAATGTGGATCTTGTCCTTGGATGTAAAGGACTCACCACTAGTAATTCACTCGATCTAGTCTAACCATCAAGAGATGGATGAAGATAGTCTCTGGTTCCTACATGATTAGATCATGTAGGCAAAAGTATGTGTTAGTACGTGTGAATACACTAAGTTTTTAGGTATGCAAATGCTTATGAACATGTTAACTTGCAATCAATATCAGATGACGAGGGCACATATATAGAAGGAAGTATATATATAAGAAGGAGTATCATAACGAAATGCTTAAAAATTCATGATGCATGAATGTCTTAATACTTAACATATGGGGATGGAACCAAAACCGACATCTCAAACCCATGCAAGTTAATATATGAATCCACCGGGTGAATGCCTCCCACAGGATGAGAATAGAGTACTTGCCAAAGGTAGCATACACCATACCTTATGACCCAATTTTTTAAATATGATGGCCACCCTTCCTTACAGCCCGACCTTTTCGAAAAGGATTTTCATAACATAATCATCCATTGAAGTGGAATAAACATAAACCTACATTGGCACATAGTTATGATGAGGGAGACTTTACTTAAGGAACCCTTAGGTTGAGCCCCCATCTTCAATCTCATTCGATGTAGGTCATCATCCCAAGGGAATACATATGCATATACATGCTTTAAAAAGAGGCATAAGTCTTTCAAATCATTTTCATGCATACTTAGGCTTCAAAAATAAACATACTCCATAATCATGCATATTTGGGGTTAAAAATTCAAATCATACTTCAATTCATGAATACATGCCTAGGGGTAGCTCATTCATACTTGTATATGTTGGTAAATCCTCACGCATAAATGCTTAAAAGTCATATCATAGACATTATGTGATCACATGTCATGTCATAACCATACTTGCTTGAAATCATAGTCATAATCATTATTGGGTAGTAACGCACATCATAAATCATATGAAAATACTTTTTCATGCATGCATATGCCATGAGGAATGAAGGAATAGTATTGGTGTAAGACCCTACTTATGGGGGTAGGAGAGATACGAGGAATAAATTTAAAATTTGAAACTGTTGATATTTAAGAAAGGGTTTACGACTTATCTGATGGAGTACGTCCCATAAAGTGGATTCGTATAACCTGGCAGACTTGATGAAATTTGGAATCTTTCTAAAATTCAATCTATGACTTATTCGACGACCCGTAAAATCCTTTGTGTCATAGATGATATCATAGAATGGGAATCAGAGAAAGGGAGTCTCTGAAGTTCGGAGAAAAGGCCATCAAGCAAAACCCATCTATAGCTCATAGAATGTTCGACGGCCCGTAAATGAGGTCTCATAGACCTGTCTGGCCAAGATTTTATAGGGGTAAATTCGACCTTTTCTCTTTTTCTAAATCTAAGCTACGTCGTTTTGACCCCAATTATGTCCCTTATCATCTTATACAACCCTAATTCATTTCATTTCTCCTCATTCAAAAACATTTGAAGTCCCAAAACTCTCTCAAGCTCTTCAAGGATTTCAAGTTAAAGGGTGCAAGCTAGGGTTTCAGATCTTCCATCTCCAAATCAGGTTTCCTCCATCATAATCACCAAGTTATGTAAGTTTGATTGTGGAATCTTCCTTCCCAAAAGTCCAACCAACCTTCTTCTCAAACTACATGAGATTTATGGATTATTTTATGGGTATACATAAACTCTTGCTTATGGTGATATTATTACGCGTTGTGCACAGGATTTCTATTTGGGTTCTTCAAGCAATGATTATTTATGCTAAAACATTGTTGGGGTTTGAGAGTACGATGAATTTTGTGAAATTATAGTCATGTACTCTATGATGCCATGAAAAGCTATGAAGGTACTTATGGGTTTTAGTTGATTTTCATGATACCCAAAATAAGGGTTTTACTACAATGATAGTGGATTGATTTGAATACCTGTAAATGAATTGATTTTACTCCTATCTTGTCTCATACTCTTGAAATACATGAATTTAAGTACATGTGGCATATACCCACCATGTTTTACTAAATCTACATGATAAAGATTCTTGTGTTGTTGAAAGATTATTGCATAAATTTCAAGACAAACATTTTATGAAAAATTATAGGATCCTAAGCATGTAATGAATTCATGAAAAGTTCCTATGATTTGTGAGTAAAGTGTTGAGCCCTTATTCTATATATTCTACCGTCTTGTGAGTAATTAAAGTCTACGTGAAGCAGTCAAGCATGATAACTATTTTACCCTTATGTACTAACTAAAACTCACTAGAAGGGGTCAAGCATATCATATCTCCACCCTCATGTGTATTGCAATGCCTACTAGAAGGGGTCAAGTTTATGCCATATTTTCACCCTCTAGTACAAGGTATATGCCACATGTAGGGGTCAAGTATATGAATGAGATACTCATGTCATGTTATCATATGTTTACAATTTATGCAAGTATGATTAAAATTATGATTATTTCAAGTATTTCGTGGCACTAGGCTTAGTACCGAAAGAGGCTTAAGATGGGGGCTCGACCAAAGGGGCCCTTATATAAATTCTTGGTCTCTTAACTATGTGCTACCATAGGTTTATATTATTTCCCTAAATGGGCTTTACTAGTGGATCCATCTAGGACAAATTCTCCACCTTGTGGAGTCATGCTTGGTTAACCTTGGCAATTAGACCACTCCTTTATTCGATATAGAGTGAACATCGAGATTCCAAGTAGTAGCTCGCTTGGTCTTATATGTCGATTATGGTCTCCTCCAACATACGTATGTCATGTTATGGAAGCGTGTTTATATTCATGTATGTTTTAACTTGAGCATTGATCATACATATCATATTGAGCTCATGTCCATTCATTATGATTATGAATATTTATTGTTGTATCTTATGTTCCTTGTTGCATGGCACCCCGTATACTAGTATATTCCAAGTATTAATGCATACTTTTTGCCTACATGATCTAACAATGTAGGGACGAGAGCTCCTATTCATCCTCTTCCTCCTCATGGCTAGCCGGATCCGTTGAAGACTATATTAGTGAGTCGTCCATTTCAAGAACAATATCCACTTTACTTTCATCCTTGTTGACTTGTCTATTTTAGACTTTTATCTTTTGAGGGTCAGCCCGAGAGATGTCTTGGCCCCCATTCAACTCATGATTAGAGGTGTTGTTGGACATGGAAGTTTATGTATTGAGCTTGACTCCTATTATCTTTATGTAATTGTGAAGACTTCCCTTAGTCCCATTTCCCCTTTTTTGCTTGTTGTATGTGGATAGATTTGACGGAAGTCCCAAGTCCCTAAATGCCCCCATAGTGTGAGTCATACTTACCCGTCCCCTAGACTTATCTGCTATGTGATTCATATTTACTCCTCTTCCCTATAACATCCCCATAGTGTGCGTCCAAAGCCCCACTTCCCTTAGAGATTATGTGTTATGTTTTTACCTCTCTTTTATGTTTCCGCAAGAACCAAGGATGTGTTATGCATTCTTAAGAGGCTTGTTTAAGATTCCCTTTTAGGTTCCCATTTATCGTGTTACATTCAAGCCCTAGGCTTGGGTCATGACAAGCTTGGTATCAAAGCGCTAGGTTTGTAAGTGGAACTCAGAAATCTAACACACCATGTCAAGTAGATTCTTATTCATGGTTGTGAAGTGCGCCACAACTATGAATAGGAGGCTATGAGACGTTTTAGGAAATGGTTCACTTCTTCACTATCTATGTCGTGCCTTAGATTTAAAATCAGATTTCTTTCCCGAATGGGTGGTATTTTGCTCTTGTAGATCATGCCACAACCAATGAAAATGGCTTAAAGAGCTACCACGCTCGAGGAGGGTCCATCCATCCATATCCTCAAGCTCTCCAAGAGGAAGGGGTTACGCATGCCGAATATCAGACGTCAACTCCATGTTGGCACAAGCCATGACCAACCAATTGAACCAAGGAGCCTAAGGTCCTCATACTCCCACCCCGGCTTTGAGAGTTAGGGATTTAACAAGGATGAACCCACTAGAGTTCCATGGCTCCAAAATGGAGGAGGACCCCCAAGAATTCATTGATGAGATATACAAAGTGCTTACTATTATTGGCGTGAGTTCAGAGGATAAGGCAAAACTTGTGGCATAGGGTGTTACACGAGTTTGATTTACTCAATAGAAACCTGAGAGGGAGAATCATGATCCCATCCCATGGTAAGAATTTGAAGTCACCTTCCTCAACTGATTATTCCCTATTAAATTGAGAGAGGCGAAGATGATGGAGTTCATGAATCTCAAGTAAGGCTCCATGAGTGTGAGGGAGCATTCCTTCAAGTTTGACAAGCTCACTAAACATGCTCCTCACCTGGTTGCCGTCTGTAGGGCAAGGATGAACAAGTTTGTGTCGGGCTTGTCCGACTTGGTGAATGAAGAATGTCGCACCACTATGCTTGTAGGTGATATGGACTTGTCTCGGCTCATGACTTATGCTGAGCAACTTGAAAGTGAAAATCATAGGAAAAGAATGAGTGGGGAGCCCAAGAGGGCTTGGTATGATGGTGGCTTCTAAGGTGTTAAAGGTGGCATTTCCAATAAGTTCACAAATTCCAAGTCCATGGATCCTCCAATTCTCAAAACAAAAGATTCACTAATGATAGGGTGCATAACCCTAAGGTTCAAGGTGGCACTAGTGGGATGACTCTTCCGAGGTTCCCAAAATATGGAAGGAATCAAGGTGGCAAATGCTTGTCGAATGCTTGCTATAGGTGTGGGAAAGTAGGCTACAAGATTGTTGATTGTCCCCATGCTTAAAACAAGGGGAAGGATGACATCCTCAAGGACAAGGTGCTCATGTTGATCAAAGGACAAAAGAAGGCCAACAAGGGGGTGCTTAACTTTACAATCGATTTTATGCCCTTCAAGGGAGGCAAGGAGTGGAGGAGGTGCCCGATGTTATTACCGGCATGTTAAAGGTTTATGATTATGATGTACATGCCTTATTGGATCAGGGTGTTACTCTCTCTTTCATTACTCTATTTGTCGCTAACATACATCATGTGTGTCCCGAATTGTTGTGTAAACCCATTGAAGTGTCTACCCCTGTTGATGCGTCCATTATTGCTAGAAGAGTCTGTAGGGCTTATCTCGTATCTATATTGCATAAAAATTGTCTAGTCATTTTGTTGAACTTGACATGGTGGATTTTGATGACATCCTTTGATGGATTGATTACTGCATATCTTGCTTCCATTGATTGTGGGACTCGTAAGGTTAAGTTCCAATTTCGTAATGAGCGCCTCCTTGAGTGGGAAGGTCATAATTCAGCAGTTAAGGATAGGTTCATTTCTTGTCTTAAGGCCCACAAATTAATTTCTAAGGGTCGCATTTTTCCATCTCATTATGGTCCAGGATATTGAGTATAAAGTCCCTCTCATCGAGTCAGTTCGGGTGGTCAATGAGTTTCTGGATGTATTTCCTGAAGAACTTCCTGGTGTCCCTACCAAAAGGGAGATAGATTTTGGTATAGATCTCCTCCCTGATACTCGACCCATTTCCATTCCTCCTTACCGTATGGCCCTGGCGGAGTTGAAATAAAGGACCAATTAAAGGATTTATTGGAGAAGGGTTTTATAAGGCCTAGTAAGTCACCTTGTGGTGTACCGATGTTATTTATAAAGAAGAAAGACGGTTCACTTAGAATATGCATGGATTATCAACAACTAAATAAGGTCACAATAAAGAACAAGTATCCCTTACCAAGGATAGATGACCTATTTGATCAACTACAAGGGGTTAGTCATTTTTCTAAGATTGACCTTTGGTTCGGATACCACCAAATGACGGTAAAGGAGTGTGATATTCCCAACACGGCTTTCCCGAAGTCGATATGGGAATTTTGAATTTGTAGTAATGTCATTTGGCTTACTTAATGCACCAGCCATATTTATGATCTCATGAATAGGGTCTTTAAACCCTACCTTGACATATTCGTGGTGGTCTTCATAGATAATATGTTGATAATTAGTCCTGAAGTGAAAAAGAGCATGTTAAGCATTTGAGAGTAGTGTTGCAAACGTTGAGGGATGAGAATTTGTTTGCTAAATTTGATAAATGTGAATTTTGGTTGAAGGAAGTGCATTCCTAGGGCAAGTGGTGTCGGGTGATAGAATTAAAGTGGACCCTAAGAAAAAGAAAGTGACAAGGAATTGGCCTAGGCCCTTGACTCCCTTGGATATTAGGAGATTCTTGGGCTTAGCGGGTTATTATCGGGGGTTTGTAAATGCTTTCACCTCAATTGCTTCCCCTTTGACAAAATTGACTTGAGAGAAGACAAATTTTGTTTGGACAGATGAATGTGAAAGGAGTTTTCAAACTTTGAAAGATAAGCTTATATCCACTCCTATTTTGGTTCTACCAGAAGGGTTAGAAGGTGTTTGTGGTTTATTATCATGCTTTAAGAATTGTTTTAGGGTGTGGGTTAGTGCACCGTGGCAGAGTCATAGCATATGCTTCTCAAAAATTGAAGGTGCATGAGCGTAATTATCTCACCCACGATGTTGATTTAGCGGCAGTGGTATTTGCTTTGAAAATATGGTGTCATTATTTGTATGGGGTTCATGTGGATGTGTTCACCGACCAAAAAAGTCTCCAATACATGTTCACACAAAAAGATCTTAATTTGAGGTCTTAACCAACATAGACCAAGCGAGCTACCACTTGGAATCCAAGGCATGTCAACCTCTTGGTAAGGTGATAGAGGCATGTCACCCCTCGAGAAGGTGATCGAGGCATGTCACCTCATAGGCAAGGTGTGGTCTACTTGCCATGGTAAACCATGCAATGAATAATCCAAGGCATGTCACCCCCTCGTCAAGGTGTGATATGGCTAGATGGATCTACTAGTATAGCAAGGGAAAAATGATAATCCTATGGTGGCATATAGTTTAGAATCTAAAGACTTTATACAAGCACCCCTTGAGTTGAGCCCCCGCCTTAAGCCTTAATCAGTGTTAAGTCAAATCCCATGGAATAGTTGAAATAATCATATCCTTTAATAACTTGTAAGAGACACGATAACATGACATGAGTCACTCTTAAATATGTTTGATCTCTATTAGTGAGCCTAACTTGAACATGAGAGTAGATCATAATCATACATGAACCCTTGCTTTAACATGAATGGCTCACAAGAGGTAAAATGTTGAAATAGGGCTAAACTTGATACTTACAACATCATAGATACTTTTAATGACTTCAATACATGCTTGAAGCCCTTAATCATCATATAGTCACATGACTTGTAAATCATGTAATAGATCATCAATTACTTGAGAATTCTTGTCATGTCATTTTATCAAACACATGGCGGTTTCATGATACTTGTTCAAAATCATGCAATTCAAGAGTGAAATAATGAGTAAACCCAATGCAAATCAACCCACCAACATGGTAGTAAGACCCTCATATAGGATATCTTGAAATTCATCACAAAAGCTCATAATAGTGTATAGTTTCATTGCTCAAAACATGCATAATCTCAATGGACAAAGTCAATTTATGGAGTAAGCTTGAAATAGACATTCATGCACAATCAATCAATACTTCATAAAACCCCAACATAATTTATGCTCATAATTCATAATAAGAGATACCCATAGGTAATACAACTTGAAATCATGCAATTTTCTTAAAAAGAGAAGGTTGGACTCCATTGGTGAAGGGACCAATGGATAAAGACCCATATACCTTAAACCTTGAATTCCTTGAGGTGAACTTGAAGTAGACTTAGAACTTGAAATGAGTCCTTGAATCCCAAAATTGAGGTTGAAATCCTTAGATTTAAATGAGAGAATTGATGGAGTCTTAGAGAGGTTTTAGAGAGAGTTTTGTGAACTAAAGAGTTGAAAAGTGGCTAAGTATGGGTGATTTCACATTTAAGTGGGCATGGGGCTATGACCCCAATACCCTTGGACGAAATAAGAAAACCAAGGAAAATGTTACACTGGTCCACGCCCCTAGCACGACGTGAACCGATCGCACCTAGCCAAATACACTACTTTGCACCCCTAGCGGGTGGCAATTAGGACGTGCATAGCCACTAGAATTTGAAAATTAGCGAAAATTATTTTTCGCTATGGGTCTTCTAAAATCCTCGTTATACCTATCTCCCACTCAATTATTCCCCCTGATCAATAATATGAAGTCGTATTTTTGAAATCACGCACGGATTTTTAGATATATGGAAATAATGATTATAGGGCATTTGGAAGCACATGAGGGGTGTTTCAATATCTCCTCCTTGGGACATTCATCCCCGAATATAAAAGAAACATGTGTAAGTGAAGTAAACATGAAGATTTTAGCACTACATGAATGCAACAAATGCACTTAAACATCATTTTTCAAAAGTCTCAAGCTAAATGTCAAAAATCACCATGAACTTGTTACCATAAACATGATTGCATGCAAAATGACATGAGGATTGAAACTTAAGACTAGAAATTAGAGAAGGGAGTTAATTTATTACCTTCGACTTGAGTAGAGTGAAAGAGATATGGGTATCAATTTTTCATGTCCGCCTCGGCTTCCCATGTGGCACTTTCAACTTGTTGATTCCTCGAAAGGACCTTGACGGATGCTACATCTTTGTTTCTCAACCTCTTCACTAGTCTATCCAAAATCTCCAGCGAGACCTCCTCAAAGATCAAATTATCTTCCATAATACCTACAACCTACTAAAGGCACTACAGCACCTGGGTCACCCACACACTTCCTCAACATGGACACATGGAAGACCGGATGAACCATATTCATCTCCATGGGCAACTCTAACTCATATGCAACCTTACCAACTCTCCTCAAAACTCTATAAGGACACATAAACCTTGGGTTTAATTTCCCTTTCTTGGGAAACCTGAGACTTTCAAGTAAACTCAATCACCAACCTTAAACTCAAGATCTCTTCTTCTCACATCGGAGTAGGACTTTTGTCTAGTTTGGGTTATTTTGAAACTCTCCCTTATCAACCTCACCTTCTCCAAGGCTTCCATAACCAATTTCGGACCTAGCAACGCCATCTCCCTCACTCAAACCATCCAACGGGGGATCTACAATGCCTACCATATAAAGCTTTAAAGGGAGTCATGCCAATGCTTGAGTGGTAGCAATTGTTGTAAGCAAACTCTATAAGTGGAAGATGTTCATCCCAACTACCTAAGCATATCCTTAAGAGTTTGGATAGTCCTTTCGGCTTGGCCAGATGTTTGAGGATGAAAAGTCATGCTAAGCTTAACCTTGGTACCAAGACCCTTTTGGAAGGATCTCCAAAATGAGAAGTGAATTGAGCACCACGATCCGAAATGATAGACAAGGGCACCC
Source organism: Solanum clarkiae (assembly GCA_011800125.2). NCBI lineage: Eukaryota > Viridiplantae > Streptophyta > Magnoliopsida > Solanales > Solanaceae > Solanum > Solanum clarkiae. Next base: position 17,011,238 of record JAABOM020000110.1, on the reverse strand, counting down.
CATGCAATCTAACCAACTTATGAATATACAACTAAGCATAATATTCGGCACCATAAGTGGTTTTGACTAGTAGAATGTGAGTCGACTTTGTCACTCTATCCATAACAACCCAAATAGAGTAAAAGTGTCTCCTAGTCTTAGGCAACCCAACCACAAAATCCATGTTGATCTCTTCCCACTTCCAAGTAGGAACTTCTATATCTTGGGCTAGGCCACCCGGCCTTTGATCTTCGGCCTTTACTTGTTGACAATTATGACATCCGAATACAAACTTGGCAATATCCCTTTTCATGTCATCCCACCAATACACCTCCCTTAAGTCTTTATACATCTTTGTGGAAGCGGGGTGAATAGAATAAGATGAATTATGGGCCTCCTTCAAAATTAACTCTCTTAAGTCATCAACATTAGGTACACACAACCAACCTTGGTACCTAAGGGAACCATCGTCCCCTTGGGAGAAAACCTCCACTTTACTATCCTTCACCAAGGCCTTCAACTCTAGCAAGGTAGGCTCAAGATCTTGTTTTGACTTCACTTCCTCAATCAAAGAAGATTTAGAACCATCAACAACCACCACACCACCATTTTCAACTTTACCCAACCTAACCCCCAACATAGCCAACCGGTAAACTTCTTTAGCCACTTCCTTACCACCATCATCAATATGATTTGGGCTACCCATGGACACTCTACTTAGAGCATCGGCCACAACATTACATTTGTCGGTCATGTCATAATCCTTAAGGAGCTCTAACCACCTTCTTTGTCTCAAGTTAAGATCTTTTTATGTGAACACATATTGGAGATTCTCGTGTTCAGTAAACACATCAACATGAACCCCACACAAATAGTAATGCCAAATTTTTCAAAGCAAACCCCACGACCGCCAATTCGAGATCATGGGTGGGATAATTTTGTTCATGCACCTTAATTTGCCTAGAGGCATATGCTATTACCTTACCATTTTGCATCAAAACACACCCCAAATCAATTCTTGAGGCGCCACAATAAACCACAAAACCTTCCAACCTTTCCGGTAGAGCCAAGATAGGAGTGGAGACAAGCTTATCTTTCAAAGCCTAAAAACTCTTTTCACATTCAGCAGTCCACCAAATTTTTCCTTTTTTTGGGTCGACTTTGTCATAGGGGAAGCAATAGAAGAAAAGTCATTCATAAACCTCCTGTAGTAACCCGCCAAACCCAAGAAACTCCTAATATCCAATGGAGTCAAGGGTCTAGGCTAATTTCTTATCACCTCCATCTTCTTAGGATCTACCTTAATGCATCTCCCGACACCACATGCCAACATCTTTCAACCAAAATTCACACTTTTCATACGTAGAAAACAACCTCTCATCCCTCAAGATTTGCAACACCACCCTCAAGTGATTCACATGTTCTTCCTCACTCTGGAATAAATCAATATATCATCAATAAAGACCACCACAAACATATTAAGGTAGGGTTTAAAGACCCTATTCATGAGATCCATAAATATAGTCAGTGTATTAGTCAAGCCAAAAAAACATTACCACAAATTCAAAGTGCCCATACCTAGTCCAAAAAGTCGTCTTGGGAATATCACACTCACTCACCTTCACTTGGTGGTATATGGACTGAAGATCAATCTTAGAAAAGTGACTAGCCTCTTGTAGTTGATCAAAAAGTCATCAATCCTTGGTAGAGGGTACTTGTTCTTTATGGTAACCCTATTAATTTGCCAGTAGTCAATGTACATTCTAAGGGAACCATCCTTTTTCCTTACAAACAACACCGATGCACCCCAAGGTGACTTGATAGGCCTTATGAAACCCTTCTTCAATAAATCCCTCAATTGATCCTTCAATACTTCAACTCCGCCAGGGCCATATGGTAAGGGGGTATAGAAATGGGTTGCATATTGGGAAGGAGGTCTAAACAAAAGTTAATTTCCCTTTTAGGAGGAACACCGGGAAGCTCATTGAGAAAGACATCAAGAAACTCATTGACCACCGGAACTGACTCAATAGGAAGGACCTTAGATTCAACATCTCTAACCCTCACAAGATGATAAAGGCAACTCTTAGAAATCAACTTTTGGATTTTAAGACAAGAAATGAATCTACTGTTGACCACCAGATTACATCTTCCCGACTCAAAAAGGGGCTCATTAGGGAATTAGAATTTAATCTTATGGGTTCTACAATCAATAGAAGCATTATATCCATGTAACTAATCCATCCCAAGAATAATATCAAAATCCACCATATCTAATTCAACAAAATAACAAGGTAACACCTTATCCAATATGAACACGGGTTAATTTCTAGACTCTTTTAGCAACAATGGACTCATCAACAGGGGTAGACACTTCATAAGGTTCACACAACAATTTGGAACTCACATGAAGCTTTTTGGCAACAAAAGGAGTAATGAAGTAAAGAGTGGCATTCAGATCTACCAAAGCATACACATCAATCTCAAAAACCTTTAACATACCGGTGATGACATCGGGCACCTCATCCATCCCTTGCCTTCCTTGGAGAGCATAAAACCTATTTTGCCTTGGAGTACCCCCTCGTTGGCCTCCTTTTGCCCTTTGACCCGCATTAGTAACTTGGCCTTGAGGACGACCATATCTACCTTTGTTTTGAGCATGAGGACAATCACCAACCTTGTGACCCACTTCACCACAACCATAGCAAGCATTAGAGTTTCTCAAAGATGGGCCACTATGGTTTCTACCACACTTTTGGCACTTGGGATTAGACAGTCCACCATTACCACCTTGGAAACTTGGGTTATCATTAGCAAATCTCTTGTTAGTAGCATTGGAAGACCCGTGGCCTTGGAACTTGTGGCCTTGAGGAAACCAGCCACCCTTAGAACCTTAGAAACCACCTTCAAGTCACGCCCTCTTCGACTAACCACTTCTTCTCTTTCTAAGTTTTTCCCCTTCTAGTTGTTTGACATATGTCATGAGCTGAGACAAATCCATATCACACACTAGCATGGCAGTATAACACTTCTCATTAACCAATTCGGACACCACCGACACAAATTTTTTCATTCTAGCTCTAGGGTCGGCCACCAAATGTGGAGCATACTTGGAAAGCTTGTTGAACTTGAAGGCATACTCCCTCATACTTATGGAACCTTGCTTAAGGTTCATAAACTCCATCATCTTAGCCTCTCTTAGCTTGATTGGAAAGAATCGATTGAGGAATGCGGCTTTGAACTCCTCCCAAAGAATAGCATTATCATCTTTTCTCTCTAATTTCCATTGAGTAAATCAAATTTGGGCCACACCTTTGAGTTGGTAGGCCATTATCTCCACTTTCTCCTTTGAATTGACCCCCATGATAGATGGATACACCACATCGATGAACTCTTGGGGATCTTCTTCCGCCTTGGACTCACAAAACTCGGGTGGATTCATTCTTGTGAAATCCCTCACCCTTGAGGTCGAAGTATAAGCATGTGGGGCTTGGGCACCTTGGTTCATTTGGTTGGTCAAAGAACGAGCAAACATTGTGATGGCATACACGAACTCTTCTGGGGATACCCCCTCCATCTTGAGTAGCTAGAGGAGTGGGAGGGGCCGGTTGCTCCTGGGGTGACAGGAGGAGGATGATCAAAGGTTTCTCTGAGAATCGAAATTAAGGACTTACCAAAGCTTTCTCTGAGAATCGAACTAGCTGCGGGGAGGAGGATGATCAAAAGGAGCTCCAGACCTACATGGTGATATCATGTAGGCATAGAATATGCATTAGTACGTTTGAATATACTAATTATACGGGATGCAATGCAACAAGGATATAAGTCATCATATTCGAAATGCATACATATAAGCAATAGATATAATCTCAATATGACATGAATGATCAATACTTGTAATAACCCATGCTTGTCAAACGTTCAACTTGCATAGTACATAATACCTGTGCGGGAAGAGAAAAAACAAGCAAAATGTCAAGACCCAAGCCTAGGGCCTAGATGTGACATGGTGCATGGGGAAACCGAAGGGGCCCCAAGAAAGCCTCTTAACATATCATTAAACACCATTGTTCGCAAAAGAAATTAAACAACATAATTAGATTAGAAATAATAGAAAAGAGGCTAAAAGGAAACTTTCATAACATAAATATCAAAACGAGAGAGTCAAGGCTTAGTACATAACATGTCCAGCAACACCTCTAAAACTTAGATAGGAGCCGGGGCCAAGACAAGCAATCGGGCTCACCCTCATAATCAATGCATACATAAAAGAAAGATAGTTTTAGTATATAACATAAGATCATAGACATTGTCCCCGGAATGGAGGACTCACTAACTAGCTTGAGAGAAATCATATAGCCACGTGGAGAAAGATGCTAAAGGTGGGGCTCTGGTTCCTACATGGTGACATCATGTAGGCATAGAGTATGCGTTAGTATGTTTGAATGTACTAAGTATGTAGGATACAATGCAACAAGAGATAAGCAACATTATCGAAATGCATAACATAGATAATGAATAAACATGTAGTAATATGGCATGCATGGAAGATGTTTGAAGTAAATCATGCTTACATAAAACATAATATATGTGCAAGAAGAGACCATCCTTATAGAATTCATAGTCTATTGAGGTGCCAGCCCCTCAATTTGTCGGTGGATCGTCTCACCCTATCACCCATGGTGATTGAGGTACCAACCCCTCAATTGGTTGGTAGATCGTCTCACCCTACCATCCGTGGTGATTGAGGTACCAACACCTTAATTGGTTGGTGGATCATCTCACCCTACCACCGATGGTGATTGAGGTACCAAACCCTCAATTAGTTGGTGAATCATCTCACCCTACCACCCATGGTGATTGAGGTACCAACCCCTTAATTGGTTGGTGGATCATCTCACCCTACCACCCGTGGTGATTGAGGTACAAACCCCTCAATTGGTTGGTAGATCATCTCACCCTACCACCCTTGGTGATTGAGGTACCAACCCCTCAAACCACTTATCAAGGTACAAACCTTTCAACATGTTTATCAATGTACAAACACCTCAACATGGTTATCAATGTACAAACCCCTCGACATGGTTACCTAAGCTCACAACCCTCCGAGTGGGGATGGTCAATTCCCAACATGATATAGGAGAATATCATTTACCTACATTCCTTTCATCATCATAAAGTCATTCAACTCATAAGACATGCATTGGACCTTCAATTCCTCAAGAAATCGTAACTGGATATTTTATCAAACACTTAGCGGGTGTGTAGTTCTAATGAAAAACCCTGCAATTTAGGGATGAAAACATGCAAGAAATTCAATGTAAAACCATCCATAAATACTTGGTAACACCCTCAAATAATATACATCAAAATCCTTTATCAAATCCCACAACGGGTCTTAGATTCGTAGCTCAAAACATGCTAAAACAGTCATAATTTCATGAAATCCCAACATAGTTCATAGTCTAATTCATAATAAGTAAGACCCATAAGTAAATCAACTTGAAATCATGAAATTTAGATTTAAAAAAAAAGGAGCTTGGGGATCATAGGTGGAAGAACCCAGTGGATGAAACCCTATACCTTGACTTTGGAGAATTTATGATGGAGATTAGAAATGGAGACTTGAAGCTTGAGTGAATTCCTTAAAATCCGGAAGAGATTTGGACACTTGAATTTTGAGGGAACTATTGATCTAAGGGTTTTAGAGAGTATTGGGGAATGTCTTGTATGATATGAAGGCAAAATATGGCTAATTATAGGTGTTTTCACGTATGGGAGGACTTAGCCCCAAGATCCAAAAACCTTGGACCGAGATAAAATCACTAGCAACAAAACACATAAGTGCATAAGTTCATGTCTGGTCTGCGATGCAAACCTATCACAGAGTCACTTCTTACACAGGTCCGCAATGCCTGCGCGTCGCAAATCGATTTTGGAAATCAAAATTTTGGGAAAATGAAATTGCAATTCATTTGCTATAAAATCGGGGTTATACCCATTTCCCACTCAATTTGACTCCCTGATCAAGAATATGAAGTCAGATTTTTGATATCACCCACGGATTTTGAGTTATATGGAAATTACTATTTCGGGCACTTCTGAGGCACATTTTTGGGCACTTTTGGGGTCGTTTCAATATCTCCCCCTTGGGAATCATCCCCAAATTCAAATAAATGTATATGAGAAGAGTAATCATGAATAAATCAACCCAAACAAGAATGCAACAACACACTTATACACTATTTTCAAAAATCTCAACATAGGTGTTAAAATCACCATAAACTTTGTCAATAAAAACATGAATGCATGAAAATGACTTAGGGGCTGAAACATGAAACATGAAATCACATAAAAGACTTAGAATTAGTAACTTAGGCTTGAGTAGGATGGAAGAGATAAGGGTATCGCTTTTGCATGTCCGCTTCGGTCTCCCATGTAGCACTTCGGCTTGTTCATTCCTCCAAAGGACCTTAGCAGAAGCCACATCCTTGTTCCTCAACCTCTTCACTTGTCTATCCAAAATCTGAACTAGAACCTCTTCATAAGTCAAGTTGTCTTCAACAACACCCACAACATCAAGAGGCACAATTGCATTAGGGTCTCCCACACATTTCCTCAACATGGATATGTGAAAGACCGGATGAAGCAAATCCATCTCACTAGGCAATTCCAACTCATAAGCTACCTTGCCAATACCCATCATTACCCTATAAGTACCCACATATCTCAAACTCAACTTGCCCTTCTTACCAAAACGAATCACATCCTTCATGAGTGACACCTTCAAATAGACCAATCAGTAACTTTGAATTCAAAATCCTTTCTCCTCGCATCGGCATAGGACCTTTGATGAATTTGGTATGTCTTCAACCTTTTTCCAATTATCCTATTCTCAAGAGCCTCCATAACCAGATCTGGATCCAACAAAGCCACCTCTCAAACTTCAAACCACCCAACCAGTGATCTACAACGTCTACCATAGAGAGCCTCAAAATGAGCCATACCAATGCTAGAATGATAGCTATTGTTATAAGCAAACTCAATCAATAGAAGATCATCATTCGACATACTCTTAAACTCCAATACATAAGCCCTAAGCATATCCTCAAGTGTTTGGATAGTTCTTTCGACTTGGCCATCCATTTGAGGGTGAAAGGTCGTACTAAGTTTTACTCTTGTACCAAGCCTTCAAAGGACCTCCAAAAATATGAAGTAAATTGAGCAACACAATCTGATATAATGGACAAAGGAACCCCATATAACCTTACCAAGTTCATGAATGTACAACCTATCATAATATTCAGCCCTATATATGGTCTTAGCTGGTAGAAAGTGAGCCGATTTCGTCATCCTATCAACCACAACCCAAATGGAATCAAAACCCTTTCTAGTCTTGGATAGCCCAACCACAAAATTCATATTAATCTCTTGCCACTTTCAAGTAGGAATCTCTAAGTCTTGTGCAAGGCCACCCGGCCTGTGGTACTCGGCTTTGACTTGCCGGTAACTATGATAATAGGATACAAATTTGGCAATGTCCCTCTTCATAACTTCCAACCAAAACACCTCTCTTAAATCTTTATACATCTTGGTAGAACCGAGGTGGATAGAATAGGAAGAACCATGAACCTCATCAAGAATCTTTGATGAATCTTTTCTCTCTAGCCATCAACACAAGGCACACATAACCTACCTTGGTATCTAAGGACACCATTTCCCCCTTGGGAGAAAACCTCTACCTTACCACCCTTTACCAATGTCTTTAATTCTAACAAAGTGGGGTCAAGATCTTGCTTAGCTTTCACTTCCTCAACCAATGAAGATTTAGAGCCATCAACCACCACAACACCCCCATTACCCATCTCTTCAAACCTAACCTCCAATTTAGACAACCAATGGACCTTCCTAGCCACCCTTTTACCACCACCATCAACATGGGCTAGGCTAGCCATGGACACGCTACTCAAAGCATCCGCCACAATATTAGCCTTACTGGGATGATAATGCACACTCATATCATAATCCTTAAGGAGTTCTAACCCCCTTATTTGCCTCAAGTTGAGATCCTTTTGAGTGAACACATATTGGAGACTCTTATTGTAACACCCCACATCTTACAATACTAGTTCTATGCAAGTGAAACATGATATGGTTTGGTCAAATTAGTGCTCATTTTTAAAAGTGCTTGAATCTCGAATTAGAGGGCGATATGTATGTCTAAAGCTTAAGAGGGTCGAGTGTATACACGTTTTATGTCCAATTGAGGAGATCACGGCCCTAAACACAGTGATACAATTGAGGTGCTTGCAGGACTTAGGAAGCTAGCAGGTGAGTCACCAACTTTCTTAGCTTAAATTTGCTAGCTAAACGGAGACGAGGCCCCAATGGCGAATTTGTCCAAGTCCGATTAGGAATAAAGTTCGTGTTAAGGGTGTAACTTTAGCCCAGGTTTTAGCATCATAATTGAACTATATTTTCAGCCAAATAAGGATATTAAAAGTGCCCAAAGACATCACAATTTCTTTGATAATTTGGGCCCAAAACTAACTAAGAGAAAGGGGGAAAAATGGGCAGCAAAGGCCCATTAATTTGGAGCCCCTTAAGGTCCAAGTGAAAGGAGTAAGAAGCTGCATCACCAACTTAATATATTAAGGCTAAGAAGTCAAAATTAAGTCGTCCAAGAGGTCTTTTAAAAGGGGTGAAGACAGCCCCCGAAAGTCACTTCAACTTGGACAAAAAAAAATCTTCTTTCTTGTTATTTTTTGCCCTCTTTCAAAGTGTGAAAAATAGGCCTCAAAACCTTACAAGGATTTCTAAAGAAGATCTAAACCTTGAGTTCAAAGTAAGTAAATCTACTTATGCACTTAGTATGTTTTTTTTATAAAAACCAAAGAAGTAAGCTAACTATACATGTGTTGAAAATTTTGGACAGCATGTATCCTAAGGATTGTGGTATAGTTTTCATGTTAATTAAGAGGCTTTTCTCTTCTTGGTTGGCTGTATTATGAAGTAAAATTTATGTATTTAACAAAAGTTGATTTGATAGTTATGTAACCAGGCTGCTTCACCACTGTTACAGTCCGCAAAGATGACTTATTGTAGGATATCTTAATTGTACACGTAAAAGAAACTTATGAGCTGATAATTAGAAATTGTTGTTTCACGACCTTCACCTAATTTGGGACTATTTGTGGACTATTTTAAGACTAGTTTTATGTGTAAAAAAACATTGGATACAGTTTGGGTAAAGTTGAAATAGATTCGGGATTGTTGACGTCGAAATGTAGCGAAGGGATGTAACGTTATGCTGCCTATTTGTATGTTGTGTAGAATCGTTACGTGTTGTACTTTGTAGGCTGTTGTAAGACTGATATGGCACTGAAATAGGCTGCACATGATATGTATATGAGAAGGTGTATCAGAAAATATGATTAGAGGCGGAAAGGTTGAAAGAATACGCTCGGGTTTACAATTATACGCTTGCTGCCTGAATGTTGTTTTTTTAATGAGATTGGGATGCAAAGATGTATCTATTGGCTGCTAATGCTAGTTTTATCATCTGCTATGTTATAGATAAATATTAGGAGGAAGGGAAGGCTATCTCGAGGTAATAGCGAGGTCATACAGTGAGGTATATAAGGCTACTCGATTTCGCATTATTTGACATGAAACATAGATCCCTCCTTGGCACATAAAGGCACTCACCAACTCTGACACAACTATTAACCGTGTCGCAACTCTTTCACATGTTCATATTCTCCCATACATAGTCACCTTTAAATCTGCATACATACTTAGATACCAAGATACACGATTTTGTTCTACTAAATAAAGTTCATGTCTTGTTCTACCTCCTATGCATTTCATTATTTCTGTAACCTGCTCCTTTCATTGTGGTGTTGTCTTTTGTTACTATTTACATGTCATAAGTTGTATCTACAGTCCTACAGCTCCAATATTACAACCACCAAAAGAATCATCTTAAGGGTAATTGAAAGATAAAGTAAAGCATATTGCTTGTTGATGGGTGCTAACCCGAGGGGTAGAAGAATCACCTAGTCAGGGTCGATCCTATCATGGGGGTAGCTCAAGGGGTGAAAGGAAAAGCATAACCAGGGTCGATCCCGATATAGATTTACCACTTATCAGCTGGTCATTTGTATTACATGTTGTGCATAGATATACAATAAAATTAAAGTAACAAAAAGAACATAAAGTACATGATTTCACAGTATAACTAAGGGGTGGTCTCTTATCCTACACTAGTGCTTAGTTTCATTTGAGTTGTTGCTTCATATACAGTATTTTCTGCATTACATATTCAGTACATTATCTCATATTAATGTCCCTTACAGGGGACCTGTATTTCATGCTGCAGGTACAGGTGCTAGTAGATCTCCCCAGTAGGAGTATAGGATATCCAGCTGTTGTTACCAAGCTCCAGGTTACTTTGAAGCTTTGTAAGTCTAGAGCTTATATTTTTGTATTATATAGTTAGTCGAGGCGGGGCCTATCCCGACCCTTATCAGATATTTTTCCTTATCTAGAGGCTTTGTAGACTATGTAAACTAAAGTATGGTCATGTCTCGTACTTTAAACACCGTGGCCCCAACACCCTAGCCATATGCATTTCCTTTTGGCTTGTTATCACTATTTATTTTCTTAAAGGCATGTCAAATGTAGAAATCCCTTATAATATGTATAGAAAGCGCATGGATACAGGTTAGTTCTCCCAAGCCTTATTGGAAATGGGTGCCAGTCCGCCCTAACGGGACTTTGGGCGTGACACTTATGATCAGTAAACACATCAACATTCACCACATACAAATAATGGCGCAAAATATTCAAAGAAAAAATCACGGCAGCTAATTCAAAATCATGGGTAGGAGAATTCTTCTCATGTACTTTGAGTTGTCCAGAAGCATAGGCTATCACCTTACCATTTTGCATCAACACACAACCCAAACCAATCCTTAAGCTTCGCAATACACAACAAATCCTTCTAGCCCTTTCAATATTGACAATATAGGAGCGGATACAAGCTTATCTTTCAAGATTCGAAAACTCTTTTCACACTCATCAATCCACACAAAACTTAGCCTTCTTTTGAGTCAACTTAGTCATGGGAGAAGCAACAGATGAGAACCCATTCACAAACCTCCGATAGTAACCCGCTAAGTCTAAGAAACTAGTAATGTCCGATAGGGTCAATGGTCTAGACAAATTTTTAATTACATCTGACGTTTTAGGGTCCACCTTAATACCATCGCCCAACACAATATGACCTAGAAAGTCAACCTCTTTCAACCAAAATTCACACTTCTTATATTTAGCATACAACTTCTCTTCCCTCAATCTTTGTAGCACTACCCTCAAATGAGCCATATGTTCCTCATCATTATGAGAATAGATCGAAATATCATCAATGGAAACCACCACAAACAAATCAAGGTAGGGTTTAAAGGCCCTATTCATAAGGTCCATAAAGATTGTCGGTGCATTGGTCAACCCAAAAGACATAACCACAAATTCATACTGCACATACCTAGTTTGGAAGGAGGTCTTGGGAACGCCATGCTACCTCACCTTCACTTGATGATACCATGACCGAAAATCAATCTTAGAGAAGTGGCTAGCCCCTTGAAGTTGGTCAAACAAATCATTAATCCTTTGAAGAGGATACTTATTCTTTATGGTGACCCTATTAAGTTATTGGTAATCAATGCACATTCTAAGGGACTCATCCTTCTTTAAAACAACACCGGTTCACCCCAAGTTTATTGGCTATGCCTAATGAAACTCTTCTCCAACAAATCCCTCAATTGCTCCTTCAACTCCTTTAACTCCTCGGGGCCCTACGGTAAGGGGGAATAGAAAAAGGTTGAGTATTGGAGAGGAGTTCTATACTAAAGTCTATCTCCCTTTCGGGAGGAACACTGGGAAGGTCATTTGGAAAGACATCAAGGAACTCATTAACCACCAGAATCGACTCTATGAGAAGGACTTTGGACTCTACATCCCCAACCCTCACAAGATGATAAAGGCATCCCTTAGAGATCAAATTTTGGGATTTAATGTAAGAGATAAACCTACCCTTGACCACCACATCATGACTCTCCCACTCAAGAATGAGTTCATTTGGAAAATGGAACTTGACCCTACGAGTTCTACAAAAATAGTGGCATAGTATGCATGCAATTAATCCATCCCAAGTATCACATCAAAATCCACCATTTCCAACTCAACAAGATCACAAGGCAATATCTTATACAAAATGCAAACGGGACAATTTCTAAAGACATTTCTAGCAAAAAAAGATACACCAATAGGAGTAGACACCTCATAAGACTCAATAGAACAATTTGGGCTCAACATGGAACTTTTTGGCAACAAAAGGTGTAACAAAAGAAAGAGTGACACTCGAATCAATCAATGGATACACATCAAAACCAGTGTCTTTTTAACATACCGATGATGACATCAGGAACCTCCTCAACCCCTTGCCTCCCTTGGATTGCATAGAACCGATTTTGCCTTGGGGCACCACCTTGTTGACCACCTCTCCCTGAAGGACCGCATTTGCACCTTGTGGATGAACCTCCTTACCCTTGCTGCGGTTCCAAGGACAATCAATCTTTTTGTGACCCACTTCTCTACATCCATAACATGCATTTGTGTCTTTCAAACATGGGCCCCCATGACCCCTACCATATTGTGAGCACACATTATTAGGAATCACACCACCAACACCTTAGCCCTTGGGAAGTCCTTGGCAAATCCCCAATTAGAAGCATGAGAAGACCCTTGGCCTTGATGGAACCGGCCATCCTTTTGACTTTGGAACTTTCCCTTAAAACAGACCCTCTTAGCCTTATTACTCCTCCTCTTTCTCAACTATTCCTCCTCCATTTGTTCGGCATAGGTCATCAAACAGGACAAATCGATGCCACTAATCAACATAGCAGACAGGCATTCCTCACTCACCAAATTGGATACACCCATCACGAACTTACTCATTCTAGACCTTGGGTAGGCAACCAAGTGGGGAGCACATTTATAGAGTTGATTGAACTTGAGGGCATACTCCCTCACACTCACAGACCATTGTCTCAAATTCATAAACTCTAATATTTGGCCTCCCTAAGCTCAAGAGGGAAGAAATGATTAAGAAAAGCTGCCTTGAACTCCTCCCATAGCACCACATTTTGATTCCCTTCTCCTCCATTGATTAAACCATATTTGGTCTACCCCATTGAGTTGGTAGGCCGCCAACGCTGCTTTCTCTTCCAATCTAACATTCATGATAGCCAATACCTTATAGACCTCATCAATGAACTCTTGAGGGTCCTCATCTACCTTAGACCTATAGAACTCCTGTGGGTTCATCCTCATGAAGTCTCTCACCCTAGATCCCGGGGTAGGAGTATGAGGGGCTTGGGCCCCTTGATTGACTTGATTGGTCAGAGCTTGAGCTAGCAAAGTGAGAGCATCCCAGAGCTCACCATGAGCTGATTGTTCCTCGGGAGTGTGGGCTCTCCTTCCTCTTGTGTTAGGCATGATCTAAACATGACAAAGAACATTCCTTAGAGGAAAAAAACTCACCTAACTTTTATAGCAAGACATAGATCAAGAAGAAGGAAACATTTCCTAAAACATCTCATAGCTCCAACTCAGAATTGTGGTGCACAGCACAACCATGAGTAAGACTCTTATCGACCAGTGTGTTGGATACCGAGGACCATTAACAACCTAGGGCTCTGATACTAAGTTTATCATGACCCAAGCCTAGGTCCTAAACGTGACACGGTGCATGGGGAACCCGAAGGAACCCCAAGCAAGACTCTTAACATATATTACACATCATTGGTCATGGAAGAAATTAAACAACATAATTAGATTAGAAATAAGGGCAATGGGGCTAAAGGGAAACTTTTATAACATCAACATCAAAATGAGAGAGTCAAGGATCAGTACATAACATGTCCAACAACACCTCTAAAAGTTTGATAGGAGTGAGGGCCAAGACAAACAACCGGGCTCACACTCATGGTCAATACATACATAAAAGAAAGATAGTTTAGTACATAGCATAAGATCATAGACATTGTCCTCAGAATGAAGGACTCACCAACTAGCTTTAGAGAAATCGTACTAGCCACATGGAGGAAGATGCTCAAGTGGCGCTCAAGTTCCTACATGGTGACATCATGTAGGCATAGAGTATGAGTTAGTACATTTGAATATACTAAGTATGTAGGATGTAATGCAACAAGAGATAAGCAGCATAATCGAAATGTATAACATAGGAAATGAATAAGCATGTAGTAATATGGTATGCATGGAAGATGCTTGAAGTAAATCATGCTTACATAGAACATAATACATGTGCAAAAAGAGAACATTCTTATAGAAATCGTAGTCTATTGAGGTGCCAATACCTCAATTGGTTGGTGGATCATCTCATCCTACCACCATGGTGATTGATGTACCAACCCCTTAATTGGTTGGTGGATCATCTCACCCGACCACCCATGGTGATTGAGGTACCAACCCCTCAATTGGATGGTGGATCGTCTCACCCTACTACTCATGGTGATTGAGGTACCAACCCCTCAATTGGTTGGTGGATCGTCTCACCCTATCACCTGTTGTGATTGAGGTACCAACCCCTTAATTGGTTGGTGGATCGTCTAAGCCTACCACCCATGGTGATTGAGGTACCAACACCTCAACCCACTTATCAAGGTACAAACCCCTCGACATGGTTATCAAGTTACAAACCCCTCATCATCGTTATCAAGGTACAAACCCCTCGACATGGTTACCCAGGCTCATAACCCCCCGAGTGAGACATGGTCAATTCCCAACACGATATGGGAGAATATCAAATACATGTATTGCTTTCATCATCATAAAGTCATCCAACTCATAAGACATACATTTGACCTTGAATTCCTCATGAAATCATAACTGGACATTTTATCAAACACTAGGTGGGTGTGCAGTGCTAGTATAAAACTATGCAATTTAGGGATGAAATCATGCAAGAAAATTCAATGTAAAACCATCTATAATTACTTGGTAACACCCTCAAGAAATATACATCAAAACCCTTCATCAAATCCCATAATAGGTCTTAGATTCGTAGCTTAAAACATGTTGAAACAGTCAAAATTTCATGAAATCCAAACATAGTTCATAGTCTAATTCATAATAAGTAAGACCCATAAGTAAATCAACTTGAAATCATGCAACTTAGGTAAAAACAAGGAGCTTTGGCACCATGAGTAAAAGAACCCAATGGTTGAAACTCACATATCTTGACTTTGGAGAATTCTTATGAAGATTGAAAATAGAGACTTGAAGCTTGGGTGAATTACTTAAGATCCGGAAGAGATTAGACACTTGAATTTTGAAAGAAATATTAGTCTAAGGGTTTTAGAGAGTAATCGGGAATGTCTTGTATGATATGAAAGCTAAATATGGCTAAGTATAGGTGTTTTCACGCATGGGAGGACCTAGGCCCAAGACCCAAAAGCCTTGGATCGAGATAAAATCACTCGCAACAAAATACACAGGTCTGCATCTGGTCTGCGATGCAAACCTATCACAATGGCACTTTTTACACAAGTCCACGACGGCCGCTTGTCGCGGCACCATCATGGATCGATTTTGGAAATTGAAATTTTGAGAAAATGAAATTGTGATTAGTTTGCTCTAAAATCAAGGTTAGACCCCTTTCCCACTTAATTTGATCCTTCGATCAAGAATATGAAGTCAAATTTTTGATATCACGCATATATTTTGAGTTATATGAAAATTATGATTCTGGGAACTTCCAAGGCACATTTTCGGGCACATTTAAGGTCGTTTCACTATATGCCATGAGTATTGGTACTATATGTTGGAAATACTATCTAGAACATCCTAGACTGTTCGTTTAACAAAAAGTAAATATTTAAAGGAAAAAAGAACACGGGCAAGAAAACCCTGATATCAAAAATTGGGGTAGTTACTGTCCCAACTACTCAGACTTCACCGAAGCCCAACACTACCCACACCCCATCGAAAAAGATTTGCATTGTCCCCAGTGCACAAAATCAAAAAAAATAAAACATATAGGGGTCAAAAAACATACCTAGGTGCCTAAGCGCCAATGTTCCACCTTGGATTACCTCCTAAGCAGCGCCTGATTTATTGTCGCTGCAGGACTTGGACAAATTAGTTTCTCAAACTTCACCAATTTTTCAAACTGCACTCTTCAAATCATCTAGATGCTTCATGGACGGACAGATATTAAAGACGACTTCTTCATCATTTAATCTAAACCTAAGTTGACTGTCTTTCATATCCACCAGTGCTCGCCCATTGGCTAGGAACGGCCTTCCCTTAGATGATTAGGACGTCAAAGTCAACTTCGTACTCTAGGATCATAAAGTCTGTAAGGTCTATGAACTTTTCAACTTTTACTAGCACATCGTACAGTATCCCCACAGGCTTCTTCACTTTCCGATCCACCATCACCAACCGCATACAAGTTGGGGTAGGGGCTCCCAATACAATCCTTTTGTAGACCGCTCAGGGCATCAGATTAATGTTGGCACCTAGATCACATAGTGCCCTTGCAAACTCCAGATCTCCAATGGTGCAGTATGGCGAAAGCACCTGGATCTTCTCGCTTCTGAACCAAAGACCTCGTAGCAATAGCACTGCAATGCTAAGCTCTTGGAATAGCTCCTGGCCCATAGTGACCTTTTTAGTGACCAAGTCCATCTTGGCATACCCTGGCATCTTCTCTGATTCCTCAATGAAAGGGATTTTGATGGAGAGCTATTTCAGCATGGAGAGGAAGTGCTTGAATTTGCCTTCCTCCTCCCTCTTTTTGATTCTCTGAAGGAAAGGGGAGGAGGCCTAGGAATAGGCTTCAACTACTATGGTGCATTAGCAGCTTCACTGTCCCCATCCTTACCATGATCATCTCCTTCGTCTGCATCTTTGGCCGCAACTATCTCCTGTCGAACATCTTCCTCATCAATCGGCATGAGCGGATCAATGGTAACTTTGCCACCCCAAGTAGTGACTGCCTACGCTGCCCTTCATTTTTGGGATTTTGAATTGTGTTGCTAGGCAGTGTACCCCTATGACATTGATTGAGTTAAGTTTACACTTAACCGAATTGTTGTTCTAGCTGTCAAATAGCCACAGAGTGAGACTTTATTTTCTGATTTATACTCGAAATCTGATTTATGCCCCTTAGAGTCTCATCCCGTGTCTCAGCTTTCTTCAACAGATGATCAAACATCTCCTCAATTCTGGAACTACCAGCACCTGCATCATAATTATGTGGTGGCACATAAGGACCATTTCTGAAGCTTTCTCTCCGACCCCAATCTGCATCTCTCTTTGGACCCTGTTCCTATCATAGTAACCTCTGTGGTTGTCACTATTAGCTCCATCTCAATTAAAATTTTGACCTTGGTTTCTTTGACCTTGGCGTCAATAGTCCTGATTGGAATCTTGGGTGTTGGTTTGAAAATCCCCCATCTGATCAGCAACAAAACATGTGTCTTCACAATAATATGGCTCCTCATACATGGATGCAGGTGGAGGTTGATGAACCACTGCATTCACCACCTCTTAGCTCTGCTTTATCATCACCTTCATAGCTGTGCGAATCTAGGCAAGTTGCTGCATGATTTCTTTATTGATCTTTTCTTGGTCTGGACCAATACTAACAACACATGAAATTTTAGTGGATGCTCCGTCACACTGCCCCCATGCACGATTAGTCTTGACCACTCTTTCCATTCACTCTGCGATCTTGGAAAATTGTTAATCTAAGAACATGCCCTCCATGATGGTGTCAGCATAGGCCTGATTATTCTCGTCAAGGGCACGGTAAAAGATTTCCACCAAAGAATCATCAACTATCATGTGGTCAGGGATGATCCTCAGATATTTGGTGAACCGCTCCAAAGTAGTGCTTATTGAATCACCAAAAAGTTGCTCAAAGTTGTTAATCCAGTCCTTCAACTTGAGCTTCTTCAATCTAGGGAAGTACCTCTCCAAAAAAGCCTTCAGCAAGTCTGTCGAAATAGTGATTGAACTCTGTGGGAGCTCAGATAGCCATAATGCTACATTGACCATAAGAGATAATAGCAAGACATGAAGTCACACAGTATCCATAGACAAATTTTATGTTCCCATCATAGTCTTGTAGACGAATGCCATATTGTGTAGGTGGCTATGAGGATCCTTTGATGATAAGCCCGCAAATAGCCCCTAGTTTTGCAGCATCTGAAGTAACCTACTCGATACTCTGAACTTTGTGTTTGCCAATACTAGTGGTAGCACAATAGCTCCAATGACCTCTATAGCCATAGGATTCAGCTTGTATTTATCCCACTGGAAACAATTAGCATTTAAACTCTGAGGTTGTGGAACAATGTCCTCCAGAGGAGGCGGGTTCTCATTCTCAGTATCCTCATTGTTATTCCTGTTCAAAGCTGCATTGATCACATTATTGGTATTGTCTTGGGCCATTCTTCTCAACGTTCTGCGGATCTCTTGGTCAAACAGATTTAAGGGATTGCCTTGACTCCGAGTTTTGGGAATACACTACACTTACACCATGACAAAGAACAAAAACAACAAACAAAAGTAAAATAAGGGAACTAAGGATTAAGACTCGAATTATTAATGAATTCACTAAGTCTGACTTTATTACCCAGCAACGGCGCCAAAATCTTGATGTCACCTAAGTTATACCTCCTTTTTAGAGGATAAAGCAGTCGTTGTCAAGAAATAGAACCTAACAAAGGTTAGGGTCAAACCCACGGGAATATGTAGACTCACGAGAATTAACTGATTACAATTTGAATGGTACCCAATTTACTTCCCCAAATGAGGGGTTGCAATAATCAATGAAAGATATAACTAAACTAACTATCATAAGAGAGAAGTTAATATGGAGAGAAACTAGGGTATTGTGTTCCCCATGATTCTCCAACTCAGTATCACCAGATAACCTCATTGTTTTCTAGTGTATAGTATGCAACACGATAAGTTATGTTCACCAAGCCTTTTGGTAAAAGGTGAGAGGTGAATTTCACTATGCGACTTGGCCTATCTCCATAGCATGCATTACTAACCCTTACATTAGTCCTAGTATAACCTCCCCTTGGCCCTATTTGGTTGATTAGACTAGAACACATCAATCGAACCCTGTTAATTAATCTCTTTTCCTATTCATTACTATCTTAGTCCAGTCAGTAATACTAGGAGGGTTCTAATGTTGGCCACCACTAGAAAACATG
Source organism: Solanum clarkiae (assembly GCA_011800125.2). Taxonomy (NCBI): domain Eukaryota; kingdom Viridiplantae; phylum Streptophyta; class Magnoliopsida; order Solanales; family Solanaceae; genus Solanum; species Solanum clarkiae. The sequence continues at coordinate 16,991,940 of JAABOM020000110.1, read as the reverse complement.
CAAAACAAAGAGAATTAATTAATACATGCATATATACCTTCTAAGAATTATGAATTATCCGGTTTTATTTTGTTAGTTCTTCATGGTTCCCACAACATTGGTTGTGGATTTAACTACTCATGTTATGTGTAGATGCAAGAATTATGAATTGGGAAAACATAATCCAACACTTACACAATAGAATTAAGAACAGGCAAATCCAACTTCAATAAAAATCACAAGCTTCAAGATAAATTCTAAACAGAAGTATTCTCAAAGACTCTCCAAGATGATCTTATAGTTTTTCCTGTGTAAATACTGAGTTCTCTGAGTACTAGGCGAAAAACTTATGCAAAAATAATCTAAAAACCTATTTTATAATAATTAAAATTCAAGTCCTAAATAAAATAGGTGAACTGGTCGGCAAGCCATAGAAAAGGTCTTTATGGGTCGTATTGCATTCCACAGCCCGTAATCAGATCACGTGCTTAACTGCTGCAAAATCGTACTTCAACTCTACGACACCCCTCTATGACTTGTTGAGTGGTTTACAACTCGTACAGGGAGTTTCGTCTAATGAAATTCCTGAAAGTCCAAGTCTCTGATCCTCAGGGCACGAACCATCTTCTACGACTCGTGAAACCTTCTATAGCTCATCTATATGTTCGTAGAATAAACTTCAGAAAATAGCCCCTCACTAGAATTGTTCACGAAATCACCCTATGGCCCGTAGAATGATCTACGGCCCATAAAGGATCTCGTATAACAGCAAAACTCAACAACTTCTGCAATTTTCCCCAAAAACAAGGCCAACCTCTCATCCTACAAATATAAACATATAAAACCAACTAACATCGCATTGAAAACATACAAAATTTCAAGTTTTAAGCATCAAAAGTATTGTATTTTGGCAGCACATCAATATGCCATGTGTAGGGTTCAAGTATATGAATGCGCTACTCATGCCATGTTATCAAGTCTTTACAATTTATGCAAGTATGATTAAAGTTATAATTATTTCAAGTATTCTGTGGGACTAGACTTAGTATCGAAAGAGGCTTAAGGTGGGCGCTCGACCGAAGTGGTCCTTATATAAAGTCTTGGTCTCTTCACTATGTGCCACCATGGGTTTATATTATTTCCCTAAATGGGCTTTACTAGTGGATCCATCTAGGACAAGTTCTCCACCTTGTGGGGTCATTCTTAGTTTACCTTGGCAAGTAGACCACAACTTTATTCGGTGTGGAGTGAACATCAGGAATCCAAGTAGGAGCTTATTTGGTCTTATATGTCGGTTATGGAATCCTCCCACATATGTATGTCATGTTATGGAAGCATGTTTATATTCATGCATGTTTTAACTTGAGCATTGATCATACATGTCATATTGAGCTCGATCATACATGTCATATTGAGCTCATGTTCATTGATTATGATTATGCATATTGATTATTGTATCTTATGTTCCTTATTGAATGGCACCTCGCATACTAGTATATTGGAAGTACTAACGCATACTCTTTGCCTACATGATTTAAGCATGTAGGGATCAGAGCTCCTATTCAGCCTTTTCCTCCTCGTGGCTAGCCAAATCCATTGAAGACTACTATTAGGGAGTGCTCCATTTTAGGGACAATATCCACATTACTTTCATGCTTGTTAAGACTTGTCTATTTTTGTAACACCCCACACCTTACAATACTAGTACTATAAAATGAAACATGACATAATTTGGTCAAATTAGCGCTAATTTTTAAAAGTACTTGAATCTCGTATTAATGGGCTATATGTACGTCTAACGCTTAAGAGGGTCGAGTGTATACATGTTTTGTGTCGAATTGACGAGATTACAGCCTTAAAATGAAGTGAGAGAATTGAGGTGCTTGTAGGACTTAGGAAGAAAGTAGGTGAGTCACCTACTTGTTTAGCTTAAATTTGTTAGTTAAACGGAGACGAGACTCAACGTCGAATTTGTCCGAGTTCGATTATGAATAAAGTTCGTGTTAAGGGTGTAACTTTACCCCATGTTTTAGAATCGTAAATGGATTATATGATCAGCCTAAGGAGGATATTAAAAGGGGCCTAAGACATCACAAGTTCTTGGATACTTTGGTCCCAACCCAAGTGAAGAAGGAAGCTGAAAATAAGCAGCCCAAGTCCAACCAATTTGGAGCCCCAAAAAACCCGAATAAAAGGAGAAAGGAGCTGCATCACCTTCTTAGTGAAGTAAGGCTGAGAATGCCTCATTAGGTAGGCCAAATCACACCCTAAAAAGGGGTCAAAGCAGCTCCCAAAAGTCATTTCTCAACTTGACCACACAAAAAGCAGATTTTCTCTCTAAATTTCCTCTCAACTTTTTCAACTTTGTGAAGCAGCCAAATGAATCTTTTAGGGTTATTAAGGAGCCTCTAAACCTTGAATACAAAGGTAAGTAATTATAGTTGTGTATTTAGTATAGTTTCATCATGAAAAACAAGAAATGGATACTAGTTATGCTTGCTGAAATTGTTGGACGGCATGTGGGTAGAAAGTTATTGCACACTTGCCTTTGTTTCGGTGATTTCTCTATGATTAGTGAGTTGTATTATAAATAAAACTTGGTGTTATTAACATGGTTTGAGTTATAAACATCACCCTAAGGTTGCTGCCCTAATTTTGGTTTCATTTAACAAGCGTGTTTTATCGTGTTATCTTAAGCGTCATGTTGATTGGAACTTGCGGGCTCTTGTATGTAAGGCTATTAGCTCACGTCCTTCACAACTTCTTAAGTGCTGTTATAAGACTGTTTTAGGTCTGTTTATGTGTGTAAATGTTGCTGGAACAGTTTGGTTAGAGTTGGAATAGGTTTGGAGTTGTCAACGTCGAAATGTAGCGAAGGAAGGTAACATTATGCTGTCCATTTTTAGATTGTGTGGAATTGTTATGTGTCGTGCTTTGTGGGCTGTTGTAGGACTGTTATGTCATTAAAACAGGTTGGTCATGAAGTGTACATGTGAATGTTGTGTTGGGAAATACGATCAGAGACGTAGAGGTTAGAAGAATAAGCTCGTGTTTATAAATACCCGCTTGCTGTCTGTGTGTTGTTTTGTTGTGTGATTGGGTTGCCAAGGTGTATCTATTGGCTATTAATGCTAGTTTTATCACCTACTATGTTGTAGATAAGTATTTGGAGTAAGAAAAGGTTATCTCGAGGTGGTAACAAGGTCATACAATGAGGTATGTAAGGTTACTTGATTTTGTATCACTTGGCATGAAACATAGATTTCTCCTTGGTACATAAAGGCACTCGCCAACTCCGACACAACTATTAATCGTGTCTCCATTCTTTGACATGTTCACATGCTTCCATACATAGTCACTTTCAAATCTGCATACATGCTTGTATACCAAGTTACATGGGTTCTTATTACTAGATAAAGTTCACGAGTTGTTTTATTTCATACGCATTTTATTATTTGTGTAACGTACTCCTTTTCATTGTCATATTGTCTTGTATGATTACCTACATGTCACATGCTACATATACAGTCCTACAGCTCCAATTTTGTGACCACCAAAGAACCATCTCAAAGGTAATTGAAAGGTAAAGCATATTGCTTATTGATAGGTGGTAGCCCGAGGGGTGGAAGAATCATCTAGCTAGGGACGATCCTATCACGGGTGGTATCCCAAGGGGGTTAAGAAAGAACCTAGCCAGGGACGATCCCGATATCTCGAGGGGTGGAAGAATCACCTAGCCATGGAAAAATCTTATTACGGGTGGTAGCCCGAGGAGTTAAGGGTCATTTGTTTTACAGTTGTGCACAGATTATATAGTAAAGATAAAGTAATATAAAGAACATAAAATACATGATTCCACAGTATAACCAAAGGTGGTCCCAAATCTTATACCGGTGCATGGTTTCATTTGAGTTGTTACTTTATATACAGTATATTCTGCCTTACATACTCAGTACATTATCTCGTACTGACATCTCTTATGGGGGACCTGCATTTCATGCTGCAGGTACAGGTGCTAGTAGATCTCCACAGTGGGAGTACGGTATATCCAGCCGTTGTTGCCAAGCTCCAGGTTGCTTCGGGGCTTTGTGCATGTCTAGAGCTTATATGCTTATATTATACAAATAGTTGAGGCGGGCCCTTGTCAGATACTTTCTCTTATCTAGAGGCTTTGTAGACTATGTAAAGTAAAGTGTGGTCATGGCTCGTACTTTAAATACTGTGGCCCCAACGGCCTAGTTATATGCATTTCCTTTTGGCTTGTTATCGCTGTTTCTCTTCTTAAAGACATGTCAAATGCAGAAATCCCTTATAGTATATATAGGAAGTGCATTGATACAGGTTGTTTCTCCCGGGCCTTATCGGCAACGGGTGCCGATCCACCTTAACGGGACTTGGGCGTGACAATTTTAGACTTTTATCTTTTGAGGGTGAACCCGAAGAAATATCTTAGACCCCATTCCACTCATAATTAGAGGTGTTGTTGGACAAAGAAGTTTATGTATTGATCTTGACTACTATTATCTTTATGTAATTTTGAAGACTTTCCTTAGTCCCATTTTCCCCTTTTTACTAGTTGTATATGGACGAATTAGATGAAAGTCCAAAGTTCCTAAATGCCCGCATAGTGTGAGTCATACTTACCCATCTCTTAGAGTTATCTGCTATGTGATTCATGTTTATTCCTCTTCCCTATAACATCCTCATAGCATGAGTCCAAAGCCTCACTTCCCTTAGAGATTATGTGTTATGTGCTTACTTCCCTCCTATGTTTCCACAAGAACCAAGGATGTGCTATGCATGCTTAAGAGTCTTGTTTGGGATTCCCCTTCGGGTTCCCATTCGCCATGTTATACTAAGCCCTAGGCTTGGGTCGTGATAATTGATATTAGGAATTCATAATTAAATCAACATAATAAGATGAAATCATATATAATCCATGAAGGAATCAATAACTAAAGCACACATGAAACTACCTCTGCATAAGTTCATCAACTAAAGGGACAAGCATTTTTAATTCTAAATAAATTCATGTTAATTCATAAAATATGACTTAAATCATATTTAAATCATCAATTGAACTCAACCCATAACATAATTCATCAAAGTGAAAAATTTAAAAGACTCATTTGCAAATCATACTTAGAAATCATGAAACTGAAGAAATAGATTTTTGGATCTTCATGATTGGCAAGTAATCGTGAATCAATCCCACATACCTCGAAGAACTAGAAGAATTAGAGTGAAATTGACTTGAATTGAAAGCTCTCTTGAAATCCTAGCCTCGATCTTCAAAGCCTCAGAGTTTTAGGATATAGAATTTCTTAGAGTCTAAGTGTTTGGAATAAAAATGAATAGTAATGCCGATTTAGGGGTTTAGGATAGGTGAAAAGTTCATACAACACCCATAAAGTAAACAAAAATTATGAGAAAACCATTAACAAAATGGACTTGAAATTTGTTCAGGCTTTTGTACAAAAGCACCATGGTACGTAAAAAGCTTCACGGATCGTGAAAGGCTCAGTGGAGGACCACATGACCTCAACCCTTCCATAAAGCCTCAAGAAGCCACGAAAATGGCCAAGGGTCACCCCAAGCTGCCTCCGCAGCTTGTGGAGGTGACCCTGGAGAGGATCCTTGGTCCAATAACATTGGAAACCCAATTTTAAGCATTATTAAGGCCTCGCGAGGTTCTGGTCCTCACATCTTCTCCCCCTTGGGAATATTCTTCCTCGAATGAGCTTGAACATGACTTGAAAGGCTTGAATTGAACATGATACATTTCAACATGAAGACATAATCCATAATTAATCACTTAAAAGTCATAAAAATCATTAAAGCTCATGTCAAAATATAATTTAAACCATTTTCGTGAACATGTATACATGTCATGTCATGTAAGTGAACACGCCCAAGTTACACCTCTCTTTTGGAGGATAAAGTAGTCATTGTCAAATATAAAACTTAACCAAGGTTAGGGCCGAATCTTGTAGAGAATACGGAGAATTTCCAAATCGATTCACCAATAAACAATTCAAATATTAACTAACTCAATTCCCTAAAAGAGAGGGGGTTGCAATGATTGATAAGAAATTAAACTAACTGGCTAAAACAAGAGACAATCAATAATAGAGAGCAACTTGGGAATTGTGTTCCCTATGATTTACCAAATCAATATCCCTGGATAACCCAATTCTCGACTAAAGTATAGCATATAGGACGGTAATTTAAGTTCACCAAGCCCTTCGGTCAAAGGTGAGAGGCGAATTTCACTATGTGACTTGACCCATCTCCATAGTGTGCAATGCTAACCATTACCCACAGTCCCAGTCAACCTCCCCTCAGTCTAGTTCGGTTGATTAGATAAGAACACATCATCAAATCCTGTTAATCAATCTCTTTTCCTATTCATTAGCACCTGGATCGAGAAGGTAACACTAGGTAAGTTCTAACCTTGGCCACCACTAGAAAACATGCAATATGAAGAGAATTGATTAACACATATAAATAATCATTCCAAGAATTGCAAATTATTCGGGTCTATTTGATTAGATCTTCATGGTTCCCACAATCCCAAGTTGTGGGTTTAGCTACTCATGCTATGGGTAGATAAAGAAATCATGAATTAAGAAAACATAATTAATCACTTACCCAAATAGATTGAAGAACAAGAAAACCCAATTTGTATTGAGAATCACAACATTGAAAGACACAATGATTGCACAAGTGTATTCTCCTCTCCAATATTTTGTCACCAACTATAAAACACTAAAAAGTGCTCTAATGACGTTCTCTACTCTATTTTGTTATACCTTTTACTAAAATAATCTAATTATAATACTTATAGTATTTACAAACAAGTCCAGAAAAAACTGGTCGGCACCCTAGGACACTTAGTTATGACTTGTAACTAGGTTTAGGAGTCGTAATCGGGGTCTCATATTTAGCTTTTGAATCGTGGACTTCACTTCTATGGATCCACTTTACGAGTCGTAGTCTGATCTACGACTCATATCGCCTTCTCGTAGACTTCATCATCATTATCTGGTCCTTCTCTAGAAATCTTTACTAAACCCCTCTATACGACTCGTAGACTGATCTACCACTCGTATAGAGGTCACATATAGCTGAACTTTAGACTTCCATTCTTCATTGGAAATCCCCATGAAACCCACTCTATGACTTGTAGCTTGCTCTACAACTCATAGAAGGTCTCGTAAGCCTTCAAAAACTAGAAAAGTCTGTAATTTTCTCCAAAAGTCATGCCAACCAGCTTTCCTGCAAAAACAAATACAAAACATATAAAAACCACAAATGTTGCATTGAGAACACAAAAAATCCTAAGTTTTAGGCATTAAATATGTTGTATTTTAATAGCACATCAGTAAGCATGGGGTAAAAGAAGCAGAACCATTTAGAATAAAAAGAACCTAATACCTTAGGCTTGAGTAGATTGGAATAGATAGGGATATCGCCTCATCATGTCCGAATATGCTTCCCATCTAGCACTCTCCATATGTTGATTACTCCAAAGCCACGTCCTTGTTGTGAAGTTGTTTCACTTGTCTATCCAAGATCTTAACCGGAACCTCATCATAAATCAAGTTCTCTTCAACCTTAAAACTTTCCACAGGTAAAATCGAACTAGGATCACCAATCAACTTCCTTAACATTAACGCATGGAAAACTAGGTGAATGAAACTCGTATCTAATAGCAAATCCAACCTATAGGCCACATTGCCAATCCACTCAACTATCTCATAAGGACCTATATATCGGGGACTTAACTTGCCCTTTTTATCGAATCGTATTACACACTTCATGGGAGAAACCTTCACATACATCCAATCACTAACAAGAAACTTAAGATTCCTCTTTCTTCAATCAGAATAAGACTTTTGATGACTTTAAGCCATCTTAAACTTTTCCCTAATAGTATCTACCTTTCTTATGGCCTCCAACACCAAATGTGGGCCTATTCATGCCATCTCCTCCAACTCAAACCATCACACCAAGGATCTACCCCTTCCCCTATACAAAGCTTCAAACAGTGTCACACCAATGCTAGCATGAAAACTATTATTGCAGGTAAACTCGATAAGTGGTAGATGATTGATGTCGCCCAAACTACACCTCCCTTTGAATGTATAATCATTATCATCAAAATATATAACCTAACCAAGATCGGGGTTGATCCCAGAGGAAATATGGTCGAGATCGGGAGTAATTACGAACAATTCGGATGAATTAACCTACTTATCTCCTAAAAAGGGGAGTTTGTAACTGTAGTAAGTAAACCTAAACTAGAAGCAAGTGTTGTGAAATCAGTAAGAGAAGTAACTAGTGTATTGTGTTCCCAAAAAATACCTAACTTATTATAGCCAAATAATCATAATCTATTCTAGTGTGTAGCATACACAACTAGTAAGTTAAGTTTATTAAATCCATTGATCTAGGCGAGAGGTAAATTTCACTATGTGATTTGATCCATCCCTGAAGTGTGACATTACTAACTCTTACCTTTTGTTCGAGTACAACCACCCCTTGATCCGATTAGGTTAATTAGACGAGACAAATCACATTGAATCTTATTAATTATTCCCTTATGCCATTCATTAGCACTTTTATCCAGCAAACAAGAATTAAGCAAGTTCTAACGTTGGCCACCATTAAGAAGCAATCTGCACAAAGGGATTAATTTTACATGCACGCACACTTTCAAAGAATTGTGGATTATCCATTTTTACCTTGTTAGTTCTTCATGATTCCCACAATCCTCGTAATAGATTTAGCTATGCATGATCATTGTAGATGAGAAAATCATGTTATGCAACAACATAATTAAACACTTCCAATAATGAATTTAAGAACAAAAAATCCAAAATTCTCCACAAGAAATCACAATGTTATTATGTAAAAACACAAAGTATGAGTTCTTAAAGTGTTTCTGTCCTCTCGCACGCGTCTCCCTCCTAAAAATACCTTAAAAACTTATTTATAATAAGTAAAAGATAAATCCAAAATAAAATAAAAAAATTGGATTCAGTAGCTTATATGGATGAGGTTACGGGTTGTATGTGAAACTACGGTCGGTACCCAGGCTTGAACTTCACGAGACCTTCTTATGGGCCATCTTCTGACTTATAGCCTGTAGAGGCTTTTGTCTGCTTACTTCTCTAAAACTCTTCAAAATCTTGATCCTCTAGACATAACCTTATCCATGACCTGTCTTCAATCTTACAACTCGTAAGTGGCTTTGTTTGACAATATTTCAGCATTCAGCACATTCTCTGATCTTCAACGTGCGGAAGCACCTATGGCTTGTGATGAAATCTATGGCTCATCCAATAGTTTGTGAATGTAATATCTGAACTTGGCCCTTCATTGTATCTAACTCACGAAACTAACTTACGTGTCGTGGAATAAACCACGACCCATAGAGTTGTCCGTAAATCACCTAAAACTTCAATTCTACAGAACTTTGCATAATATCATATCAAATCTTGTAATCCTGCAAAATTAACATAAAGACACATCAAACCCACTAACATCTCTTTGAGAACATATAAAATTTCATGTTTTAAGCATCAAAAGTATTTTATATTTTAGCAGCACGTCAACACCTTTAACTTAAAATTGTTACTTATTCTCAAGCGACAAACTCAATCTAGATAAGCAGTATAGCAAAACACAGATCTCAATCTAACGGCATACAACATCTCTAAGTCAATCACAAATATCCAAACTAACACATCAGTGCATATCAGATAGTCATCAAACAAACCAAATTGCAACAACAAGGTAACCATATATAAGTCACAATCACTAAAATAGCCTAGAATCAATAGTGTTACTCAAGCACCCTCACAAAATGAAGTCCTATATCTCACTTATGATAGTATTTTCGAATTTGACGCTTGGAACTAACAAAAACACTCACATTCATAACAAGTATTTAAACACTCTACTCAACACCATATGCTTGCCCCTATACTCATGACCTTCGACTACTTTAGCTAGGATCAATAATCCATAATTAGACAAGATGTATAATCATAATCAATAGATATAGGCTCAATGTGTCACGAATGATCAATGCTTAGCCAAAGTATGCATGAGAACTTACCAAGTTGTGTGATATAACATACATAGGTGGGAGAGGACCATAACCAATATGTAAGACCAAGCGAGGTACTACTTGGAATCTCGATGTTCTCCCCACACCAGACAAGAAGTGGTTTACTTTTCTAAGGTAATCCAAATACTCACCTTACCATATAGCCTTTTCAGGAAGTGTCATTAAATACCCTTACCTTACGGCATGAACTTTTTAGGTAGGTTTCACAAATATCCATACCTTAGGGCATAGCCTTTTCGGTAAGTACAAGCACACATAAGGAATCAATAACATGAACCCATGGTAGAATATAATTTTGAGATGATAGGAGACTACCAAGGTTTTCTCAGTGCTAGGTCATAATCCCACGCAATACTTAGTATAAGACCCTACATATGAGGAATAGAAAAAATGCAAGAAAATAAGCTTCAGAAATTTTTGGAATTGTCAGCTTCCACGAGGGGGTTTTATGAGCTGTAAGTCAAAGTACGGTCCTTATGTTCGTTCGTGGAACGTGGACAGACTTGGTGAAAATTTGATATCTTTTAGGGATTCAATTTACGACCTATCAGATGGCCCACAAAATCCTTTACGAGCCATACATCGTGTCGTGCAATATGAATTAGAGAAATTTCTTTAAAAGTTTATAAGGTAATCAGACAAAACCCCTAACTACAGCTCATAGAATGGACCATGACCCATCAACGGGGTCTTGTGGTCCTGACTGTGAATTTTATAAGGGAAGTTCTAACCTTTCCTATTCCCTTAACAACCTCATCTAGCTCTTCCACGGCCCCTCATGAAATTCTAAGCCCCTCTCTCATCAAGCCGAGTGCAAACGATTTCAATTGCCTGAGTTCTGGCACGAGTTCATATATATGTTTACTTTAAATGATAATATCTCTTAGCACACAATTAATTAGATGCTAAGTCACCCACCAAATGAAAGTTCTTAGGATTATCTTTGTAACGCAACTGGTTTCACCTCATTCGGAGTTCGGACCAAAACGTTATGCACATTTTAGTGAAGCACTATAGGCTGCCAGTTTATACGACCCTCTTTACGGGCCGTGGATTGAATTACAACCCATAAATGAGCATTCATGAAAACTGTCTAGCCAGTTTAAAAGGGGTGTTTTTGTCCTTGTCTTACACCCTAAGCCCAATACAACGTCGTTTTGGCCTCTACTATGCCCCTTATCAATATATACAACCCTAATTCACCTCATCCCTCCTCATTCCAAAAACACTCTAAGTCTAAAAACTCTCTCAAGCTCTCTCAAGGTATTCAAGTGTGTGGGCAAGCTAGGTTTTGGATTTTCCACATCTAATCAGATTTCCTCCACCAAAATCATACCAAGGTATGTGGGTTTGATTGTGGGAACCTTCCTTCCCACAAGTCCAACCATTCTTCTTCTCCAACTACTAAAATTTATGGATCTTTATAGGTATTTTATGAACTCTTGCATATGATGTTACTATTATGCATTCTATTATAGTTTATTCTTATGCATCATCATGAAATGAAATTTATGAATTTTTTATGAGGGTTGAGGAAGTTTCCACTAGGTTTTACTTGATAAGGTGGGTTACTTTGAATGATTTTAAAAGAGGGAATTTATTTACACTTCTCATGTCTTAAACCTTGGCCTTTGCATGATTTGAGCACAAATGCATACCCATTATGTTTTGACCAAAGATGTATTTCAAACTTCCTATGTGGGTATAAGTCTTATTACATGAACTACTCTTTGATAAATGTTGAGCTATTTGAGATTATGCATGTTATGACTATAATCATGAAGTCGGGTTTTATGTAAGATGAGTTTTATATTCACATTTTCTTGTTTTGGAGGATTATGTGTATGAATGTGATGGGTTGATTAAGAATTGTTCAAACTAATGATTTCTCACTATGTGTCTTGAAATATGATCTCTAAATAATGAGGAGTTTATTACGATGATGGTGGGTTGAATTGAATGACTTTAAAATGAATTGACCTTACTCCTCTAATATTGTTTACTCTTGAATTGCATGATTTCAAGCTTATGTTTATATTACCCACCATGTTTGACTAAAGTATTTATGACTAGATCCTATGTTGACGGAAGTCTTATTGTAAGACATGTGAATTATAAATATTGTATATGTTGAAGGGCTATTATGCATGCTATGAGCTCAAAAGAATGTTTTGGATGCTATAAATAATATGGAGCCTTTTTCTTTGATATTATGGTGTAATGGCCTGATGAGTTACTCTTATGATACTACCATAAATTATGAAGCTTTGTTAATATGGCTATGTATATAAATTGAGTATTCCTTGGGATTGTTGACATTGTACCGAGAGGACCTTGGTTGGTAGCCATTGTCCCTTGACTATGTGCCACATAGGACATTTTCTAAATCATACCAAAAAGATTGTATCATAAGGTAAGGGCATCTCTTAAATCCTACTAAAATGATTGCACTGTAAGGTAAAGACATCTCTTAACTCCTATTGAAAAGATTGTATCGTAAGGTAAGGACATCTCCTAACTCCTACCGAAAAGATTGTATCATAAGGTAAGGAAATCTTATTTTACCTACTGAAAAGGCTATGTTGTGAGATAGGGATATTTGTAGCACTCTTCAAAAAGATTACATTATAAGGTGAGTGGATGGTCTACTTTGAAAAACTATTCCACTTCTTTATTCGGGGTGGGGTGAATACTGGGATTTGAAGTTGTAGCTTGCTTGGTCTTATTTTTTGGTTATAGTCCTTTCCTATGTATGATATGTTTTATAATTTGGAAATCTTCATTCATGTTTTGACAAAGGCATTGAGCATTTATTTTATATTGAGCTTATATCAATTGATTATAATTATGCATATTGTCTAATTATGACTTATGTTCTCTGTTGCATTTGCACCCTGCATACTTAGTACATTCAAACGTACTAACATATACTTTTGCTTGCATGATCTAACCATGTAAGAACTGAAGCTCCTTTCCATCCTCCTCCACACGGTTAATCAGTTCGGTGAAGACTTGCCATTGTTGAGTCCTCCATACTTGAGGACAATATCCATTTACTTTCATGCTTTTATTTGGATTACTATATTTATGGATACTATCTTTGAAGGTGAGCCTGGGAGATATCTTGGCCCCTGTTTTATTCGTATTTAGAGGTATTGTTGGATATAAGGGTTGTATGTTACAAGTGATTCTTACGACTCGTAGAGTGGCCTCGTAGGGCTAACCTTCACTTAGCAGATTTCTGATTTTTACTCTCTATTTCATGCTACGAGATCATCCTACGACTCGTAGCTTGGGCCACGACTCATAGGCAGGCTCGTATGTCTTGTATTTCAGCAAAATCTACAACTTTTTCTCAAAATTATGTCATCCTACCTTTTATTCAATAACAACACAAAAATACATAAAAACCATAAAATGTCACATTAAGAACTCACAAAATCCCTTGTTTTAGGCATCAAATGTGTTGTATTTTAATAGCACATCAACATCCTCAACTTAGAATTATTTTTTGTCCTCAAATGACGACTCAATCTAAGTAGACAATGAGAAATACATAGTAGCTACACTAATGGCATATACATCATTTACTCTAATTCCGGTACCCAACTTGCATTTTTTCAAACCAAATTGCGAGGTTACTCAGCAAAATAAAACATAATGATGAATCTGACAATCCAACTATGATAAGCCAAGGAGCATCAACCATTTGGTGCAGCCATATGCTAATCAAGTAGTGCAAATACCCTCACAAATAAGAAATCCCTCTTACTCACTCAAGAAGCATTTAGAATTCAGGGACTGAGGAAACATTCTCACTCTCACAATTGAAATTCATGCATATTGACCAACACCATAGGCTTGCCTCTATACTTATCTTTTGACTTGGTGATAAAGTGGATTTGGTTCACTTTAGGACTTATGGGCTTATAACATAGGTTTAGAGGGCTTTGATATGACATTTTGGGCAAGTAGTGACTAAAAGCTATCCTTGAACCATGTTTACCAACACTTTTTGCTTTCATAACCCAACCTTTTTCAATAAATCCACCCTTATTCTCCTGTATTGAACCTTTCTCGAGTGTTTTTTTTCTATTTTCAACTGCGCCTTATTTTTGAACTCAATTCTTGCTACTTTTTTTAAATTCAAGGCACTTATCTTTTCTTTTTCTTCACTAAGCTCATGATTTTTCATTTCTTTCTTTATTTCCCAATTAACCACCTCATTGTCATTACTTTACCACAATAAGGGCCACCCCCAACTTAGGCTTTTAGCCTGAGCTGAAGTACATAATATATATTCCTCAAATCAGTGCCATAACTTGTAGCCACCCTCAAATTAGGCTTTTAGCCTCAATTAAGGTTCACATGTCCAAGGATAGACCAGGGCCAAAATCAAGGTATTTCATCAAACAATGTTAAGCTAGCAAGATGTCAATAAAGAATGAGTACATGAGAAGCTCAAAAATTTGGAACAAGGGATTCACTCACTCATTTGGTGGGTCATTTAGGCCAAAAGTGGGTTCACTCAAAGAACAAGGGCCTAAGATCATTTCCATATCAACCACATCACCAAACCAATCTTAGAGTACTAAGGCAAGTTCTGAGTCCATACAAGATACAGGAATGTAGCAAAATAAGCTCACAACACACATGGCATTGCATCAACAATCAAGTATAGACTCACAGGTCATGCCTCAAGCCTCAACTTACCTTTACCTTGTCAGAACAAATATCACCAGATCATCAAAATGCATGAGTGCATCCTAATCACAATCCCAAAAAAGTTTGAAGGTACCTAATTTTTCAAATCATCTAAAAGAGACATTTAAGGACTATGTGTATGTCAACAGATAACTCTACTATGAATGGTAGGCCTTGGCTTGCACTAAGAATGGTCACTCCTTCCACTTACTTTATGATCTATATAAGCATGATTTACAACGAGCATCTTCCAAGTATACCATATTGCTATATGTATTTATTGCTTATGCTTATGCATTTCGATTATGTTACCATCACTTGTTGCATTGCATCCTACACACTTAGTACATTCAAACGTACTAACGTATATTCTATTCCTACATGATGTCACCATGTAGGAACCTATCACGACCCAAGCCTAGGGCCTAGACGTGACCGACGAATGGGGAACCCGAAGGAACCCCATATAAGCCTCATAGCATATCATCACACATCCTTGGTCGCGAAAGCAAGACATAACAACATAAGAAATATAAACAAGGGAAATTGGGACTAAGGGAGCAAGACTTATATTTAAATATCTTGGATACCATAAGTGAGTCAAAGCTCAAGTATAATACATATCTTTGTCCAACTACACCTCTAACGTAGAACTTAGCGGGGGCCAAGACAAGCAACCAGGCTCACCCTCATAGTTAAGTATACCAAAAAGGAAAGATAGTCTTATTAAATACATAGCAAAAGAACATAGATATTGCCTAGGACATGAGGACTCATTAACTAGCTTGATTAGATATCACTAGCCACGTGGAAGAGGAGGATGACCAAATGGAGCTCCGATTTCTACATGGTGATATCATGTAGGCAAGAGTATACGTTAGTATATTTGAATGTACTAAGTATGTGGGATGCCATGCAACAAGAGATAAGCTTTATAATCAACATTCATAACAATAGACAATAGGCATGATATAGCAATATGACATGTATGTAAATGCATAAGTAACTCATACAGGATATCATTTGTGAAGGATAGACCAAGTGAACTACTTCCCAACTCCAAGGCACACCATTCCTTGAACAGTGATTGAGGCTTGATACCCTCTCAACAAGGCATCCGAGGCTTGACACCCCCTCGTCAAGATGATTGAGACTTGGCACCCTCTCAATAAGGTGATTGAGGCTTGGTACCCCCTCAATAAGGCAACCACCCCCTCGTCAAGGTGATTGAGACTTGACACCCTCTTAACAAGATGATTGAGGCTTGATACCCCCTTAACAAGGCAACCAACTTGTAACATCATAGATAGTTTTCATGAATTCAACATATGTACAACATACTTTCATCATCATAAAGTCATCATATACCTACATTTCCTCTCATCTTTGTATATCATATGCATACTATTATTTCATTATCATTCCATCATCATTTCATCATCATAGCATTATTCAACTCATAAAATATGCATTGGACCTTCAATTCCTTAAGAAACCCTAGCCGGATATTTTATCAAATACTTTGGGGGGTGTGATGGGGGTAAAAGACCATGCAATTTAGAGATGAAATCATGCCAGAAAATCTGTAGTAAAACTATCAATCAACACCTTGCAACACCCCCAAGATATTCACATCAAATCCCCTCATTAAATCCAATATTAGATCCAAGATTTAGAGCTCAAAACATGCTAAAACAACCATACTTTCATGAACTAAAATCACTGTGTAGTAAGTTTCTCAATGTACAAGACCCACATGTAAAATCAACTTTTACGGACCCTCTGCCATCCATTGCAGCAGAGCCGTTTCATGGGCGGGGGGGCTAAGCGCAGACATGAAATATTAGTAAAAAAGAGGCTTAGGCACCATGGGTGGAAGGACCCAATGGTTCAACACTACATACCTTGACTATGGAGAACTCTTGAAAAAGATTGGAAATGGAGACTTGAAGCTTGAATGAAATCCTTGAAGAAATCCTTAAGATTGATGTTGAGTTTTGGGACTTGAATTTAGGGTGAAATATTAGTCTAAGTGTTTGAGAGAATATTGGGGAATGTTGAGGATGATATGAGGGTGAAATAAGGCTAAGTATAGATAAAAAAAACGTATGGGAATCCTTAGGCCTAAGACTTGAAAGCCTTGGACCGAAATCAAAAAAATCGGACCAAAATAACATTGGTCCGCGTCGCGGAGGCGACGCGGATTACTCACTGGAAATCTGCATTTCTGCACAAACAAGTTCTACGAAAACGGGCATAAATTCTTCATCTGAACTCTGAATAAGGTGAAACCAAGTGCGTTGGAAAGCTAATTTAAAGTGCTTTAATTTGAAAGGTCGTGGGCCACCCAGTTCTTTGTGTGCTAAGAGATATGCCCCTTCAAAGTTGACCCTCCTAAATAGTGGTTTTTTGTGATTTTTAAATTTTGATACGGTTGCTCTAAAATTCGGGTTAGACCTATTTCCCACTCAATTTGACCCCCTGAGCAAGAATATGAAGTTGAATTTTTGAAATAACAAATCAATTTTTAGATATACGGAAATTACGATTTCAGGTACTTCCGAGGCACATTTTTGGGCACTTTTTGGGGTCGTTACATAACTAGT
This sequence comes from Solanum clarkiae, assembly GCA_011800125.2. Lineage (NCBI taxonomy): Eukaryota > Viridiplantae > Streptophyta > Magnoliopsida > Solanales > Solanaceae > Solanum > Solanum clarkiae. The sequence continues at coordinate 16,974,513 of JAABOM020000110.1, read as the reverse complement.
GCACCGCTTGATCATCCTCCTCCTCCACATGGCTCGTACGATTGTCTCTCAAGCTTGTTGGTGAGTCATCCATTTCAGGGACGTTGCTTATGATATCTTTCTTTGTACTAAGATTATCTTACCTTTATTCATGTATTGACTATGAGGGTGAGCCCAATTGCTTGTTGTTGTCCCCGCTCTCATCTATGTAGTAGAAGTGTTGTTGGACATGTTATGTATCTTTGCGATGAGTTTTGACTCTCTTGTTTCTTAATGATATGATATGGAACTTTACCCTTAGCCCTCATTCCCTTGCTCATGCTTATCTCTTATTGTCATTTCAATTGCTTCCGCGACCAAGGATGTGTAATGATATACTATGAGACTTGTTTGGGGTTCCTTCAGGTTCCACATTCGCCAGTCACGTCTAGGTCCTAGGTGCGGGGCGTGAGCCAAATACACATCTCTACCAAGATATGAATTAATTTGTTCTACTATATTTCTAAGTCTTGTCAT
>JAABOM020000110.1:16958717-16973918 GCA_011800125.2 Solanum clarkiae | reverse complement strand
TATATATATATATATATATATATATATATATATATGTGTGTGTGTGTGTGTGTGTGTGTGTGTGTGTGTGTGTGTGTCAGAACTTGATATCCGATCCTCTATATATATATGTGTGTGTGTATGTGTGTGTGTGTGTGTTGGAACGTGACACACGATTCTATATGTGTCGAAACGTGACACCCGATCCTAAAATATATATATGTGTCGGAACGTGATATCTAATCCTATAATATATATGTCGAAATGTGACACCCGATCCTATAGTATATATGTGTCGGTACGTGACACCCAATCATATAATATATGTGTCAAAACGTGACACCCGATCCTATAATATATGTGTCAGAACGTGACACCCAATCCTTTAATATATGTGCCGGAACGTGACACCTAATCCTATAATATATGTGTCAGAATGTGATACCCGATCCTATAATATATTTGTCAAAACGTGACACCCGATCCTATAATGTATGTATTGGAACGGGACACCCGATCTTATAATATATATGTATCGGTACGCGACACCCGATCCTATAATTATATAATTCATTATTCCTTATAATTACTTCACACTTCATTCAAAATATTTCAATCAAAGCCTACATAAATCCCTCTCTACCCCGAAATACTCAATTGTATACACATTGGAGCATACAAGATTTAACATATTTAACAAAAGGTTAGAAATCTACTTTCCTTATATAAAGTCTCGAATAACGTTAATTCTGAAGCTCTTCCCTTTCTATGACACTCCAATTCACCAAAATCTATTCAAATATAACATTATAATTATATAATGAATCTAACGACACTAAAATCAATTAATTCGGTGAAAAGGGTCAAATAGTCCAAAATTTTATCTCCAGAAAATACCATTGGAATCTAGAAATTTATACATGAAAGTATTCCCCTAGTGAAAAGGAATTCAGTGGCAAAAACCATTTCAAAAATGGAGCTAATATGAGGAATAAATCGCATGTCATAGTTTTAGAAATGTATTAAAAACGCAGCAGTAAATCAGCAATTTTTACCTTAAACGAAGCAACAAAGTTAGTTTCTGAAGCTCTCATGGTTTTTTTCTCAGAAAAATATATAATTTAGCCTTTTGAATCACTCAAATCCGATCAAAATTGAGAGAGAAATCGTTAGTTGAAGTTTTGGGAAAGTTTGCGATCTTCTCTTCTCTTTCTTGGAGAAAATCCTCAATCTTCGCAGTTCTTTCAAAGTGAAAGAACTTGGAAGGACATTGATTGAAAGAATTATTTTTTATTCTTGACTTAGACTCTTTAGAGTTCTTGATGAAGAACCATAATTCTTGAAGAAGAAGAGTCAAGAAATCATTTCTTGCGATTCTTGAATTTGTTTTCTTGAAACCCTAGGTTATGATTTAAAATCCTATTAGAGCTTTATGAATAGATGAAGAAATTCGGGTTGGATAGATTGAAATTCATGAAGAATAACTTACCTTGAGGAGGAATCTTGGAAGCTAATCCTAACTTGATGATTTTCTGATGATTCTTGAATGTTCATGTTTAAGAGTGAAGGAGAGGGTTTTTGATTATGAAAACTGACGTTTTGGGTTTTTTTTTTACCTTAAATAGACTCTCAAAGGTTTTAGGATAAAAATGCCCTCAAATTATAAAGAAAAAACTTTATTAACTCATCTAGTGAGGGTCCGCCGACGCGCTCCGGGCGCGGACCTTCGGATAGCTCTGCACCTTTTCTCTAAAATGGTCATACCTTTATATTTCGAACTCTGATTAACGCAAAATCGGATGCGTTGGAAAGATAATCCGAATATCTTTGATTTGATATATTATGGGTCATCCAACGCATTATACTTTAGGATATATGGTCATTTGAAGTTGACCCTTTTATCAACTCATACAAAAACTGAGTTGCTAGAAATTCTTTGAACTTGGCTTGATGTAAAAGATCCCTATGACTCTAAATCACACCTAATATACTTTAAATACTTAGGAATTGATCCTATATCATATGAAATAGTGAAACACGCAAAAATCTCAAATATATAAAGAACTATAATAATGTAGCAAATCGAACTCAAATCAAGCATAAGCATGTCTGGAACCCTTAAACCACAACTGAATCAACCAAGTGGATGAACAATGATAATTGAACCAACCCTAGTGCTGAACAATGATAACTGAATGAACCCAAGTGCTGAAAAATGATAATTGAACCAACCCAAATGCTGAATAATGATAACTAAACCAACCCAAATGCTGAACACAATGATAACCGAACGACGAAGACTGAGTAGGCCCATACAACAATTATACTCAACAGAGATGTACGCAGGTGCAAGGTTCTAATATATTTGCATGTACACTGACTGCGCCCCTACAAGCCCAAAAGGTAAACCCACACACAATCTGGTCAACCAATCATAGTCTAACCAACTCTCCATATCACATGATCACAAGGTCAGTTGTACGTGGGTGTAAGACCCTAATATCTAAACCTGAACATACCCTGAGCCCTCGTAAACCCAGATGGTACACTGTCACGACCCTGGAACACGAGGCATGATGACACCTATACTCCTAGCCAACAGGTAAGTCAACCTAATAACTTACTAACTTAATATGATAGATAAAGTGAGAAAGAAAATAAATATAGATAACAAGCGAATATCCTGAATAATAAGTCCTTTATAAGTATGAAATACGGAAAGATTACCACCCAAGACTTGGTGTAATAAGTACAAGAGCTTCTATACAGTGATGCAAGTTTGAAACTAAGATGACAAGTCCAAGCATAAGAAGTATCCTATCTGAATACAAAAAACAGAATGATTAACGAAATAGAGGGAGGTGTGGACTATAGAATAGCCAAGCAGTGCACCACAACTCCAAGATAACCAAGCTTGAACTTAGATAGCTCCACGAGATGCGCTCATGCTTGGAATTGAATCTGTACCACAAAAGAGTGTAACAGGTGTAGTATGAATACGAAATAACATATACCCAGCATGTCTCATTGGACAACAACAAAGAAGTAATGACAAGAGCATATATAAAAATATCATCTTCTAATTTTACAAATTGTTACTATACTTAACAATCAAGTGTTAACAAATAGGAGTTATCAAATATCACACGATGTCAAATACCAATGAAGCACAATTAACAAGAACGAAGAGTATAATGAGATGACATGCAACACCATGAAATGATATGCCTCAAATGCCTAGTCATCTCTAAATCGTATATACACAATACCTCTCGGGAATACGTCGAGGATTTGTGACCCATGGAGGACTCGCGAGGTTCATATACCGATACGGACAGTCTCTACGTGTTTGTACAGATGATCGCAATGCACTATCATAAAATCAACCATCTCCAGCATGAATGATCTCCACGTGCCCAACTTAGACTAAACAGTGATCTCAACACACTCAATCTCATGTCAATCCATATGCACAATATAACGTCCATAATATAGGGGATGGTAATGCATCATAATACAACAAATATAGTACAACATGTAGTCACCTCAACTATCACAAATATACAGGTTTAACAAAGAAACACAACCACATAAAGAAACTAAGTTATATACATCAACGAATGCCTATATACTTTGGCATACTTGGGTTACAATCAATCATCTATAGAAATAAACTTTCCCTTTATAACATCAGAGCTCGACCAATGCCTGTCACATGATTGGTACGAGACGACCATCTTTCACTCTTACCCATTCTTTATTTTTATTGTTTTAATCTTAAATTGGACAAATGTCCTTCAATGAAGTTTGAAAAGTCTTAACATACCTTAAATACCAAATACGTGTCACAAATCCTCAAGATTTTGTCTTTTTCTTTTGAATAGGATCCATAGCACCATGATCTAATCAAATAACAATTCACAATAAGATTTCCAAACTAAAAACACCCAAATATATAGTCAAGTCCTAACTATCAAGTGTAAAGTCTTAATTCCTCTCATCATATAACTTTAAATATATTCATATAATACAATACACCTAATAGTTGCTCACCTATGTCAATATCCAAAATTCAATTTATAATGGAATAATCATAATTAAAACTCCTATAATCAACCCCCAAAACATATCCCTTAACAATAGTGTAACTATGAAGAGAAAAGGATAATGAACCTTAACCTATTTGTAACCTATTCCATATAAATTTTTCTAGTCATTGACTACACAAATGTCAATCCTTGGCATTAAAACATATCATTAACCTAGGTTGAAAAATAACGAGTAGTAAGCATTTGTAAGTCTAATGATGTAAGTATTTTACTCTCTTTTCTGTTCCCTCACTCCACAATATAATATAATCTCATGAACCAAGAAAATTATAGGGATTTAGCAGTGGGATCCTTACCTGAAACTCACAACACGGAGTCCTTTTCTTGTGCTCATCGGTAGGGTTTTTCCTCTCTCTCTTTTCTTCTTTTCTTTTCTTTTTGTTTTGAATGACAATCTATGATCCCAAAACTGTTATATCCCACCAACCTATTCTAATATAAAGGTCAAGTGACTTAGGGTTAAAAGAAAAATTCATTTATCACCCCATAAGTTGATTATCTAAAATTATTAGATCACTAGAATATATAGTCACACAAATAGTTTGAAATTACCATTGAAAGTTTTCAAAAAGGATTCTTTAATAAAGAAAAATAGTTCTGGTGCTCCAAATGACTTAACGAGTCGTTACATCATCTACCACTTAAACAAACATTCTTCCTTGAATGATAAAAGAATAGAATGTACCTAAATGCTCAAAAAGTTGTGGATATCTCATTTTCATATCTGACTCGGTCGCCCTAATAGCCTCCTCAACTAGACGATACTTCCATCGAACCTTCACCAAAGCAATCTCTGTTGACCTCAGCTTTTGAATTTGTCTATCCAAGATGATTATCGGCTCCTCGTCATAAGTTCAATTCTTGTCAAGTAACACAAAATCCCATTGGATCACATGAGCACCATCCTCATGATACTTCTTTAGCATTAAGATATGAAATACAGGTATGAACGCCAGATAATGCAGGTGGCAAAGCCAACTAATAAGTAACCTCACTAATACGCTCAATAATCTCAGAAGGACCAATATACCTTGGGTTCAAATTACCCTTATTTCCAAATCTCATCACACCCTTTATGGGTGAAAACTTCAATAGAACCCTCTCTCCAACCATGAAACCCAAATCGTGAAGCTTTCTATCTGCATAATTCTTTTTCCTACTCTGAGCCATAAGAAGCCTATCTTGAATCAATTTGACCTTGTCCAAGGCTCTCTCAGCAAATCTGTACCCCACGGCCAAACCTTGAATGCATCAAATTATGCCCAATATCTGTTTTATATCTTCCTTACGAAAATGACCAACCAGAGATTGACACCTTCTGTTGTACATTGCCTCAAATGGTGCCATCTAAATACTCGAATGATAATTATTATTGTATGCAAACTCTGCTAAGGGTAAAAATTGATTCCAATGACCACCAACGTCAATAATACAAGTCCTAACATACCCTCAAGAACTTGAATAGTACACTCAGGCTGACCATCAGCGTGAGGGTGAAAGGCTGTACTAAGATCCACTCAACTACCCAACTCATTCTATATAGATAGCCAAAAGTGAGATATAAATTGTATACCACGATCTGAAATGATAGAAATAGGTACCCCATGCAAGCAATCTACCTCCCTAATGTAGACCTTGGCTAGCTTTTCTGAACTGGTATAAAGTGTGCAGACTTTGTCAATTGATCCACAATGACCCATATGGCATCAAACTTACCCAAGGTTCATGGCAAACCCATCATAAAATCCATAGCGATATGCTCCCACTTCTACTCAGGTATGGGCATCCTCTGAGTCACACCTCCAGGCTTTCGGTGTTCATACTTCACTTGCTGACAGTTCAAACACCGAGACACAAAGTCTACTATGTCCCTCTTCATACGACACCACTAATAATGCTGCATCAAATCACAATACATCTTAGTAGCCCCTGGATGAATAGAATACCTCGAACTATGGTCCTTTTCCATAATCAACCTAGTCAAACCACCAGTGAGAGGAACACAAATATGACATTTTATCCTCAAACCCCCTCACTATAAGAATGGCCTCCTTGGCTTCGCTTTTTAACACCTTGTCTCGAATCTTACGTAAATTACCATCATCAAATTGTTGAGCCCGAATTTGCTCCAATAAGGACGACTTTGCTTCTATGTAAGCTAAAGCCTTACCAGATTCTGAAATATCAAGCCTCACAAAGCTATTGGCTAAGGACCCAACATCCATAGCCAAAGGTTGCTCTCTAACCTGTAATAAGGCCAGACTACCCATACTTATTGTTTTTCGACTCAAGGCATCTGCTAGCACATTTTCCTTATTTGGATGATAAAGGATAGTCATATCATAGTCCTTGAGTAACTCTAGCCATCTCCACTATCTCAAATTTATATCCTTCTGGTTGAATATATACTGGAGACTACGATGATGTGTGAACACCTCACAATGCACACCATAAAGATAATGCCTCCAAATGTTCAATGCAAATAGTACAATGTCCAACTCCAACATATGAGTAGGGTAGTTTTTCTTGTGAACCTTCAGCTGCCTTGACGCACAAGCTATCACCTTCCCCTTCTGCATTAATACATAACCAAGACTGTAATGACCTTGAAGATTATTTTTGGTAATTTTTAGCTAAATTACTATTTTTGCTCTTCTTAAAAGTTGTTTCTCCATTAATACACAACCAAGATTGTAATGACCTTGAAGGTCATTTTTGATATTTTCAGCTAAATTATAATTTTTGCTCTTCTTAAAAGTTGTCTTGAGTCATTATTGGCTAATGCTAAAAGTCATATTTCAAAAATATGGTGATAAGCTTGAGTTTTGCAAATGAAAGAGTTTTTAAAGGCTTAAGTTGGAAAATTTGAGCTTTCTGATCGTTTTGAATTTCAATTGTCGGATCATGATTTTGTCGACTCCACTAGCTCCAAAATGCCGAATCTATCCTAGGAGAACTTGCAAAACTTAATTTGGAGTTAAAGTGAAGATTTTAGGTCAGAAGTTGCATTTTTAGTTATTATTGGAGCCAAAGTTTGACTTTGGTCAACAGTTGGGGTTCAGAAGCTTGAATTGGAATTCTGAAAATTTTAATAGTTCTAGATGATCAAACTAATGCTAGAAATGATTTCATTGCAATTTTTAGAGCTTCTGAGAATATTTTGAATTTTTGAGTCTGAAACTAGTTTAAATGAACTTTCTCAGGTTTTGGGCCAAGAAAGCCTCAATTGCCAATTCTAATATTTCTATTGGATCCAGAACGTCGAGTTTGGTAGGGAAGGACCTTTCTCTCAGTTCCCAAGGATTTTGGGGGGTGTTTTGGTCTCTCCGTTAGTTTTCGATATTGGGAAATGGGACCCATATTGGAATATAACGACCTCTCATTAGAATTTTGACCACACCAATGAGTCTAAAATGTTATTTTCAATTAGATTTCATATATGAATTATATTTTTCCAACTCCAAATGAAGTCGAAGCATTGAATTTAAGTTTCACAGATTGCTGGAAAATGCTATGAGCGGGTGACGTGGCCTAATAGGATTCTGCCAAGTGACAGAACTGTTCAAAGACCATTTAAATTTTCATATTGTTGCAGAACATTTTCAGATTCCTCACATTTTTTCCCTAAACTTCAACCGACGTTTTCTCTCTCAATTTTGATCGGATTTGACCGATTCAAGAGGCTAAATTATATATTTTTCTGAGGAGAACACTGTGGGAACTTCAAAAATTGATTTTGGTGCATTTTTTGAGGTAAAATTCGTGATCTTGCTGCTGCATTGTTATTATTTTCGAAAACTTTGTCATGCGATTTCTACTTCATATTAGCTCTGTTTTTTAAATGATTTTCACCACTGGTTTCCTTATCACTTGGGGAACATTTTCATGTATAAATTTTCAGATTCTGATGGCATTTTCTGGGGATAGAATTTTTGGACCATTTTACCTTTTTCACCCGAATTAATTGATTTTAGTATCGTTAGATTCGTTATATAATTATGATGCTATATTTGAATAGATTTTGGTGAATTGGAGTGTTATAAAAAGGAAAAAACTTTGAAATTGACGTGATTTGAGACTTTATATAATGCAAGTGGATTTCTAACATTTTGTTAAATATGTTGAACCTCATATTCTCCAATGTTTATATAATTGAGTATTTTGGGATACAGATGGATTTATGTAGGCTTTGATTGAAATATTTTGAATTGGGTAATTATTCTATGGTGATATTTGACTTGTGAATTAATGATGGAGATGTGAAATAGTCATTATTTGTTATTGACATTGAAGTGATACTTATTTTTGGATGTGAATGTTGTTAAGGTTGTGATGATATTGAAATTGAGGATATTGCAACATTTATGGTATTGAGCTACCCATTCTTGATTTTGAGATGTATGATTCGTATGGGCATCTTGCATATTTTATTTCCATGAACATGATTATTGTGCATTTACTATGTGTTTGTTGGATGATCCAAGAAAAGAAATGCAAAGCCAAAGGAAAATGGTTTCGGCTAGTGAAAAAGAAAAGAAATGAAAAGACGAAGGGAAATGGTTCCAGCTAGATATTAAATGAAAGTTACTGAAGGAAAATAATTTCGACGGATACATGGTCCATGTGTGGCCCCCATGGGTTCTGAATGAGGCATGTTTATGATTAGTGGATGTGTATCATAGGACAAGACATGCATCACTATTGCTCGGCATTGAATAACATTATTTACATCTGACAACGTTCATTTTCATTCCATAATATTTTGGCTTGTTATGATTATATGGAGTGCTATTGAGATTGGTTATTCATTATGTCATTTGACTTGTTTATATCTTTACATGATTAGTTTTGGTATTGATTTAATGACACTTGATGAATTAGTGAGAACTTGATAAATTGTAGAATTTTTCCTATGACTTGAAAGTGGGATAATGAGAATTTACTATTATAGGCTTTGATCATAGAATTTTCGAATGGTGTAATTGTGAAGGTTATGAATTCTTGTATTGCAAAATAGTTGTGACATTGTGAGCCTTAGAGGCCTAATGCTAAGAGATGATTATATCTACATTATAGTAATTTTTCTACATATGATATATATTATGCTGGGACTTTTTTGAGTGCAGGCTTGTAGTCTAGCGGTATGTGGTTGGGTGTTAAGGAGTTACTTGGATCTTCATTATTTTACTTTAAGTTAGTTCAATTTGCTGAGTACCCTGTTGTATGGTGCTCACCCCTTGCTCTATTTTGTAGGATGTGAGCCCAATCCCTCCGGTTAGACTTTTCTCATTACAGGATCGATCTTCCGGATTATTCTTAAAGTAGTTGTTTATGTCGTCAGCAGACCTTCAAGGAATCCATTATTATGTTATGCTCTATTTGAGAACTAGACATTTGTTACATGTATTTTATTTGAGAATTCTGTATTTAGAGGCTTGTACATGTGACACCAGTCCTTGGGATAGTTGTAGTTTAGTATTCATATGATTAGTTGTCGTATTAGTCTATTCATCTTCTGCAATTATTATTATGTTTGGATTAGTAAGTGTTAGAGTGACTTGCCTTGGTGGGTTAGATAAGTGCCATCATGCCTGAATTTTGGGTCGTGACAATTTGGTATCAGAGCCCCAAGTTCATAGGTCTCACATGTGTACAAGCCTAGTCGAGTAGAGTCTTAAGGATTGGTGCGGAGACGTCTGTTACTTATCCTTGGGAGGCTACAGAGACTATTAGGAAATTTTCTCTTGTTCTTTCTATTCATATAGTGCATAGTTATTGTGGGTCTCGATACATTGCATGGTTTGAAATTCGACCCAACTTAGAGGTAATGGGTTTAAGATATGGATGTGCGGTCAGCATTGGATTTTCCTTTAATTTGAAATGGCTTGGTTGTAGATGAAATTAGATGTGGTATGTGCAGGGCAAGGTTTAGGACGACGTGGTTGAATTGAAGGAGCTTAGGGAGCAACTTCAAGATCTCTTGAGTTAGGGGATCATACGTCAGAGTGTATCTCCATGGGGTGCTCTATTTTTGTTTGATAGAGAAATGATAGTTCTATGAGAATGTATATTGATTACAGACAGTTGAACAAAGTAACAGTAATGAACAAGTATCTTCTCCCTATAATGGATGACTTTTGACCAGCTTCAGGGTGCAACCATATTTTTCAAAAATTGATTTGAGATCCGAACATCATCAGCTACACATCAGAGCTTCTGACATTCCTCAGATAGTTGTTCAAACAAGGTATCAGCACTATGAGTCGCTTATGATGTCCTTTGGGATAACCAGTGCCCTAGCCGCATTTAGCGAGTTGATGAATGGTGTATTCCAACTATATTTGGGTTCCTTGTTTTTGTTTTCATCAATGATATATTGGAGCACTCTAATTCCAAAGTGGATCATAAACGACACTTGAGGGTTGTGCTTCAACGGCTTAGAGGGGAGAGATTATGTGCCAAATTTTATTTCAAATGTAAGTTTCTACTAAGTTCGGTGGCATGATATTCGTTGTTTGGTGGGCCTAGCTGGTTGTTACAAGTGACTCGTTCTTCTCTTCTATAGCAACCCCATTGATCAGTCTCACTTAGAAGAATACTCTATTCTTGTAGTCAGAAGAGTGTGAGGACAACTTTCGACAGCTCAAATATTTGTTATCTACAGATTAAATTTTGACATCGCTAGAGAAAGGTGTCGATTTCGCAGTCTTGATGTGATGCACTTGGAGTTGGTTTGGGTGGCATTTCGGTGCAAAAAGGGAAAAGTGGCAGCTTATACTCTTAGATAGTTAAAGGTTCATGAGAAGAACTATCCTACCCATTACTGAGAGCTGGATGCAATTGTATTTGTGTTGAATCTACAAAGGCACTATCTATATACTACACATTGTGACATCTTCACCGATCATCATAGTTTGCAATACATCTTCATCCAGAAGGACCTAAATTGAGGAAAAGGATGTGGATTGAGCTTCTAAAGGATTATGATGTGACTATCTTATATCACCTAAGGAAAGCCAATGTGGTATAGCATCATTAGAGTAATGACTATGCTATCAGTGTAATAATTATGGATTTTCAGTTGTTACATCTGAGAATGAAGGTTGATTAGTATGGACAGAGGATGAAATTGTGCTCATTGAAATCAAGATCTTTACTTAGTCTTCTTGGATGGATATGTAGGATAAATGACTATAATACAACTGCTATGATGGTGTCTATGTCTATTTGTCTATGGGCTATGGGTTATGCTACTTCTACTACCCATCTTGTCTGTGGAAGAAGGTATATTATTTTGGTAAGAGATGAAACTAATTCAAGTATGTGTGAAAGCCATTCAATGAGACAAAAATGTTAACTATTCAAGCATGAACTTCTTAGATAATATGATGCATTCTAGTGGTGAATCTAGTGGGACTTCTAATGTGGTACTAGTAATATACAAGGACAGACGCATTGATCATTGAGAGCGAAAACTAGTTACTAAGGAGTTATCAATTGTTGCACTTACTCAGGCAGTGGAGTCTGACATTACTGTCATATTTAAGGGGAATCAATTGGTTGTTACTGTGGATTCTTGGGTTTGGAATCGGTTATAAGGAAAGTTATGGTGGTGAATCTTAGAATGGGTATTAATATGTGTAAGTGAGGATTTTATTCCAGAGGACTCTATAGGGACTGGTGACTCCATTGTGAGCCAAGAGGAGCCCGTCGTTATTAAGATAACAAGTATATGGACTAATAATGTTTTGACAAGTTCACTTGTATAAATATAAATGGAAATAATAATGAGAAAGTGCATGTGGATGATTGGTTGAGTAAGTAAATTTTCTGGTATGACTTGGGATTGGGCTATCATATTAATCATAAATGCAGTTTTGTTGTGTGGCATGACTTTAGTTACCTTGTTCGACGTATGGCAAGATATTATCAGTGGCGTTAATAAATTATTGGGTAAGGTATGTGAGAGAAGTTTACAGGGGTTGGCTCGAGTGTGAGAATGAGTTTTTTTTATGGTGTTTGATTCAGTGACTAGTACAACTTGGGTAGCAAATAATGGATACAACAAGGTATATGAGAAAGCGATTGGTGAAGAGTAGGGTATGCAATCTCTAAAGATCTTCACGATATTTATTAATCATGATTTAGAAAGAATCAATTGCATAGTGTGAATCAGGATCCAGGATTTCATGGTACGTTGTATTTGCGATAGTTGATTCTATCAAGGTACGGATTAGTTAGGCAATAAGATGATTGGTTATATTGGTTACTGAGCATTTTGAAGGAGTTTTGAGAATGACTTTGATTATGGATTCTGTTACTTTTGACGGTGAAGGGACTAAATGATGTTCAATTAAGTAGTTTGGTGTAAAGTAAAAGGCAATCTGTTGTCTAAGTTTTTCTAAGAAATAATAGCAATAAATAGGTTAGGAGCGAGTACATAAGCTTTGGGCATTAAAAAATTTGAGAATCTAAGATTGGGCTATGAGTATGGGTTAAACATTCAGACATCCTCACAGCATTTATGATAGATACATGTTAAGAAAGATGAAGAAGATTAGACATCATAGATGGGACCGTGGTTCAGAGTTGTAAATTGTACCAATTTTTACTTTGAGTTTTTCTGATAATGTGAGGTGGGTTGACTCAACATTGGTCTATGAAGAGTATCAACGTCTTTTTAGCAAGTTTGGCTTGGGTTGGAATGACAAATAATGATATGTGAGAATTCGATGGTTCATATTAGGTTGGATTGCTCAATCATAATAGGTAACTCATGGAAGCATTATAGAAAGGACTTATGAGTTCGTATATGTCATTGATGACTTTGGATTGGATGGGTACTATTTCATACATGGAGGTTAACGTAAACTATTATGATAGATTATGTTGGTATTTAGTGATAAATGGAGGTTATGTGCTCATGGTATATAGAATTCCTTAGGTGGTCAAGAATTTCTTAAGCTTGGCATGAGGGAACAAGTGTTGGTGTGGATGTTGAGGTATTTTTCTCTTCGAAGAGTTATATGTGGTTGATGTTGATTTTTTTTAATTGAATAGCTATGGCTCGTGAATACGGCACCATACTTGATTCAGCTACTGCTCCAGCATCTGGGTAATGTTATTTGAGGCTTTATAAATTTGGGAGTGTCATTCACTAGTTTTCAGATTTAATTGAATTCTCTCTTATGACTATATATTGTCAAAGTGTTAGAATTACGTAACTTAAGTTCAGGGAGGATTATATTAAGGAAATAGAACTTGGATGAGGTTTGGGATGGTTGGTATACTGCAATTGACAATTATTATTCATTTGGTTTATTGGCTAGCCTCTGACTTGGTAGTACTCTTGGAGGAAAAATTTCATGTTGGTTCATAAGTATGATTCTGCTGGTGCATTTTGATGTAATGAATCTTAGAAATAAGGTCACTTGGAAGCAATTAATGACTTTGAGAAGGGTATGTCAGGCTATTGGTTATTTCTAGTGAGGCACCTCCCTTTGTCTTATGTTCGAGGACGAACATGATTTTTACTAGTGGACGATGTAATGACCCTAAAGGTTATTTTTGGTATTTTCAGCTAAATTACTATTTTTGTGCTTCTTAAAAGTTGCCTTGAGTCATTATTGGCTAATGCTAAAAGTCATATTTCGAAAGTATGGTGATAAGCTTGAGTTTTGCAAATGAAAGAGTTTTTAAAGGCCTAAGTTGAAAATTTTGAGTTTTCTGGCCGTGTTGAGTTTCAATTGTCAGATCATGATTTTGTCAATTCCATCAGCTCCATAATATCGAATCTAGTCTAGGGAAACTTGCAGAACTTAATTTGGAGTTAAAATGAAGATTTTAGGTCAGAAGTTACATTTTTAGTTGTTATCGGAGTCAAAGTTTGACTTTGGTCAACAGTCGGGATTCAGAAGCTCCAATTAGAATTTTGAAAATTTCAATACTTCCAGATGGTCAAACTAATGCTAGAAATGGTTTCACTGTAATTTTTAGAGCTTTTAAGAATATTTTGAGTTTTTGAGTCCAAAATTTGTTTAAATGAGATTTCTCAGGTTTTGGGTCAAGGAGGCCTCAATTGCAAATTTTGATATCTCCATTAGATCCAGAATATCGAGTTTGGTAGAGAAGGAACTTTCTCTCAGTTCCCGAGGCTTTTTAGGGGTGTTTTGGTCTCTTCGATAGTTTTTTATATTGAGAAATGAGACCCACATTGAAATAAAACTATCTTTTATGAGAATTTTGACCAGACCAATGAGTCCGGAATGTCATTTGCAATCAGATTTCATATATGAAGTCTATTTTTCTGACTCCAAATAAGCCGGAGCATTGAATTTAAGTTTCACAGATTGATAGAAAATGATGTGAACGGGTGACGCAGTCCAATAGGATTCTGCCAAGTGGCAGAACTGTTCACAGACCCTTTAAATCTGCATATTGTTGCAGAACGTTTTCAGAATCCTCACATTTTTTCCCAAACTTCAACCAACATTTTCTCTCTCAATTTTGATCGGATTTAAGCAATTCAAATGACCAAATTATATATTTTTCCGATGAGAACACTGTGGGAATTTTAAAAATTGATTTTGGTGCATCGTTTGAGGTAAAATTCGTGATCTTTCTACTGCATTATTGTTATTTCCAAAAACTTTGTTGTGCGATTTCTACTTCATATTAGCTCTGTTTTTTAAATGGTTTTCGCCACTGAATTCCTTATCACTTGGGGAATATTTTTATGTATAAACTTTCAGATTTCGACGGCATTTTCTGGCAAAATTTTTTTTGGACAATTTTACCTTTTTCACCCGAATTAATTGATTTTAGTGTCGTTAGATTCATTATATGATTATGACGCTATATTTTAATAGATTTTGGTGAATTGGAGTGTCATAGAAAGGGAAAAACTTCGGAATTGACGTGATTCAGGACTTTATATAAGGCATGTGGATTTCTAACCTTTTGTTAAATATGTTGAATCTCATATTCTCCAATGTGTATACAATTGAGTATTTTGGGGTAGAGATAGATTTATGCAAGCTTTGATTGAAATATTTTGAATTGGGTAATTATCCTATGGTGATATTTGACTTGTGAATTAATGATGGAGATTTAT
>JAABOM020000110.1:16936043-16951551 GCA_011800125.2 Solanum clarkiae | reverse complement strand
GAAGGGAAATTTTATTTTATTTTTTTAAAAAAAAAGAAAAATTAAGACTGATGTGGTCTATTTTTTTAACTTTTCACATGCTTTAAATAAATTGTACTCATTTGTTATGTCATGTGGCATGAGAGGGGTGTATCTAAGCTTAATTTACCAAGTTGAAAGGTGTTTTTAAGCCCATTAATAATTTAGGAACGAAAATAATAATTCATGCTAAGTTTAAGTGTATCTTTAATATTTCTCTCATTTTCAAAGTTCACCAAAAAGGCTCTCAAGCTTTAGTGGTGAGGAGAAGCAACTTTATTGAGCTCTTTTTCCCGCTGATTTGTACTGTAAACGTTACATTTGTGCTTTTTAGTCCATTAATATGTGTTGACTGAGTGTGCTTCTTAACTAGTCCTTGAGATATTGATTTTCCTTGATGAGGAAGACAACAAAAGGAGATTGATTTGAAAGCTAAGCTATTGAATATATAAATTAAAGATCAATAAAGCAAAAAGGCTTAAAACAATCATATAAGAGAATGCTGGAATTCCAAGCATGAAGCATCCTATGCATTATGGTCATAAATAGGAAAAAGTTGAATAGCAAGTTCAAAAGTTGGAAGAAAAATGATTGCAACATTTCGTTAATTCCCTAAATTTCAGCCTGGAATGTAGAAAGAAAAAAATCAGCATCTTTTCCCTGAATATAACGTAAACTCTACTTGCAAATGGTAATTTTCAAGAGTTTAGGTTGTATATACTAATACTCCATAGCAAATAAGGGTAAATACTTATGTGTCGATTATTTGCACCTCACTTGACCATAGTTGAGTGTTAAAAAATGTTATAAAAAACATTTGTGAGACAATTATTTGGTGTAAATATCTGTAGCAAATCTTTATTGCAATAATATTATTGTTAAGGGTCATTAACATTCAATAGATTAAATAAACAGTATATTTAGATCAGTTTAATAGTTAGGAAGTATTTTTGACCCGACATAATAATATCAACAAGCAACAATTATCATGTTTGGAGTGCATGACATTATACACTCTGTTTCTCATTTTCTTTGTATAAAAAGACACACTTATCAATGGAGACAAAGTCATCATCATTCATCATTGCTCTCTCCTATAACAACTTGAGGTGGACAACATAATTTTATGGTTTTAAAGAAGGACAAATTTGACTTTTGATACTATCTAACGTAACTTTAGCCTAACTCAAATCCTAAAGCTAGCTCCCATGAAAAAATTGAGGAAATTTATATAAGAAAACATCTTCTTTCCTCAATCAAGCAGTGTCAAAATCACATCTTCTCATTTACTCAACTCTGTCAACAAAGCAACAGAAAAGGAAAGTAGAAAAGGACTTGTTGTCTCTTCTCTTTTTTTCCTACTAAACTTCTTCTCTTTTGTTCCTCCACAAGATTTAACTAGTTTTTGACAAATTGTTTAACATTTAAAACACTCAGCTCTAGCATCTTGCTCTGCTTCAATGGAGCTGCATAGGTGTTACTATTCTTGGTTCCTTCTATCTTCCATCTTTATCACAATTGCTTTCTGTGATCCTGAAGGTACGCTGTAGAGGCAGATGCAAGATTTTCAACCTAATTATTATTCCTGAATTTATGTCTTTGACTATCCTCATCCATTTAATCTCTTGATTTTTATTTCTTTTATCTATTCTTCTCTCCCTTGTGTAAAGTTGAAGTTATGTTTGCATGTATGTGTATGTTCAGCAGCCAGCAAGCATACATTAAAAGAAAATGGAAAGGTTTAAGATGAACCGTTGCTTGTGTTGTGAAATATGCAGGATACTTGAGCTTGTCTTGTGGTGGAAATACTACCTATGTTGATTCCTCCAACATTACATGGACATCAGATGGTGCCTATATTTCAGCTGGTAACATGACCACAGTTAATTTTCTTGATCGTTCCTCCTCATCTACTCTCCCAGTTAGGTTCTTTCCTGATTCTCCACTTAGAAAATGTTACAAGCTTCCAGTGAAGAATGTATCATCCCTGGTCCTTGTCAGGACACAGTTTGTGTATAAGAATTATGATGGACATAATAAGCCACCTGCATTCACTGTTTCTCTTGGGAGGGCTATTACAGCCACTGTCAATCTTACTAATACCGATCCATGGATCGAAGAGTTCATATGGCCTGTTGATAAAGACATTCTGTCTTTATGTTTTCACTCTCTTCAAGATGGTGGATTCCCAGTCATTTCATCCCTTGAACTTAGGCCACTTCCTCAAGGAGCTTACAGCAATGCCTTGGGAGACTTTCCCAATAAGTTACTGAGGAAATGTTATCGTATCAACTGTGGTTATAATTGGTCCCTAAGGTCTGAACTCTCACTTGTCGATTATGCTATGTATTACTTATCGATTGTTTAGTCCTTAAATTTGATGTTTTTGGTGATATGTAAAAGGTACCCCATTGATCAGTATGATAGAATTTGGGATGCTGATGAGGATTTCAGTCCATTTCATGTGTCTTCTGGTTTTGATATTCAAGCCAATTTCAATATGTCAGTTCTGAAAGAGAGCCCTCCTGTGGCTGTTCTTCAAACCGGAAGAGTTTTGGCACGGTGGAATGACATGACATATAATTTTCCCATTGAACACCAAGGAGATTACCACATTGTTCTCTACTTCGCTGGGATTCTGCCTGTCTCCCCTTCATTCGATGTACTGATAAATGGGGATATTGTTCGATCAAACTACACAGTTAATCGATGGGAAGTCAGCAGTCTGTTCTTTACAATGAAAGGAATTGAAGGCTTGAACATCACATTGAAGACTGTTCACTACTATCCATTTATCAATGCTCTTGAGGTTTATGAGATCCTAGACATTCCCTTAGAAACTTCTTCAACAACAGGTTCTCATACAGTTTTATTGATTTTTCGACTTTTGAAGGAGTCTACTAGAACCAATTGCACCAACTTCGGACATTTTCTATTCTTGCAGTTTCAGCCCTCCAGGTTATTCAGCAGTCAACTGGTCTAGATCTTGATTGGGAAGATGATCCATGCTCTCCTAAATCATGGGAACATATAGAATGTGAAGCAAATCTGGTTACTTCATTGTATGTCAAAGCTTACCCTAAGATTACATTATCCTTTTCTTTTCTTTCTCTTAGTCTTGTTTTTGCAAGGAGAAGAACATAATAAGTTAAAGACTTTATATAGGGAGCTTTTTGATGTAAACTTGAGGTCAATCAGCCCAACATTTGGTGACCTACTGGATCTCAAATCACTGTAAGAATCATTAATCTTAACAACTTATCACTTTAGTTGCCAATGTTTGGCTATCTTGACTTACTTATTTGAGGTTCTTCTTGTTGCAGGGATTTGCACAATACTTCACTTGCCGGAGAGATACAAAACATCGGCAGCCTGCAACATCTTAAGAAACTGTAATACTTGATCTCGAGGAATTACCATGTTAAGTTAATGTACTTTAGAGAGCATTGTCTAAAATAAGTTGTGGGCTCAACTTTGTAGGAACTTGAGCTTTAATCAACTTACAGCTTTTGGTTCAGAGTTAGAGGACTTGATCAACCTTCAAGTTTTGTAAGTCTCGCTGCTTGCATTCCAACAGCGACTTCATTCTTACTAGCTTGGCCTGTTCAACAGTCTTTATAATTAATGTGTTTTCTGTTGAAGGGACTTGCATAATAATAGTTTTCAGGGAACAGTGCCCGATAGTATTGGAGAACTTAAGAACCTCCACTTGCTGTGAGTGAAGAAAATATATAATACTGGCATTTTGAACTTCTTAAAATACTTCACCTGATGAATTATTCTAATTTACCTCTCTGCAACATTAAGGAACCTGGAGAACAATAAGCTGCAAGGCCCCCTGCCACAATCCTTGAACAGAGAGAGCTTACAAGTCCTGTATGAAAGTCTTTTATTCTTTTTTCTATCTCATGTCAGTTTCTCGACTAATTTTTTTTCCCTTATTTTGCAGATCATCTGGAAATCTGTGTCTTTCCTTCTCTATGTCTTTATGCAATGAATTCTCAAGAAATCCTACAATTGAGACACCACAAGTCACTGGCTTTGCACCCACAAAACGAAAGCGCCATAATCGATTAGCAGTTGTACTTGGTGCAGTTGGAGGAGCTGTATTTGCTCTATTCTTTGTCGTAATATCAGTTTTTTTGTACATGAGGCGAAGAAAAACTGGAGATACATATGCATCAAGTACGAAAAAAGTCAAAATTTTTCTTCAGCATTTCAGAATATTGAACTATCTACTTGTAAACATGCACTTTCTTCTGATAATAGGAACTGCAGCAGAAATGAAAAACTGGAATTCTGCAAAAGTATTTTCATACAAAGAAATCAAAGCTGCTACAAACAACTTCAAAGAGGTTATTGGCCGTGGTAGTTTTGGATCTGTTTATCTTGGGAAGCTTACTGATGGTAAACAAGTTGCTGTTAAAGTTCGATTTGATAAAACTCAACTAGGTGCTGATTCTTTTATCAATGAGGTTCGTTACTATATCCATTCTAGTTCAGTTCCAATCTACAAACAAAAAAAAAAAGATTCAAGAGCTCTACTTATTATCTGTAGGTATCCCTGTTATCACAAATCAGTCATTCAAGTCTTGTGTCGTTAGAAGGATTCTGCCATGAGTCAAAGCAACAAATTCTAGTTTATGAGTATTTACCTGGAGGATCACTCGCAGATAACCTCTATGGTACGTCGCGCATGATATCTCACCCATATTCACTCTTCTTCCATCACGTATTGTTTTATAACTCTTAATGACTGTCTCAGGAGCAATGAGCAAGAAATTGACACTAAGCTGGGTGCGCAGATTGAAAATTGCAGTTGATGCTGCAAAAGGTATGTCCAAAGTGTGACGTGATCATTACTAACTCATGTTCAATTGGAGAACTAACATGAATAACAAATTTCTCCTGTCCAGAAAAAAATAACATCGATTGCCTACGTTAATTGATCACTCAAATATCCTACTAAACTCATTTTTTGTGGATTATATGCCCTTTCCAGATACTTACAAGATTAATGAAGCAGCATAAAATGTTAAATAGTTTATAATGGTTGATTATTACTCGTGAAGGTTTGGATTACTTGCACAGTGGAAGTGAGCCAAGAATCATACACCGCGATGTGAAGAGCAGCAATATACTTCTGGATGCAGACATGAATGCTAAGGTATCTGATTTTGGTCTTTCAAAGCAAGTAACTCAATCAGATGCAACTCATGTTAGCACAGTTGTCAAAGGCACTGCTGGCTATCTTGACCCTGAGTAAGCTTCAATTCATTTATTATTCAGCTTAGTATTTGGTCCTTCCTATCCAAATTCCTAAATCTCCTTCCATTTGTCCAGATACTATTCCACTCAACAGCTCACAGAAAAGAGTGACATATACAGTTTTGGAGTCGTTCTTCTTGAACTTATTTGTGGTCGAGAACCACTTAGCCATTCAGGGTCTCCAGATTCCTTCAATTTAGTCCTATGGGTAAAATCAAGTCTTATAATGTTTTATACAGTACCGCAAAGCATTTCATTGACTTCCAATACTACTAGTATGTTGTAAGCTGATTGTGAAAATTTCAGGCAAAGCCGTACTTGCAGGCTGGTGCATTTGAAATAGTAGATGAGAGCATAAAAGGAACATTTGATGCAGAAAGCATGAGAAAAGCGGCTTTAATCGCTTCAAGGTCAGTGGAGAGGGATGCATTGCGAAGGCCGAGTATTGCTGAAGTATTAGCTGAGCTCAAAGATGCATACAGCATTCAACTTTCCTATTTAGCATCTGAAGGACTAGCCAATTAATAAATTAGACCTTCACTACCGCAGATCACAACTTGCAAAATATGAGGTTTCTCTGATTGAATCAAATGTTACTGTAACTTTACGCCAGCTTTTAAATTTGTGCTCGGAAATATTCTAAATTATTGGTATATATATCAACACTTAAGGGTCTTCTTTCCCCTTGGAAAAAAGTGTCTGTCTTAAGGAATTGAACATTCTTATATTTAGAATAAGGAATACTGGCCGTGGCTAATTATTAATCAATTATACATTAGTTTATCTGTTTAGAATATATCTGATGGATTTGAATCAATTTGATTTGGAAGATAAGGTACAGTCATGGATAATATTCAACAAGTAATAAAAATATCTATCCAGGCTTGAATCAGTACTCGCCTTTACACTCTTTACGACTTGTGGACCAATCATAAAAGTAATGAGTTGGCCTAACCAGAAAACTGACGTCGTAAATATAGGAATAATGCTGTAGAAGTAGCCACTGCATAGGGGAATACAGTCCAGATTCCCTGCACAGTCATAGGAAACCAGAATAGGATTCATTCATTCTTTGGTAATAAATGCAAAAATTGGGCAGAGCAAAAGAATTATGTTGTACCACTACAGTAGCAACGGTTGCAACTGCAAATACGGGACGCTCTCTTAGTAAAAATCCAATGGTCAACTGCATTTAGGAGTAAAAGAAAAGGAGATAAGAAGGCATGACAAGCAGGCACACTTAGAACTGGAAATCTGTTTCAAACACGAGACTAATAACCTGAATTGGAAGAGTTATCAAGCCTCCACAACAGACACCGGCAAAGAAACACTCTGGTGATATATCCTGCAATATGTATATGCAGAGAAATGGTTGAAACAGTTATAAAAACATGTTTACCACGGGAGAATGCATCGAGTTGCTAACCATTTCTACATGGGGTAATAGCTGCAACAATTTAGGGATGGCAATGGGGCGGGGGCGGGGCGGCGCAGGGATGGGGTGGGTTGAGCTCAACCCGCAAATTTTTTAAACCGCCCCACCCCGTCCTGCATGATGATTTTTTTCATTTTCAACCTGCGCCACCCCGCCCTACCACATATAGTAGACCCACCCCGCATAAATTCACCCCGCTTAAAAAATTTAAGTTCTTTTACTTTTAAATTGAATTTAATATAAAAAAATAAACAATAGTAAACAGCAAACCCCGTGGAATTCTACAAGTGGGGTCTGGGGAGGGTACAATGTACGCAGATCTTACCACTACCTCATTGAGATAGAGAGGATGTTTCCAAAAACCCTCACCTCAAAAATCAACCCCATAAGCAGAACATACTAGATATGGAAAAAAAGGGAAAAGAAAAGAAAAAAAGAAAAAGACTAATAATGATAGTATGTAAATACGATAAAAGTGACAAATATAAGACGGATAATGACAACAAAGATATAAAAACATGACTACTCCTACTAACCTACTATATCACAAGGACATACATCTACCTACCCCTACTAGCCTTCAACCCTAATACGCAACCTCCACTCCTTTTTATCTAAGGTCATGTCCTCGGTGGGATGAACTTTCGTCAAATCTTGTCTGATCATCTCCCCCCCAATACTTCTTTAGTCTACCTCTATCCCTCCGTGTAACCCTTAAATCCAACCTCTCGCACCTCCTAACAGGAGAATCAGTACTTCTTCTCTGCACATGTCAAAACCATCGCAGTCTCTCTTCCTTCATCTTGTCAGCCACAGGGGCCATCTTTAACTTCTCCCCGATAGTCTCGTTCCTAATCTTATCGCTCCTGGCATATCCACACATCCATCTCAACATCCTCATCTCCGCGACTTGCATCTTCTGAACATATGAGTTTTTAATCGGCTAGCACTCCACCCCATATAGTAGAGACGGTCTAACCACCATTCTGCAAAACTTGCTTTCAAGTTTAGGTGGTTTCTTTTTATCACACAATTCACCAGAGACAAGCCTCCATTTCGTCCATGCCGCCCCGCTCTGGATGATGGACCTAAGATACTTAAAGTTTTCTCTCTTTGGAATAGGTTCAATGTCTACTTCATCTCTCAAAACACTGAAGTGGCACTCCAAATATTCTATTTTGGTCCTACTCAGTTTGAACCCTTTGGATTCCAAAGTATATCTCCAAACCTTTAATCTATCATTAACTTTAGCCTGAGTCTCATCAATCAGTACTATGTCATCTGCAAATAGCATACACCATGGCACCTCCTCCTGGATAGACCGTGTCAACTCATCCATTACTAAGGCAAAAAGAAAAGGGTTCAACACAGATCCTTGATGAAATCTCATCTCAACAAGAATATACTCTGAGTCTCCTCTCACCATTCTTACCCTAGTTTTTTCTCTGCCATACATGTCCTTTATCACCCTAATACACACCATCGGAATACGTTTAGCCTCTAGATATCTCCATAACACATCCCTCAGAACTTCGTCATAGGCCTTCTCAAGGTCAATGAACACCATATGAATGTCCCTCTTTCTTTCCCTATATTTCTCTATTAATCTCCGAACATGGATTGCTTCGTTAGTCGACTGCACCGGCACAAATCCGGACTGATTTTCTGAAATAGACATTCTTATTCTCACCCTCATCTCCACCACTCTCTCACAGACACTTCATATTGTGGGTTAACAACTTGATACCCCTGTAATTTTTACAGTTTTAAATATTACCCTTGTTCTTGTACAATGGAACCATTGTACTCCTCCATTCATTGGGCTTCTTAGAAGTCTTCGTAATAGCATTAAACAGCCTAGTCAACCACTCATACTACCCTTGACCATGCTCTTCCAAAAATCTACCGGAATCGCATCGGGCCCAATCGCTCCCCCTCTGCTCATCCTACTAATAGCACGTCTAACTTCCTCAGCTTTGAAACGCCTGCAATAACCAAAATCTCGATGACTATCGGAATGCTCCAAATCGCCCAACTCAATATCTTTGTCCCCTTCTTCGTTTAAGAGTTTATGAAAGTAAGCTTCACACCTTAGCTTAATGGAAGTCTCATCCACTAACACCTCACCCTCCTCATCTTAATGCACTTCACTTGGTACAAGCCGCGAGTTTTTTCTCTCTCTCTCTTTCTCCTTAGCGAGCCACAGACGTATGATCATTATGCTTCAACCGAGTTATTCTATTCCACCTCTTTGAAAGAAAAGAACTTAAATAAAAATACTTAATAGCATGGCGATACATTTACACAACACTTCTACCCCGAGCACATGCAATGAAACCGTAGACAGGCAAGTGAAATCCAATCCACGAAATAATTTGATCTATGGACAGCGTCGTTGTAGTAAAGGTCGTAATGCCAGAGGAATTGTTAATGCAAGGCATAGAGGGGGAGGTCATATACAATCTCTTGTCCCCGCCTTTTTCACGTAACTCAACATACAAACGCTCAAACATTGCTGTCTTAGCACTCGTCACTATCGTCTTCGCTTTTGTCTTCGTCGTCTTATAAATATCCTTAAACCTTAGTTTTTCATCCTCATCCCTATATTCCAACCACTTCGTATGGGCAATCCTCTTAGCTTTCACTTTGCCTTGAACTTTTCCACTCCAGCATCAATCACCTTGACGTCCACCAAAGGTGCCTCTTGAAACCCCTAGTACCTCGGTGGCTACTTTTATAATGTAACCAACATGGTGTCCCACATGGTTTTCATATCTCTATTACTACTCCAAATCCCCAAATTACTCAACTTTTCCCCCATCTCCCGAGAAAGGGCAAGAGTCAGGCCACTTCATCTAATCATTGGTTGGGCATAAATAGTCTTCTTCCTCTTACCCCTCTTAATCTCTAAGTTCATCACTAGAAGCTTATGTTGAGTGGAAACAGAGGCTTCTAGTGATGGACCTAACATCTCAACAACTAATTAACTATTTTTAGTTGATAATTGTTTTTTAATCGTTAATTAAAAGCCTCTAATTAATATTTCCACATCTAACAATTTACTGGACATGTCTAGTTTAAATTTGAAAAAAATAAAATTAAAGTCAATGTTTAATACAAAAAGTTTATATCTTTGATTTTCACTAATGACAATGATTTAATTTTCTTCGAATTCCTATTTGGTTCTTCAAACCCGCAACCCGTATCGCCCGCATTAATTTTTAAAAATAGTTACTTCAACTGGCCCCGCCCTTCCCCCTCATAACTTTTAAACCTACCCCACCCCGCATAGCTCTAAACCTACCCCATACCCGCCCCATTGTCATCCCTACGCAATATAAATCATCAAAAGAAACTTGAGATGGACCATTACTATTCTACCATTTTGTAGGAGAAAAGTGAACGAATATCTAAGGATACGACTAGAAATAAAGTATAATGAATAGAGTAAACCTAAATGGTTAAGCAATGGTCAAGAAGAGCAAACTGAGGACAAAAATTTGATAGATGCTACTATATCACCCTTCCCCTAATTGCAAATATCAGGAAAATTTTGAGTAGCTAGAGCCACACAAACCCCAGATTTAAGGTGGAAAATGTTTTTGGTGAGAGAACAACATGCCCAATGAAGGTTCCACTTTACGACTCTTATTTTATAATCAATATTATTGGGATGAACGTGCTAAATAGGGCATTTGACAGGCCAATTTCAGAATACTTAAGAAACAAAGGACCACTTGTTTCACTTCTGTATGATCAGTTTAGATCAGAACAGCACCCCAATGTGCTAGAGTACATATGCCTAGTGGTAGATTCCAGCAGGTCTTTCCCCTCTTCAATGCCATTTTTATGTAGGATGAAAGAAATCTAAAATTATACAAAAATGTTTCAGAACGTCTGAAAAGTCGTGCAGCAAACTGGTTGCGTTGCATTGTATTCTCAGAGATTGAATTTCCAGTCAGATTAGGTTTAGAAATAGCAAAAGTAAAGTTGTAACTGAGGCTCGCTGGGTCTGTCCATTTTCTGTTTTATAGCAGGACTTTTAGAATAAATATATCAATCGTTTCAATGATAAAATAAAATTATCAGAGCTTCAAAGCATTGTTATTGACGATCCCTACATATCTGACACCTTTTGTTCTGTAGGTAGGTGTATCATACCACAAAACTTGTAGCACCCAAAATAGAGAACAAGCAAGTAGCAGAAGGCGGTCAAGCATATCTAACACTCAGCAAGTTAAGAAGGAAAACTGAAAAAGATCACTCACAAGAGCCCCGGCAAGGAAAGCGGTGGGATTTCTCACTCCAAGAGAAAACCGTTCCACTGCATCAGCATAAGAAAATCCACCAATAAGCAATTAAAGAAATTTAGGGAACAAGAAGATCATATTAATATTACGAATGTTCTCCAGAAATATGATACTATAACAAGAAACATCAGCTGTTTTGGAATGTGAGTAGTTTAGACATTTACGCATATAGATATGAGGATTAAGATGGACTAGAAGTATGCAAACTCTTAAAATAGAGGATAAATCTTGTAGAGAATTAATTTCGATCTGATATTTCCAGCAAATAGAGAATCTTAAACAAACAATCAAGTCATACTCCTCCAGAACCAACATAGATATGTGATAGTACTGATGCTACATTATGATCATAGAAATAAGTCTGCGCATATTCGATGGAGTGAGTTAAAAAGTATGAGGCTTCAGGTTTAAATCCTAATAGAACCAACACCACTAGGTGATTTCTTCCCACCTATCCAAGCCTTGGGGGACAAAGTTACCCAATACCTGTGCTGGTGCAAGGTAGTAGGTACCTGTGGAATTTAGTCAAAGTTCGCACAAGCAAACACAAATACTACAGTTATTAAAAAAAAGTGTGAGCATATCAGTGGAAACTACGGCTTCACAATAATCAAAAGTTTTCACAATGCAAGAGACTACGGAATAAATTCAGCATCTTTTTTGTAACTCACCAAAACCAATGAGATTCCCATATTTTTGTACAGCATTTGTAATATCTCTTGCCTTCTGATTTCCAATCCCTAACTACAACCAAATTGACTCTGAATTTCCAAAATCAAGTTTATATATTTTTAAGTAAGACAAGGAGACTGAATATTTAACACGAATGAAATGCTAGTAGCCAAATCAAACCTTTGAGCAAACATCATCAGATGCACCAGATTGCTTAAAAAGCTTCCCAAGGTAAAAAGGTACCATATCGCTGATACAAACACCCCTATTCAGAATCCACAATAATATTAACATTGTGTGAATAACTGTTTCTACATAATCAATTTTTACCGGTGCTGAAGGTGCATAAAATCTTTAAATACAACAGAAGACAAAGAAGGTTGGGCGTTCTGCAGAATCTTGAAAGATTGGTATGCATGTGCATTCATCAAAATTACTCAGAGGACACAGTTTCAACATTCAACTAACCAGTACACCCAGAGAATAGTGGAAGTTATATATGGAGCATTTCTGGAAAATGAGCTCACTAGTGATTGCCACGTCCCATCTAGTACAAGCATCCGTGCTAAAGAGATTCCAACCTACACCATTCATCAATGAATTTGAATATAATAGTGAACATCACGAAGAAGGATAACAAGTCAACTTAGTGCGTATTTAAGGACACAATATGAAAGCATAGTTCTAGCTTTCATCTTTTCTTCGGACAGGGTTCTAGATTTTTAACTTCTATAAAATTTAAAGCTTCTTTACAAATCTTTTGCCCACTTGGCCTGTCACTTTTTCCTCACATCACTAAAGAATAACTCTAAAGTCGCTAATTTAGTAAGGAATGTCAAATCAAAAGAAGAAAAACAATCACAGAAAACTATACTATCCGCAACACAGCCATCAATCAGAAGACTTGTTAGCAGGGGAGTTCATGAACAGAAGTACCAGTATAGGAGACAGACCCATATATTCAAAGCCTCCTCACTGATAAAAAGTCCAAAACCAGCTGCCATCAGAAGCCAAAAGTAGATCCATCTGAAGAATGAGAAGTACAAGGGCTTAATATCACATCCCAAGTACAGCTAATAGATGAGAGATCCAGGATATCAATTATATTAAGCATCTATCATCGAGGTAGAATGAAGTATAATAAACATAAGGTTGGTCTTGTTTTCTGCTCAGATCATGGTGAAACCCATGATGAATGAAAAGTCACAAGGATATTAGTTGCGTACCCTGGAGCATATTCTAGCAGCATGACTCTATAGCCGAAAGCTTTGAAAGAAAAACCAGGAGCAGGTTTAGAAATTGTGGAAGATGATGATCCATCAACCAGATATTGAATCCCAAAATTTGATCCTTGATTAGGCTGCTTAAGGCCTATGGACAGGAGCGTAATTGCAGCAGCTACACCCAGTGCAATTGCCAGTTTTGCCAAAAATGAACTTCCTGGGCGGACAGTTTTATCTTCCAGACTACCAGTTAAATCTTCGGAAGCCTTGTGCACTATCTCCTCAGCATCCTCTGACTGTCCGGCTTCATAATTTTTCGAACTCACAAGCTGAGATCTTTTGATCCTACACTTTGAATAGATAAGTTTCCATTACTTACACAGGGCCCGTTACAGTGGATAGATAAGTTCAGTACACTGAACATGTTGATTAGTTGTTTACACTTGAATTCCAGTTTGGGGTTATACATGAGAGACCTCTTAGATTTTCTATATGATACATAAATAGATATAATCAAATTACAAATAGCATTAGACAGACAACTCCATGTACATTCAATTCATTCAATGTACAGGTGTCTATGAAGTTGTATATGTTAGCACAAGTTGGAAGCAAACATAATAGGGGCTTATGATTCTACTCTAAGAATTTAAAGAGTACACATCACAGGTTTGACTTGCCACATGCAACGTGTAAATTAGGCACACATCACAGGTTTGACTTGCCACATACAAGTCTGATGATTAAGCAGAAAAGGATAGAGGGACGAGCTCATCAATTATCCATCAAATTTCAAACCATGAGGCCCTCGGGGTTCTGTCGGTTAAAAAAAAAAATACAGTTAAGCAGAATCCGTAGATGTTTTCAACATCTTTATGTTGATGAACAAAGACTTGGATGACATACTGACGATTTTGTGATGATTTTCATGCTATTGAATTAGTGATGTCCAATATGACCAAAAAAATGCTGCACCCCATATTACAAATAAAGATTTTTAGAGACAAAAAAATGCGGCAACACAACCCCTACGGGAATATTAGTAGCTCAGTTGGATGACCACCTGTGTTCTCACCTCATTGATAAGGGTCCAATTCCCCACATTATAATCTCCCTCCCCATTTCCTCTTTCCCTACCCCCAGTTTTTTTCTTTTTTTTTTTTTAAAAAAAAACACCCTATCTTACCTTAAAAAAGAAAAATCAAATAACCCTTCATCGAATCCAAATTAGTCGGGTTTCATCCAGAATTTTCAAATTAATAACAAATACACACCCTGTATAGTCTCACAAGTTGGTCTAATGAGGGTGGAGTATACACAGACGTTACCCCATGTTTGTGGGTCAGAGAGGTTGTTTCGGTGACCCTCAACACAAGAAAATTGGTACAAGTTGGAAAGAAATGCAAGAGTAATAAAAGGTATGATAAAAATATTGAATAGAGAAAGGTAGTGACAGTAAGAATAACCAAATAACGAAAATTTTCAAACTAATTAGGATGTTGACTAAATGAATGAATTGTATAATTTTCAATAGTTAAACCATATTTACACAGAGTGGAGTATAATGTTGACGTTGCAGCATCCGGATATAAGAAGCAGGAGAATTACCAAGAGGATGAGGAGGTGTACTGTGGCGGTGCTCTCCGACGGATATAAGAAAAAGCAGGGAGGTGGTTAAACTTTGGCGGAGTTGCAGATTGAGATGAAGAGAGTGAAAGAGAGAGCAATATTTGGTTATTAGATAGAGCCACCATTATATTGTAATGCTTCAATTTGAGCCGCTCTTCTATGCAGTAGTTGTTTGTTTATTGGAGGGGAATAATGGTTGGTTATTGATTAAGTAGGAGTACATGCTCCTCGGGATACTAAAATCTTCATGTTGCCACGAGTATGATTTCATTAGATATTTGTTGACCCATCGAATTGATAGCTGCATCTCCCCAAGCTCCACTCTTTTGGGAAACCAATGTAGATGGTACAGAGTATGCTTTCACATAATTTTTCCATTTCGGGTAATCTTAAATGGCACAAATTAATTTCACACAAAATGTCAATTGACATTTATGCCTTTTTGAGTAGTAATTAGTATATAAAATTTTCTCAATTTTTTTTCAATTTTGAGTAATAATCATTAGTTAATAATTTTTCGTCACATCTTAGTTTTCCTTCTAAAATTATTAATTTCACAAATAATATACCGTCTGCTCACATTCAATTTTGACTGACCTATAATCATATTAGATTGTCAACTGATTAAAATATGTATTTTAAATTTTTTTAAATAAATGAGTTTATTTTTAATTTTTATCCAATAATGACATATTGTTAATACTTTTTAACTTTGAAAAGTTATTCATTATATATTCTTTTAATTATTTTCATTATTATTATTACATGACAATTATTTTAGTAGGTATAGTGGTAGTAATATTATTATTTTTATTTTTAGTATTGTTTATTTTTCATTTTTTTTACTTAAGTACTGTTATATATTCATTATTATTATTTTAGTGTGACATATTTTAAATATATTTTTTTATCAATTTATTGCTTATTAATTTAAAAATAATATTTAATATATT
>JAABOM020000110.1:16899463-16926521 GCA_011800125.2 Solanum clarkiae | reverse complement strand
CCTTTTGGCTTGTTATCACTGTTTATCTTCTTAAAGGCATGTCAAACGCAGAAACCCCTTATAGTATGTATAGAAAGCGCATAGTTACAGGTTGGTTGTCCCGAGCCTTATCGGCAATGGGTGTCAATCCGTCCTAACTGGATTTTGGGGCGTGACAGAAGTGGTATCAGAGCTATGTATACATAAAAAGTAAAGTACAAATAAAATAAAAATACTAAAAAGCTAATTATTTTTCAAAAAGTCGTTCTCGCTATTTGAATAATAAATATACTCAAAATAATATTGTCATCAAGTACACATATGGAAAAAGGAATTATGAAAAAAAATATTCATCAAGATAATTACCTCTTAAGTGTCTCATCTAACATTCGTATGGTGAAGGTTAATGAACTTTAAACATTTTAGTATTTTATTAAGGCTTGTTTAGGAATGAACTAAGCCCAATGAATTGATTAAAACTGTATTTATTCTTTTTAACAAAGAAATTTGGCTAGTTTAGAGTTGAATGTTTAGGAGAAATTAAGACTTCACTTCTCTTTTCATACTTGACTATGTTAAATGAACATCTACATACATCATATATAATCAACAATGTATATCTAGATTCTCTTAACCTTTTCGTGATCTTTTCTTAGGATAAATATTGATGATGAGAAGCATTAAGCGGAACACAGAAGAGAAATATTTTCATAAATTCAGAGTTAATGACAATATACATCTCAGTAATTAGAAATAAACAAAAACTTGAACCACGTAATATCTTTTTTTTCAACTTTTAGATCTTATGTTCGACTTTCTCCTTGATATATTGTATGAGCGACTTAAAAGGTCATTTGGTGTATGCAGTAAATTATTATGAGATTATAATTTTAAATTGTAATTCTTGAATTAATTTTTTTCACATGGGAGGTGAAATAAAATATTTTCAAGTTTGATTAGATAAGATGGGATATTTATGATAGAATATGGAATTAAATCAAATTTATATTGTCAACAAAATATACATAAATCTAATCTCAAACTTAATCGTGTGATATTGCATCTTATCCGTATACCAAATGATCCTACTACTCATGACATTTGTTTAAACCTCATTCCTTATCTTTTCATCACACAAAAAAAAATCACATGACCTACTCTGGACTTTTGTGATAGTTTTTCTTTTCAGAGAGATATCTGGTATATTCGGAATCCATAAATCTTGATTCGAATCACATAAATCCTATTAAAGGCAAAATATTCCTTAAAAGGATTTTTCTATTTACAATGTTCAAGAACAAAATATCGATCAAGAACGAAAGAATCTCATCCATCTCATTATACTCCTTGAAGATGCACACTAATAGTAGAAGAACGAAAATTATGTAGGCCTAGGGTCAGTCACCTCACAAAACGTGAAAAAGGTGATAAGTTGAATTGTTCGATCAGCTCATCTAAAATCATTAATTATACAGATGGAATATTTTATCAATTTTGTAAGAACATAATACATTTTGTAATGTATGAGCATGATTCTTTTTATTTAGTCAAGAATATGAAATATTCAATGAATGAATGACTATAAGACTTAAATAAACTTTTATCAGCTTTAATTTGATATTAGAGAACGTAGATGTTTAACCAAGTCATTTTTGCCACACCTCCCTAATAGGAATAAGTAATTTACAAATAGGGTAATAAATTTGGTAATCGAGATATTAGGAAATAATATTTTGATTTTTTTCATTCAAAATAAATTTTTTTGACCTAAAATATTAAGACAGATAAGTATCCTGCACCATAAAGTATGCCTTATAAATTCTAATTAACTTATTGAAGGATCATATTGACATGCATTCAATAGAAATTGAACCTACGAATTCATCAATTATGAGTCAGATATCCTTGCATATCTAAACTAGAACTAGTATTTTATCTTACATCCCACCAGACATGAAATAGAGTCTAGAGTTGACATGTGAATTGAAATTTCATTTACTTCATCTTCTTATATTGATTTGTCAAGAAGATGATGATATCTTTGTATGTTGAAAGTAGATTTGAAGCAAAATAGAATTTGATTAGGAAAATAAGATGTTGGCTTGAGATGGTTAGGAGTGTTGTTGAATTATAACTAATGGCTCAATATACAATCCGAATTAAGATAGAGAAACTTTGATCAAAAGTGCATGAATCTAAGTAGAAAAAAATAACAAAACAAAGACATGAAATTGGAGTTTGCAGGATGGTTTAGGATAAAATGGTCATTTCATTATATCATGAAAATACTCTAATGTGAAAAGAGTTATAATAAACAAGTAGAATACAAAATCATTGAAAGTTTAATGGGTATTAGATTCCATTAGAGAAAAAACATATTTATGACGTCAAAGTATAGTATAATTAAAAATATAGCATCGTTTTATGTTTAAAATTTTTAATACAGAAAATTCCTTGGAGCACAAGATGACTCACCCCTCCCTTATAATATGACTAGAAAATTATACATTGATCCTTTTACACATTAATACTTGCACAAAAATTGTCATTCCTTTTTATTGCCAAAGTTAATGGGATGACATCATGAGTGAATAACATTTCAAAATTACTATAATCAATCTTTTAGTTCATATATTTGTAAAAGAAATTTTGGGGTTGATAACTCTATTTTCTTGTTGATTTTTATTATTTTGAGTTACTTAATCATATCATCATAAAGTGTAATAAAAAATATGTAATCATAGAATACCTAATTCTCTATTATTATTATTTTATTCATGCTTGCTAATAATTAGTGGAGGTTTGTTACTTCAGTAGGATAGATAAAATAAGGTTTTACTTGTACTTATTCCAACTCAGAATTTTTTATTTTATTTTATTAATAAAAGATCACCATCCAAATGGTATAAAATCATCAAAAAAAAGCTTTTAAAAATATACATGCATAAATACATACATATATGTATATATGTATATGGTAAGGTCTTGCTTGTACTTATTCCAACTAAAAATTTTTATTTTGTTTTATAAATAAAAGATCGTCATATGCATGGTATAAAATCACCAAAAAAAAATCTTTTAGTGTGTAAAGATATACATACACACATACATGCATACACACACACACACAAATGCATATACACACGCACGCATGCACGCACACATGCACGTACGCACGCGCGCACACATAACATGAAAGATAATCAAGAAAAAACTTATTTTATATATTTTTAGACTTGCAAGTATTAATTGAAACATAAAATCAAGAGTAAATTTAATGATTGAAAGATTTTAACTATTAATTAACTCAATTATGTCCTTTAATTAGTAGAAACACAGATTGATTAACAATTGTGCTATTGAAATAAATCTACAATAATAGCAAAAAGTAATTCTCTCATAAAATTAAGTCTTGAAACTTCTTAATGGATTATCAATTTCTAGATCTTATAAAGATCAATTATTTAAAATAAGTTGATATAATTAATTAAATTACGATATATTTCATTAATTAACTTTTACAATAATCAGTCATAACATTTTTCAACATAGTAGAACACGAGAATCAAATTCAATTTCTTAACTAATCGTTAATCTTTACCTATATCTTGAATTTAGATCTCACACAAAAACAGAGATATAAACAATAAAGTTTGAATGAATCAAAATTTTAATTATAAGATACCTACATCTTTAGTATTAAAATTAACCAAAAAATAGAAAATTAGTAATGCTACAAATATAAATATAAGTAGGTACCTTCCCAGTTGTTTCAAAAGACGATGAACCAGAGCTATTCATTTTTTTCTTTCAATATTTGAAGAAGCCACAGAAAACTACAAATAGGATTTTATTTTCTTGAAGTGTACATCGCTTGACAACAATTGAAGTAATAAAGACAATAGTTTTGGCTAATTTTGTTTATTTAGAGAACATAAGGACAAATGGGCCCCAATTTTCTGACCATCCGTTATATTTTTAGAGACCATGGTGATATGTTTGATGAGAAAATGTGGAACACTTCTTCCAATTTTACTCTTAAGATGAAAGGTGATGAATGCAAGATGAATTTTTCATTTGGTACAACTCAGAGTTTTAAAATTGAATTATATATATATATATAGTATTATCATTTCATTTTGTTAGCTAGATAGTGTTAGTATATATGCATTTTATTATTTAAATAGAATACTTAGTGCATATGTTAGTGAATTTAAGTTGTGGTAGAAGATAACTATAAGTTCTTATAACTCACATGAACATTAATATTTGTAACTGTCACGACTCAAAATTTGGGTGTGATGGAACTCATAGAACCTACCAAGGCGAGTCAACTCAAACCCTAAACAACTCAACATAATGATAAAAAAGAAAGATAAATAATCTGAACATGGTAGATAAGCTTAGAAAATCAAAACTACAACCTTCCCTGAACTAGTGTCACATGTACAAGCCTCTAAATACAGAATGCTCAAGTGAAATACATGTCTCAATGACTAGTCCTCGAATAGAATAAAACATAAAGGTAAAAAATCTCCAAAAGGCTACCGAAGGGACAAGCAGCTACCTCTCGATAGATCCAAAGCTCGCTCCTGTAGATTAGAAAGCTAACAAGGAGGACCGGGCTCACAACTTACAAAATGTAGTAAAAGGTGAGCACTAAACTACAAGGTACTCAGCAAATGGAATTAACCTAGAGTAAAGCAATGAAGAACACAAGTACTCCTTAACACCCAACCACATATTGGCAAACTACTTACCTGCACTCAGGCTAGTCCCAGTTTAATATAATATACGATAATAAGAATACAGATATAATATCACATAGCATCATATCTCAATATAGCTTCAACAGATGCTCACATCAAATAGTACAATAAATATCTAGTCTCATCAACAATTCATAAGATAGTATCAAAGTAAGAATGAAATGAAATATGTCGATGTCATGAGATGTAAATAATGCAATGCAATATCAAATAATCATAATGCATGTCTGTCCTACGATACACATTCATTGATCAATATATATATCAAAATGGAATCCATGGGGGTCTCACATAGACCATGTATCCCTGAAAATTGCCTGCAATGACCTCGATCAATGCTCACCCATCCGAAAAAAGACATCATACCTATTTGAAAATAACCTTAGACCCAATATTAACGGGCATATTACCTCGGCTCATCGGCAGAAACCTCAGCTAACATCGATCTATAGAGACCTCAGTCATCAATCCACACGTTACCTTATTTATCTCTCAAAGTAGCCATCACAAGCATCAATGAATAAGTAAAAATAGATGCAATGTGCATGATTACAATTATATCATAGTGTCAATACCATAATGATTTCAATATTATTATAGTATCAATATCATCAATATATCAGTGTCATCAGTGTTTCAATATCATTAATATCTCAAAGTCACCACGGTCTCAATAACAATCACATTTCAACATAAGTGTCATCTTGATATCAACATCAAATGATTCATAAGATCACATATATTACGAAGTCATAATTTATTTCACAAGTCAAGATGTCACCATAAGAACAAGTAAACAATCTGAAATCTAATGATCAAAGCCTAATATGATATAATTCCACCCAAAAATATACAATGTCATGCACATAGAAGCATACAAGGTTCAATCATACTTAACAAAAGGTTAAAAGTTCACTTGGCTTAGATAAAGTCTCGAATCAAGTCAAATTCAAAGCTTTTCCCTTTCTGCGATACTCCGAATCATAAAAATCTATTAAAATATAGTATCATAATCACATAAAAATCTAATGACACTAAAATCAATCAATTCAGATGAAAAAAGCAAAATGATCAAAAATTCCATATCAAAAAAAGTAATCAGAATCTAAAAATTAATACATGAAAATATTTTTCAAGTAATAAGGAATCCAACAGTAAAAACTATTTCGAAAATGAATTTAAAATAAGGTAGAAATCATCAAATTATATAAACCTGCTTTTCATTGTTAGATGACAAGGGCACATATATAGAAAGAATCTTATAACAAGAGGATAGTATATCAATATACCATGAAATACATGATGTATTAATGCGAACATATTTCGTATATAATGAGGATAGGATCGTAACCGACATAAGACCAAGTGAGTTATAACTTGGAACCCCGTTGTTTCCCCCAATAAAGAGGTGACCTACTTGCCAAAGATATATTCTTAACATTCTTTTTTTCTTTTCTTTCCCCAATGGGGCATAAACATATACCTATGTTAGGCACATAGTTCAAGAGAAAGGAGTATGGGCTCTTGAGGATAGCCCACCTTACCTTTAATCCTATCGGTGCTAGGTCATCATCCCATTAGAATACATACATATATATATACATGCTTATAAAAGAGCATAAGGATTTCAAATCATTTATATACATACTTAGGCTTAAAGGTCAAATCACATTCTTCATAATCATGCATCTTAGGCTAAAAAGTCAACATTCTTCATGTAATATTTTTCATGCATAGGAATAGTTCCTTTGGAGCACCTTCTTGAAAAATGAGTATGGACCCTTGGGGATACCCCACTCCGCCTCAAACTTCAACCGATGCTCCCTAAACATAGTGGTGTAAACACTCATAATTGCTTAATGAGCCTTAATCATAGACATTTATGTGATCACATTCTTGTTATAATCATAATCTTATCAAAATCATATACATAAACATAATTGGACTCAACCCACTTCATAGAGTTTCAAACTTAAATCAACAATACATTATGAAATTCAAGTAAGGACATAAGTAAAATTCACATTTAAATTATAATATAAAGTACCCATGCACAAATAGAGCTTTAAATGGGACATGCACTTTTCATAACTTTATAACTTCAATGCATTTCATCATATTAAGGCTAATTCACTTTAAAATCAATAAATAAACATAGCCCATACAACAAATGAATCTAAGAAACCATATTCTTCAAAATTCATATTTAAAGTAAGCTAAAATTCATGAAAATCACTTTAAAAGAGTTTGGATCTTCTTGGTTGAAAGGGACCAAGAATCAATCCCACATACCTTAGCTAATAGAGAAGATTCAGGAAGAAATTAGGTGAAGAAAGAGTCCTTCCTTGATTCCCAAGCTCAAAATCCGCAAGAGTTCTTTGAAAGAAACTTTTAAATGTGAAGAATGAATTTGAATGAGAGGAATGAAGTTTAGGTCATTAGGAAGTCTTTAGGTAGCATAGGAAATCACAAAAGACCCTTAGAATAAATCATAATTATGAAAATGTCATTAATGAAATGAGTTAAAAAATTAAAAATCAATGCTTCAAGGAGGACTATACAATGCGTGACACACCACACGGATCGTATACTTGTCCATGAACCAACACTTGAAAAATTTCACTTGATGAAGGTCCGAAATGATAATCCCATGCTTAGCATTTTTCAACGAAATCACTCCCACGGAAGGCCACATGGGTCGTACAAGGCCACAGGGGTCGTACCACTGACCGTACCACCTCCCTTAGATAAATCACCACGATAAGATTCCGAGATGGCGATTCTATACTTAGAAAAATTTCACTTCGAAGCCCATATAGAGAGGTATACAAATCGTACCCCTCCACACAGACCGTACCACTTGTCGTGTCACTTTACTTGACTCTAAAACTTGTAGGATTTCAAGTTTAGGCCACCACATGGCCTACCACATGGTCCATGAGGTGTCACATAGACCATGAGGGGTCCATGTATGGTGTGCCTTAGTTTAAAACTCCACGTTTAAGTGTAAACACTCCTCATGAGGCCAAGAGTCACTTCATGGAGGCTCATGCAGGTCGTTTCACTTCACACAGATTGTGAGAGATCCCATGGAGCATCACCTTGGTTAAAAACTTTCCGAAATTAAATTTTTCAAGCTCCAATGAGGTCATACAACGTCCAGGTCCTTACAAAATAAGAAGAATTTGATTGAAGAAGATGAACCTTCCTCAATCTTTAAGCTAATCCTTCAAGGGATCACTTGAGAGGAGTTCTTTTGATAAGAGTTTGAATATTCTAAATGTATGAATTGAATTTGAATGAGAACAGAAGATTATAGGTCTTTTAAGAGGTTTAGAATATGTTAGAAAGTCATAAATGACCCTTAGGAATAGCCAAAATTACAAGATAACCATTAATGAAACGAGTGCCAAAAAGTTGCTTAGGGTCTCGTAAGGGACCTCACGGATCATGTAGGTGTCACACGGACCGCGTGGTCGTCCATGTGACTTCACTTAGAAAAATTATTCATTGATGAAGTTTCGAGGCGGTGATTTCATACTTAGAAAAAATTCATGCTAACACCCTTACGGGCCACCACACAGACCGTATAGTGTCACACGACCAGTAAAGGGGTTTGTGTGTGAAGTGCCTTAGCCAAAATGTGACTTTTAAAGGCTAAGGCTCCTCTCATGAGTCATCACATGGACAGTGAAGTGCCACATGAGTTGTGTGGTGCTCAGTGAGGAATCCCTTGGTCTTGAACTCCAACTTTAAGCCAAGCACTCTATACACAAGGTCAAGGGTCACTTCAAGGCTCCTCCACACGGCCAGTGAAGCTTCACACAACCCGTAGAGATGCCTTTGTGGTGTCACCTTGGTCAAAACTTTTCATAACTAAATTTCATGCACCATTACGGCCTTACAAAGTCTGGATCCTTACATCACCTTCCCCTTGGGAACATTCATCCTCGAATGTGCTAAAACAAGACTTAAAAGGCTTGGCTTGAACATGAAACATCCAAACACAAAGACATAAAGCATATTTCATCACTTGAAAATCATAAAGTCATTAAAACTCATATCAAAACATCTTTAAATCATTTTCTTGCATATGTATGCATGTCATGTCATGAAACATGAGAGTGAAAAAATTAGGACCATTTGGAATAAGAAAAACCTAATACCTTAGGGTTGAGTAGATTGGAAAAGATAGAGATATCATTTCATCATGTCCAACTCCGCATCCCATATAGCACTCTCCATATGTTGATTTCTCCTACACACCTTAATCGAAGTCACATCCTTGCTGCGAAGCCACTTTACTTGGCTATCTAAAATCTCAATCGGAACTTCCTCATAAGACAATTTCTCAAACTCAAAAGTTTCCAAAGGCACAATTACACTAGGATAACCAATCAATTTCCTCAACATTGACACATGAAAAATCGGATGGATAGAACTCAAATCCAGAGGGCAAATCCACTCTATAGGCCACATTCTCAATCTGCTCAACAATCTCATAAAGGCCTATATACCGGAGACTTAATTTTTCCCGTCTTATCAAAATGCATTACACCTTTCATGGGTGAGACCTTCACATACACCCAATCACCAACATGAAACTCAAGATCCCTCTTCCTAATATTTGAATAAGATTTTTCGCGACTTTGAGCCATTTTCGATCTCTCTCTAATCAACTTCACCTTCTCCATAGCCTCCAACACCAAATTTGGGCCAATCAAAGCCATCTCTTCTAACTCAAACCACTCCACTGGAGATCTACATCTTCTACCATACAAAGCCTCAAACGGAGGCATACAATGCTAGCATAAAAGTTATTCTTGTAAGCAAACTCAATAAGTGGTAGATGATCATCCCAATTACCCTTGAATTCCAATACACAAGCCCTCAACATATCCTCCAAAGTTTGAATTATCCTTTCGGCTTATCCATCGATTTGAGGATGAAAAGCAGTACTCAACTTCATCTTAGTACCAAGTCCTCTTTAGAATGATTTTCAAAAGTGAGAAGTAAATTGTGTCTCACGATCCGATATGATAGACCTAGGCACATCATGCAACTTCACTAACTCTTGGATATACAACCTTGCATAATCTGCGGCATTGAAGGTGGTCTTAACCGATAGGGCATTGTTCTTTCATTTAGGCATCATCATAAACCTCATTTAGGGCATTGTCAACATGCTTATATCTTTGAAAAATTATAAATGTAAAACTTTTATTTTATGCCCTATTTTTTCTATCATATATCATGCAAGACTTGACTTGAAACTTAGTTGGCTTAGTCATAAGTTGAGACATTTATAAATCATGTGGTTTATGCATGATCATAGGAAAATATGCTTATTCAAGACATGTAAAACAACCCACACTTCATCATTCAAACCACATCATTGAGGGTCATCAGTATCACTTTAAAACGCATGAAAGTACTCAGTAGAACATCATATGGTAATATTAGAAACATGTAGTATCGTAAAACGTCATGAAATTATCATTAGCATGCATGATAGTGTTTAAGGAACTTAAAGAAAAGGTAAAAGTTTTTATGTAGGACCTTGTGAATGAAAGGAGACTCACAAATCAACTCGCATACCTTGGGTAAGCCTATGAAGAAAGAATATGTTGTTATGGAAAAGCCCCCTTGAAACCCTAGCCTCCTTAGCTTATTCTTGTAGAGAAAGAGTGCCTTAGGAATTTTGAAAGTGGAAGAATGAGTCAAAGGAATAGGAACCTAGGGATTTATGGTATGATTAGAGGCCTAAAGAGTCACAAAAACGACGTAATTTAGATTTAGGATTGGCATAAAGGACAAAATTGTCCTTCATTAAAACCGTCGGACACCATCCACAAGACCTCGATTACGGGCCATGGATGGAACCACGAGCCGTGGTTCTTGACGTCATGTTCTCCTATTCCAATCTTCAGAATTGAAACTGGTTACCAACCATCAACCACGAAATCCTTATCTACCGGTCGCACATCAATCCACGGGTCATGGATGCACTCGTAGAATCCTCTCACACTTAGCAAATGTCGTACTTTTCTGGACCTCATCTACGAAGGCTTTCTGTGGATCATGCATGGGACTACGGTCTGTCCTGTTAATCATAGTTCTCCTTCCTGAAACTCCAAATTTCCTTCGTGTTTGGAACTCATACCTACGACCCTTTCTACTGTCCATGAATACTTCTACTAGTCATTAATGTCTTCATGAAACACTATATACTTAGAAACCTTTTCAACTTTTTCGGGTTCCCATCCACGAGCCCAGTCTATGGCTCGTGGATTAAACCATAGGCCATGGACATGGCTTAGTTGACTGACCCTTATCATTTTCAATCCGATTTTTCTGTATTTTTTAGGCTCCTAAATTGAGGGTCGTTAGAAGAAGTGTGTTTAATAATTAATGTTGGATATTTTTTTTAGTTATATATTGGTTTAGATAATTAAAATACATAGCCTAATTTTATATTTTTTGATGTTTAGTCATATAAATACGTATTATACTTATTTTAGCAAGATTTAGTACTTTAAAATTATAATCAGGTTTATTTTGACTTAACTAATTGCAATATTTGTTTTATGCAATTACATTATTATTTTTGTTGAAAATTTTAGTGTCAATACCACTCATATCATATTTGTGTTATTTTCTTAAGAAATACATTAGATGGACTAAAGAAATATTTAAAACACAGATTAATTATATGATTGTATGAATATTTTACCAACAAAAAATCCTACAATTCAAAAACCCGAAAAAAATCGAAGCCGAAGAAGCGGAATTTTATTACTTTGGATTGATTTATATATTTAAAAATATCACGCAAATGATTTGATTTGGTATTTAAAAAATTCGTACCAACCCATTCAATAAATCGAAGCCGAAGAAACGGAATTTTATTACTTTGGTTTGATTTATATATTTAAAAATATCACGCAAATAATTTGATTTGGTATTTAAAAAATTCGTTCCAACCCATTCAATGTACACCCCTACTGTTGCCTATAATTGAAAATAATGCTAAATTAGGAAAATATGATTAGTAAAATATAAAAATCATAGTTATATAATTAGGAACAAAATAGTAATTTTAATATGAGATCTTATTAAATTATTGAAACTGGTGAAGTTAGAAATTTTTCAAAGGTGTTCGAAACTTTAATATAGATTTCTAAGAAGTTATTTTTGACATACATACATATTATTATTTTCTATATGCACAACATAATTTTTCAATAAAGGATGTTTAGGTTGCTACCCTTGAATAAACATAGCTATGCCCCTAGTTATCGATTTAACCATTTACCAGAACCATTAAATCGAAAATCGATCCAAGAACTCAAAATCATTTTAAATTGTTAATTCAATAATAATATTATCAAATCTATCTGATTCAGAAGGGAAGAACTTGCATCAGTATCTCAATTTCAATTCAAACATGGGTTTGATTCACACTCCATGTTCTGAGAAAGATTTATCATCCGAAAAGAGGAAAAAATGGAGTCTTTGTCTAAAGAATTTATCGATTAAATTATTTTTTGCACGACGTATAATTTAAATATACTTTAGCGGATGTAAATCCTACAGGAAAACAAAATATAGCTATTGATTAAAGGTTTTTGTGCGGCTGAGCCTTGAAGGTTGGAGGGGACCAAATCCAGGATATTCGAGTGCCATTTCTCATTGCACGAGTTAAGAAAAAGCAATAGTTATAATTACAGCTTTTGCAATCATGTGATTTATATTTCATTGTTTTCTCAAATGATATTATATTTATATTTTCATCATGTAATAATTGATATGGAGTGATCACCTGGTGCACATCAAAATTTTAAACTATCAAAGATGAAGATATTTCATTGTCTAATTAGCCACTTCATCTATTCAAGTAATTTGTATATCTTTATATTTAATAGTTTAAATTAAAAAAATAGATAAATATAGAGTTATCTATTCTGTTAAAATATTAAGATTGAACGGGTCAAAATAGGCGAATCATGATATAACTTAAATTTTAGTCCACTTGAGTTTAATCTGTTTGAGTTCAAAGTAAATTTGCGAGAGTTATAATTTAACTCAATCTCTATTTGAATTAATTTTAGCATTCTCAATTTCAATATAATCCGCCCATTTGACAACCCTACACATGACTTTTTTGGTTTTATCTTGTAGCTTTTAAGAGTCGCTACTATTCCACTATTTCACATATGCACAGTGTGAATTCAATTCTATACCTATCTAAAAAAATAGCAAGATGAAATTATAAACTTCATGACCTACCAAAGAAAAAAGAACCAATTGCCTCTCATGTAGAGATATAAATTGAAAATTGAAGAATCCAGCGCACATACCATAATTAGAGTGACACCTACCCCATGTGCATAAAAGTATAATCCTTCATTTTTTTAATTTCAATGAATGATTATCTGATTTCTAGAAAAGAAAAAGCTTCGATTAGATAACAAGTACTAATTTTCAACAATTTAAATATTTAGTACTCTTTCTATCTCATATTAATTGAATTTGTGAGGTAATACACATATATTAAAAAAATATTCAAAGATAAAATTTACACCACACTTTCCACCATTGCTTTTTGTAAAATTATAAACATATAATGTAATTATCTCCTAAAAAATATAAAACTTCAATAAATGAAAGGGCAAATATGGAAAAAGTTTCAAACATTCTTTTTGAATTTTGAACAATTCAACTATTTTGAACATTAAAAAAAGTCTCAAAAATTCAATTAATTTGAGA
Organism: Solanum clarkiae; assembly: GCA_011800125.2. Classification (NCBI taxonomy): domain Eukaryota; kingdom Viridiplantae; phylum Streptophyta; class Magnoliopsida; order Solanales; family Solanaceae; genus Solanum; species Solanum clarkiae. The sequence goes on along the minus strand of JAABOM020000110.1, from coordinate 16,913,004 downwards.
CGGAAAGAGCAGTAATTAACACATCTTATAATGCAATAGTGTTCTCTTGCGTCACAGAGTTTGTTACATGTATGATTCCACTTACTAAACTAACAATTTAAATTAAGGTCAAAGAGAGTACCGATTGGTTTTGGAATTATCAATGAAGGAGCCAGCCTAACTTCTATATAATTTTTATAAAAGGTTACAAGCCTGAAAATGACTGTTTTAGTGTAAAAACAGCGTGTTTTTTTCTATATTAAAACATAATGTTACTTTTTAAAAAAAAAAAAAGTTTCACGAACATTAGGATCTTCCACTAAGAATTTTTAAAAGATAGTCCAAATATTATGATATTTTCTAAGAGTAATGTTTTCCAAAAACCTTTTTCTTTCTTTCTTAAACACTTTTATTCATTTAATGTGAACGTTATTTTACTTGGAGATAATAATTAAATCCAGAAACCTAACAAATGCAAGTGGAATTTACAGAAACAAAGCATAATTTAGGTATGAGGCTGGCCCCCTACGCCATATGCTTGAATCCAGCAGGGGCCACTTTATTTCTAGACCAAAAAGAAAGGAAAAGTACGGACAAAGCTTATGGTGGAGTATTTGTATATTTTCAACTAGAAATCTCAGATTCTAAGTTTTTTTGATATGTAATCACCTTTGTTAAGAAATACTTTAATTTTAAATTTAAATTTAATTTATTCATATACAGTATCAGACGGTTGATGCGAAAAAAAAAAAAAGAAGATCAGGTTATAAGTCTTCTTAATGGAAACAGCATAAGCGGAAATGTGCAAAATGAGAAAGTCAGCCCTGGACCTTTGCTTGCCAACGGTGCACTACCTAAAGCCGTACTACTACGTTAGGCACTGGGATCTTTTAAAAATAAAATAGAAATTCAAATAATTATTAAGAAAAAAAAAACCTCTATTATTCCATTTTTATAACATTATATTATACCATTTTGAAGTCAAACAGTTTTTTTATCACAATTTTTTGTTTAAACATTTTTAATTATAGTTTATCCACAGCAGTACTTATTTAATTTCTATAGTATAATGTAGAAAAGATCAAGAAATAAATGTACAAATGGAGAATTTTTTTTTTTAATATTTGATTCTTGTATGTTGAATTCTTTTATTCATCGACATAACGAGAGTATACATTAAAGTAAATATGGTAAATTATATTTATGGTAATTATGTAATTATAATAACTAAGAAAAGAATTATTATAGTCCATGTTAGAATAAGGAAGACATTATTATAGTCCTATTGGGACACGATTTCTAGTTATTCTTCATCATAAGATAATATATGTAAATATATGATATTTTATGAAGAGGTCTCATTACTCTATTTATTTCAAAATGGATAAAATTTATCATAAAAGTATAAAACCCTCAATGCTCAAATTCACACTACAAAAACAAAATAATATTTAAAAGTTATATAATAATTTAGGTAACATATTATTTATTTATTATAAAATGATACTATTATTTATATTTTATATTTATTTGATCTCACTTAATATTGAATCACCATGAAAAATCAACTAGAAGTAATAAGGACAATTTTTGTCAATTATACTATTTTGAGATGTCGAACAATATTTGTCCACTTTATTAAATCAACACATAATTTTATAATTAGTTCTTAATTTGTCCTTATCATTAATTATAGTCATTTTTTCATTATATTTTTAAGATAATTTGATAAAATTATTGTCACTTACTGCCTTTTAATCTCTATGTCAAGTCAACAAGTAAAATTAATATAACAAGCTTTTAAAAAAAATAAAAAATTCTTACACTTGTGTCTAGTCCAATTAAAAAAGAGCATGGCCGTTCCGTTAACTCCTTACTAACGGCAAGGTTATTTTGTTGGTCCTGAAAATCGACAACATCTGCCAAGAAAGCAGGCGCGAAAAGGCAAAATGTGGCGGAACTCACAGCTTCCTTTCCCCACCACCGACGCGGCCGTTTTACGCTACTTCTACCTCTTTAATGACAATTCCAATACCCTCCTTATACCGCCCATCTAACACCTTCGCCATTCTTTTAATTCTAGAAACATAACATATAATATATCCTAGTGAGAGAGAAAGAGTCCTCCCAAAAGTAACGTAATCGACGCTTTCACGAGATTGAGAAATATTTATAGTCTACTTTAGAGGAGAGAGTTACCAGAAAGTAAAGTTAGCTTTAGCTTCGGCCTTTTCTAGGCTAGCACATATGTGTATGTTTACACGTACACTGTATAGAAAGAAGCAAGCCTAGCGAGAGAGAGAGAATCCAATTGATCATCTACATTCCGTGTGTGTAAGGTATGCACATGAATTGTTTGTTTGTTAATCATGTGAAAAACGTTACAGTTTTTACTCGCCTCATTTTTATCTCAATCGTTAATCCAGTTTTTCGATTTCTGATTCGGCGTTGGTTGAAGATCTGAAATTGAATGTTACCTGATTTCTGCAGATTGAAGAACTGGATTGCCTTGCGCTAAATCACGGATTGACAAGCATAATGCCAGGTATTTTCCTGTCAACTTTGGATTCAGCTGTACGTACGTATTTCTGATTCTTCGACAATTGAATCGACTTTTATTGCTTTTTATTTTATTTTATTTTATAGAAATTGTTGGAATTCACGATCACGAAAGAACAAAAAGATATTATTTTGAGGCATCTGAGGACGAAAAGAGAAGAACTCGAATCAGATCTTTGAAAAAAAGGGCAATGACTGCTTCTACAAAGCTAACGCATTCCCTCAAAAGACGTAGTAAACGAGTCGCTCATTGCCGATTTGCTTCCATTTCAACTGAAGATTTTCGAGATGAGAAAGAAGAGGAGGCAGTGAATTCATTTCGTCAGGCCTTGATGGAAAAGGATCTCCTTCCCGCTCGTCATGATGATTATCATACTATGTTGAGGTAACTTGCAGCTCGACTGAAAAACTTAACCCTACTTTATGCTCTCTGTTTCATAAAAGAATAGTTAACACCAATACACAAAAATCTGTAAAGCAAAAGAAAAAGGAAACATCAATTCACAAATTTTCTCTTGGAGGTGCCTTCTGTAAGCAAAGTCTCAAATGTGATTGCAATGCAAGGGTCATGCTTTTCATAAAGCTCTGCGAACAAATCTAGTTGGAGAAATAGTCTCTAGTGTTGCTTTACTGTAGCCCTCATAGTAGGTGTAGTTGTGTAACTCGAATTGTTGATATTAATCTACAGTACAAATGTTTGAGGGGATTTCTTCCTTGTTTAATTAAATTCATGTTCTTTGAGCCTCCAGTGCTCTGGGTGAATTGGATGATCTTGGCGATTGAATTGGATTTTTGGCAACTTGGTCTGAGCTTAATCTTCCCAAAAGTAAATTTAGAGTTTTAAGGAAAATAAAGACCTTAATTAGTTTTGGTTGATTTGTCTGGCACATGTTTGCATCTATTTAAGGAGCACATGCTTGACCTTTGTTGTTTTCTTGTCTAGATCTGTATATCTCCTTGTCTATCCATTTACAAGCGGAATTCATCTGTTGATTATCCAAATCGTAGTAGGCTATATGTAACTTTTAATCATCTACCTGCAAAGATTTTGCACAACCTTCCTGATTATAATTCATGTAGCTTGTGAATAATTTGAGACCTAGCCTTTATGAGGATTAGAAGTAGACTTCTTTGTGATATTTAGACTAATGCAGACTTTTCCTAGGGGTCTCTTTTCTAAATGCAAGCATAAGGCAATAATCATGGAAAACAGTAGTTAATTTATTCTCACAACTCCTGGATCCATCTCAAAAAAGACTAAATAGTTTGGCAGGCTTGATATTGACCTTAGTTTTTCATGGTTACAGCTTTCTATTTTTGGTGAAATCGTATCAACTACCAATAGGAGGTTCTTTATGGCGACCATCACTTTGATACCATAATTTTTGATACAGACCTATTCTTTATGTAGTTGTGTGAAACTTGAATTCTGAAACTTACACAACAGCAAAAAAGAAATAACATCTCAAAATTATTCTCACAGCAGCATATTTTCTTTGATGACAGACAGGATAAAGAGCATAGTGCTCTAGATTTTCTATCCTCGGGAAGTACCTCTACATGATTCTTTCTCCTCTTGTTCATCCTATCTATTTCTCTAACTAATGTTCCACGCATGTATATGTTGCTTAATTTCTTCCCTACTCTTTCTTCACAATAGTTTGAAAAGTAGATGTTTTTCAGTAAGAGAATTGTTCTTCTTTTTCATGCACAATAAGACAGCATGGTTCAGTTTCTCTAGTCACACTGCTTCTTTTCTCATGTTGAGAGCATCTTTCCATATCAGGTTCCTAAAAGCAAGGAAATTTGACCTTGATAAGGCCATGCTAATGTGGTCTGAAATGCTCAACTGGAGGAAAGAACAAGGAGTAGACACGATTATACAGGTAGAGTTCTGTTGCACACAATTTGTGTGCATGTTTCTATATTTTGCTTTTGCTAGAAAACAGCAAATTTTGTTGCTCATCAGTTGTATACTCAAATGATGATGGTTGGTATAATTGTTATGAAAGCTCCCTGCTCAAACATTTTCTGACATCTTTTCTAGCGTAGTTTTTCAAAATGATTAAAGTAACTGTTTGGCATCTTTAGAACAATAGCAACTTTTTGATGGAGCCAATGTACCCAACAACAACATACCCAGTAAATCCCACAAGTGGGGTCTGGGGAAGTAGAATGTACGCAGACCTTACCACTACCTCATAGAGATAGAGAGGCTGTTTCCTGGGAACCCTCATCTCAAAACCCATAAGCAGAAAGAACTAGATATGACAAAAAGAAAAAGGAAGGAACAAAAAGAATGACTAATAATGAATAGCACATGACAGTATGTAAATATGATAGAACTAACATATAATACGACAGATAATGAGAACACAAGATAAAAAGCACGTCCTCCACCTAACCCTACTACACCCCAAGGCTATGCATCCACCTAACCCTACCAATTAGTCTGCTATTCTAATTCGCAACTTCCACTTCTTTCTATCTAAGGTTATGTTCTTTCTATCTAAGGTCATGTCCTCAGTGAGATCAAGTTCCGTCATATCATGTCTAATCACATCCCCCAGTACTTCTTCGGTCTACCTCTACCCCTCCATGTAGCTCCCAAAACCAACCTCTCGCACCTCGTACCAGGAGCATCGGTACTCCTTCTTTGCACATGTCCAAACCATCCCAGTCTCGCTTCCCTCATCTTTTCGGCCACCGAGGCCACCTCTAGCTTCTCCCGAATGGTCTCATTCCTAACCTTGTCATTACTGGTGTGATCACACATCCATCTCAGCATCCTCATCTCTGCGACATGCATCTTCTGAACATGTGCTTTTTTTATAGCCAATGTACCCAAGCACTTCAATTTTTAATGCTTTTGTATGTAATGGTTGAAAACTGTCAAATCTCTATGCAGCATAGAAATTTTATTTGATGACCCTTTTCTATCTTTATTTTAGTGTATTTATTCCTTCCCCACCTTTTACCCAAACTGGCTGAGGAAATTGTCTAGAGCTATGACATTATTATAATTTGATTTCAACAATTGATGTTAACCTAGAATTTTGTCGTGACCTCTAAGGCTTCTGAGTCAAATGCTGTTCATATATGTTCTTCACACAAAAAGTTCCATCATTCATGCTAATATTTGTAAAGTTTGTCGAACAATAATGGGTTGTCTCTTTTCTACCCTGCCATATGTTTGTATTTTTTGAATGAATCGCAACAATCTTTTGTTTAGAATCCTAAGGACTGAAGTCTTAACAGTATCAGATATCCATTTGTCTTCTTTTAGTGTTCCCTGCTGTCCCAAATTTTAAATGCATATATGACAAACAGTTTTTGACAATTTAAAGTTTGGAATGTTTAGGATTTTACCTATGAGGAATATGAGGATGTTCAGCGTTATTACCCTCATGGTTACCATGGTGTAGACAGAGAGGGACGACCCGTCTATATTGAAAGACTTGGCAAGATTGAACCTACTAAACTTATGAATGTTACCACAATAGAAAGGTTCTTAAAGTATCACATCCAAGGGTTTGAAAGGACTTTTGCTGAAAAGTTTCCAGCATGTTCGATCGCAGCTAGGAGGCATATAGATTCATCTACTACAATCTTGGATGTACAAGGACTGGTCGGTATTGATTTATTTGATATTCAACCTGAACTTCATTAGTTTCCCTATTTGACATGCAACATCTTTTCTGTGATAATGTAGAATTGGAGGAGTTTTGGGAAGCTTGCCCATGATTTGGTCATGCGCATGCAAAAGATAGATGGTGACAACTATCCAGAGGTGCCTACTTTCAGTTTGGAAGAATAAATAATAAATTTTGTATTCCTTTCAATTATTTGCTATTTTGCTAATAACTTTTTTATTCTGCAGACATTACACCAGATGTTTATTGTCAATGCTGGGAATGGATTCAGATTTCTGTGGAATACTGCAAAAGGGTTTCTTGATCCAAGGACCACAGCAAAAATACATGTAAAGGAACACTTCCGTTATCTGCATCGTTGTCTTTAAAGGTCATGTGAAACTCACTATGATTGCCTCTGTTTCAATTAACAGGTATTGGGAAACAAATTTCAGAGCAACTTAGCAGAAGTCATAGACCCCTGGTATATGCATGGTTGATCAAATGTCATTTTCTATATTACAAAAGTATGATTATTGAATAATCTTCGCCTGTTCCTTCATTATGTACATTGGTTTGTGATCAGCCAATTACCAGATTTTCTTGGAGGAACCTGCTCATGCCCAAATCCAGATGGGTGTCTTAGGTCTGACAAAGGACCCTGGAATGATCCAGAGCTGATGAAGGTGTGGTCTTTGTCGGTAGAAATGATATTCAGGATTTTATGTAATAATCTGTTGGACATCTCTCACTTTTTCATGCCAAAAACGCTTGCAGCTAGTCCATGCATTACATGGTGAAGCACTTCATCCCAGGAGAATTACAAGCTTCTCCGATAGTGATATTGAATTAAAATCAGTTTCTCCACAGGTATTATAGTGGCTAAGCTGATCTATGTTCTCAATTTCCAGTTACCTTCGAGATGCATTGTGTTTGAGACCATTATTCTCTGCTCAGTTACTACGCAATGAGATTGGTTCTGCAGAACCTGAAGTGGAAGTGGGGGTCTCTGCTTACAGTATTATACAATCAAAACAACTTTCTGACAAAGTGAGTAACAAGTTTCTGTTTGGCCACTTTTATGGTTTACCATTTTCTAATCTATGTTTATGCCAAATTGAGAACACATCTATGTTTGAGTTACCTCAATTTCCTAAGCCATTTCATCATCATTCGCTATATACAAAAGCAATTTGACCAGAAAGTTATCTAGGGTGTGCTATTAACTTTCCCGTATTATTGGAGGGAAGACAGTCAGAAAACTGAGTAAACATTCTTTAGTGACAAAAATTTGCACAGAAGGATTATTATTTCATCATGCACAAAACAGATCAGATTATTATTTCGTCATGCACAAGACAGATCCACTGCAAAAAAAGATAGGACAGACGCATAATCCTTGTGAGTTTGTAAATATGTTTTCACATTTGCCACAGCAGAGTATCCCCTTGGAATGTACTTCCTCTAGCCCCAGTAAAAATTAACTAGTTTCTCTTTTGGTCTGTTCCAAAATTTGTCTTTTCCCTTGAAACAAAATTTATCCCTCCAAGAATTTAGTTTAATACAAAATAATAGTCTAACTTCTTATTTTGTCTACTGATCATATTTAGAAAAGAAAAAAAACTGCGACTTGATGTGACATCTAACCAAATATCTGTACTTCATTTTTTTATTAAACTGAGAAATCTGATATTTGCAATTTCAAAATTCAGTGGGCTTGCTCCTTTACCTTTTCTTAAATACCAATCTTGATTCTGGGGAAGAATCAAGCAGGTGTCATGGGCCTATAGCACATCCTGTTCTATTCTGCATTTGTCTTTGACCAAAGCCCTTTTTCATATAATAAACTTATTATTTTGACATTTTCTGCCACATTAAATATAATAATCTATTCAAACATTTTACTTTAACATCTACCTATCAATTTTCTTTTACTTTAACTACTGCAAAGTGAAATTAGTTTCTATTTAAAGGGTAGAGGGAGTATTTTCTTTCATCTTTTCACTATACTCTATGCAGACCTTATTTGACTGCAATTATTGGCCTTATATGCTGTAGGATCGCTATAATCAGATTTGTAGAAACTGGTCATTGATTATCAAGTGTGATCTATAAGGCATTGATTATCAAATGTTATCTACATCACAGAAACTTGCTTTAAAACCTCCTCCCAAATTTGATATGCTCAATGTTCTGTGTTTCTCCAATGTATTTCTATATCCATATCTCTCCTGCTTGATTGCTTTAGGTACCAACCCGGAGATCTGTTTCATTTGGCAGCTTAGTTGAAGAAGATTATGGGCCTATGCTTGCAGCTGAAGATTTGAATTCTCCTAGTAAGAATTTTGATTTCCATGGTTAATCAGTGAGTTTCATTTTGTATTACTCAACTGATTACATTTTTCTATAATTGTATGGTATCAGTAGTTTCTCAGGTTTTACTTTGGGCATGTTGCCTTGTTTCTGTAGCATATGCCCTAGCCACCATATTGTATCTTGAATCTGCTTCATCCCTCTGAAATGATTGAGCGTAATATGAAAAATTTAACAAATCTGGCAACCTCCTGCTCATTCAAATTCTCCTCCTAAAACTGAGATTCCATCCCCTGTGTAGTCCACTCTTCATCATTAGCATCCTTTTGTTGGTTGGAAGTGTAAATATCTGAATAATAGCTTGAGAGTACCTTTCGCCAACCAGTTTTCTTCCAAAAGGATGTATTCTGCTCATTTTCAACTCTGTAGTTTGATTTGATTGCTGAAAATTGGCTATAGCGCTCTGAGTTCTGATAGCCTTCCAACCACTAGCACCATAAGCAGTTTGGTTTCCAGCCTTCTCAAAATCTTCCTTGTGCATTGTTCCATTTTCACTTTCAAGAAGGAAAGGGAGCTTGTCTATACTGATTTGTTTGTCACCATTTTTTATGTGAGAAAATTACTACAGGATTTTGCTTTGTTGTGAAAAGAAGCATTACTATGGGCTCATAAACTAATCATTTCACTCTCTTTGCAACAGATAGAGCTACTGTATCAGTACAAAGAAGGTTGTCTGAGAAATCCATCATTGGCTTGATGATTCATATGGTGGTCAAATCGCTTGCATGGATATGCTTCTTGTTTCGTGGGGTGGGTAGGTTATTTGTGAAGGATAATGATGTAAACAGATTGAGAAATGGACAGATATCAGCGAATGCAAGTTCTGCTGAGCAAAATGTTTCTTCCCCGAAAAAAGAGGCTCTCCTCCATCCATGCTGTCAGAGGTTGCAACATTTAGAGAAGGTGGTGGCTGATTTGTTGAAGAAACCTACCAACATTCCTCCAGAAAAAGAGCACATGCTGCTCGATTCAATGGACCGCATAAAGTTCATAGAGTATGACTTACAGAGGACTAAGAAAGTAATGGTCCATGCACTTTTTCCAGATACGGTTCATTTTGTCCAGTTGTATAGTTATTTAATTATCATTAACAAAGTGAAACAAATATTCTTGTTTTAGGCACTTCTTGCAACAGCATCGCAACAAGTAGAGCTTGCTGAGTCCTTGGAATCTTTGAAGGAAAACAAGCTCAAAGTATGCTTTCTTCCATAGACCTTATTGAAACCTCTGCTCACATGTTATAAAGTGCAGATTACTGAGAATCATTTCAAACAGGTGACAAACTCATGTTGGCTGAGAGGCAGGCCTTCACAATACAAAACCTGATTTGAGTGGGAACAGCATTGATGCCCTAGGTTGATCTTTAGATTTGTCAACAATCTGGATTCGGTCCTCGCATATACTCGAGATGAGGTTTGCAGATAAAAGGACCATGCTGGAAATATACACAATGGGTAAATGTCTATTAGTTTCCACATTCGTTGTCTAAGTTTACCTTACCATCTCCCTCCCTCTGAAGTGTCGTCTCTTTCTTGTTTCTTTCAGGCAGTGTTAGAGTAAGCTTTGCTAGAATGTTGCAGTTGCACTCTGCCTCATTTTTCTTTAGAGGTGATAGTGTGATATTATAGTTGGGTTACATTCATATTTGTACATATTGATGTGTGAGAGCAACTAGTTCTGGACATCACTTATATATTTGCTGTACAGAACGACCGCGAATTTAATGCCTAGCTAACAAATTTGTTGTCTGAGATTCTGAAATTTGTTATGAAATATTGCTTAGCAACTTCCACTTAAACCAATTGTTAAACAATTATATTGAAAATAATGATTTGAACTTTGTGCGTGCTCTTCTTGAAACGAGTTCTTTTCACATGCTGTCCTGGTGGGAAGTGGTACAAAGCTGCAGAATTCAGTACTTTCTGTTTTGAAGTGACCACTTATCGAAGCAACCTACGTGGATTTCCCAGAGATGGTAACTTCAGTACTACAGTCAATTTTGCATGGATTTTATCTCCATTGTGAAGCTCCGATGGAACGTATCGCTGCACTGTATATAGCCATATGTTATAGCTATAGCTATTTATGAATTTTTCTATTAGAAACTCTCTGAAGTAATTTTGGGTTGAGGTTTCGGATGAAATATGGTCACAAGTAGGGTGTCAAATGGTTGGGTTTAGCTGGATTTGAACTTATTGAAATGGTTGATTACTAAATGGATGGATCAACTAGTCTGAATGTAATTTGGGCTGAAATGAGTTGGATCAAAGATGAGCTAAATAATGGTAAAATTGCATGAATACCCTAATTTGATGTCATCATTTAACAGAGGAAATTTCATAAATAGCTAAGAGAAAAACTTAATCAGCCTCCATAGCTACAGTTTGCCCAATTACGTTTCTTAGCTTTGCTATAGGTATTTTCATTTGTATACAATTTGGCTTTTATTTTTATTTTTTTATTTTTTTGAGGAAAACGGATGGTAATTTTGATTGTGAAAAAGAAAAGTCACATAAATCATGGGATTGAGCTTTTTCCGGACGTATAAGTCTGTTGGCAAACTATTTGCATAAGTATAATGTTGTTGGTACGCTTCTGGATATGGGTCAGAACATTAAAATTTTGTAAAAATACATATGAATATACAATTTGTTGAATTGAGTATTGGATTCAAAATATATAAATGAGTATTGAGATATACAAATAAGTATATAATCTGGATATGAGTCGAAAGTTATAAATATTGAAATATACAAATAAGTATAAAAATATATATTAATAATGTATCAAATTGGAACTAGTAACTAATCCCAACATGGAAGTACTGAAAAAACTCATATAAACAAAAAATCTCAAATATCCTTGATCATGAGCCATATAATTATCACTATAAATAAGAACCATAATTCCAATAGTAGTGATTAATATTGACATAATAGAAGTGGGTCGATCAAGTATCCGATCCTTTTTTTTTTCAACTCATTTATTTTATCTAATTTATATCTAATCTATTTTTCTGGCTTGGCTAGGTGGGATATACAATCAGGATATATAACTATATACAATTTCAGAATTATACAAATATGAATACAACTGTAGATTTGAAAATGGCTGTATATCTCAAAAATTTGTTTGAAGGTATACAAACAAAACCATCAAAACTTCATAAAGTTATACAAATTAATTTACCTCAATTTTCTTCCCTATCTTGTTGTTCTGTTGAATTAGATAGGGCATCTTCTTTTTCAGATGATTTGAGTTTATTGCTTGTAGATGCAATTTCTTTTACATTACATTTGTATTTTGAAATCAAAACATCAACTGAATTGTCTTCTTTCTGTTCATTTACCTTTTTGTTCTTATTTTTGGAATCAAGAACATGTATGAATTGTTGCATCTTCATTGGATCATTCCGATGTTTTGATCTAATATTGATGGTGATCAGTTCATCATTGATGAACAGTTATGGAAAATTGAAGAAATGAAGAACAAGATTAGGAGTGTATTTGAGAGATAAGAAGTAGAATGTATTGATAAAAGCTTGTATACAAAAAGGGAGATATCCCTGTATATATTGTTAGTTAGGATGAGTTGGACTTCTAACTAACTAACTGTCTCTTAACAGATTAATATCTAATTAATCTTCTCAACACTCCTCTTCAAGTTAGGTACACTAAATATGTTAAGTATGCCTAATTTGGACGTAAGTTAATGATGTTTTACTTTGTAGAGTGCCTTTGTAAAGATATTTGCAGGTTGATGCTTGGTAGGAATATACTGAGTTTTCACCTTTCCATGTTGAACCTTCTCTTTAATGAAATGGCAATCTATTTCTATGTGCTTGGTTCTTTCATGGAAAACTGGGTTGGTTGCAATTTGTAGAGCTACTATCACTGAAAACTTCTACTGGAAGAGAGATATTTAATTCCAGTTCTGTAAGTAGACTAAGTAGCCAAGTTAGTTCAGCCACAGTAGATGCTAAACTTCTATATTCTGCCTCGGCAAAACTTCTGAAAATTGTTGGTTGTTTTTTGATTTCCAGGATATCATAGAGTCTCCTAGTTTGATCAAAAATCCTGTGACAGATCTTCTGGTGTGAGCACAAGTTGCCCAGTCAGCATCACAAAAGGCTGTCATGCTGTCAATGGCTTTGCTAGAGAGTAGGACCCCTTGTCCTGGTTGTGCCTTTACATATCTCACAATCCTCATAGTTGCATCCATGTGTGATTTCTTTGGTTGTTGCATAAATTGGCTTAATGTTTGGACACTATATACAATGTCTGGTCTTGTGACTGTTAGATACAGTAGTTTCCCTATCAACTTCTGATAGTCAGATACATCAGTCAGTAGAGGATCTTCAGTTCTGCTCTTGCTTGTATCAGATATGTTCTTATTTATATACTCATCATATTCTTTGGTGGTCCACTTGTTATTTGCATCCATAGGTGTAGTGGCTGGTTTAGCTGCTGCAAGACCATGTAGGAATGCATTATTGTGAGAGAAAAACAGATATGATGAAGATAGAAAAAACACAGAGCTTTTTGATGTGAAGTGACTACTTTATTAGAATAATGACGGCCATATAAAAACATGAAATAATAACTGGAAAAGCTAAAGAAAAGGAGTAAAATAAGCTATCATTATCTCTAATAACTAAAGCCTAAAAACTAGGAAAAGACTTCTCCATATTCTGCACAACTTGCAGCTGATTTATTTGAACTTAATCCTACTTTTAAGATGTATTTTGAGATATAACTAATCTCCAGCTTTTGAGGCACTACTTTCAACACTCCTTGACTCAAGAACAGCAACACCAAGTCTTTTTCTGAGAAACTCAAACCTTGCTCTAGGTAGAGCCTTTGTCAAGATATCAGCATTCTGAAAATCAGTTTTGCAGTGCACTAAGGCTATGTCTCCATTCTGTTGTACCTCCCTCAAGAAATAAAGCTTGATCTTGAAATGTTTAGTCTTTCCATGTGAAACAGGATTATTTGCAAT
>JAABOM020000110.1:16864331-16885163 GCA_011800125.2 Solanum clarkiae | reverse complement strand
GAAATCAGAGGTGTTTTGCAGGGAAGCAGAGGAGCATTCAGAGATTGAAACAAGATTGTCTAGCTTTATATTTCTTTCGGTGTAAGCAGATAGTGGTAGACAATGATGTTACAACAAGCATAAGTATAGATTGGCTGTAAAGGTGTTTTGGGGGGTCTTTGTATCCACTAACTTTTCTGGGGCATTCCTCTTATTTGTGGAATGTCCATGTGAATATATATAGAAGTAACTGTTACCTTTCTCAAAAAAAACAAAAAAAAAAAAAAAGAACAGAATGTACACACAAACAGAGGTGTATCTGGCTATCAAGACAACGCACATTACCATTGCCATTCTCAAAACCATCAAGAGGATGATACCACATACTACTCCAATATGCTGAAAATTGAGTCATCAGCAGCACAGAAGTTTTTGTTACATACAATTGGTATTCTGTTAATCACAGCATATTCACATACTCCAACAGCAGGATGAAGAAAGCATATGTAACATTTGCCCCCTCACCAAAGAAAAAGGAAGGGGGAAAAAAAAGGAAGGGGGGAAAATCCACACATATGCGAAGAGATAATCTACGCCCAGTAAATGATCAAGAAAACATAGTTGGTTCGAGCTACCAGCAATGTGAAGGAAAAGAGAACAGGGACGCCAATAGGTCCGAGACAAAACCCTTCATAAACGGGCGTGCAATACTAACTAATAAATTGAGCCACTAAGTGGAAAAAAAGAATAAAATACAAGTCAATGTGACACATCTATAAGTGGATCACTTCTCTAAATGAGCTCTAATTGAAGAGTGCAAAAATTTACAGTACTAGTTCAGTTAGATTCACTGTGTGAACAAGAAAAAGGAAATCACCTGCTCGTTTTGAAAATTAGAATCAACCTGCCATCGTTGTTCATAAGAAGAACCCTGCATCGATGAGAAGACAGTCATCAAGAAAAAACAAACATTGGGATGCTTCAAAACCTAATAAAGAAAAGTTCACTGAAGATATAACAACTTATCAAGTACCAGAATCTTCACTTTTTTCTTCTTTTTAGGTTTTGAAACTTCAGCGGAATCAAATGGTAAATGCTTCTCAAAATCCCCCACCAACTCAACTTCCAAATTATTTGGCATATGTGATCCCCCATGCAAAGTGCTCTGATCATCCTGAAATGAACTGGTATCCCCACTTGAAGCATCAGTTTTGATTGGCAACTGAGCACATCCAGATGTTGTTGCACTGTAAGGACTAAGAACTCTTTGCCTAGAAGCAGTACGCATACGCTTTGTTGGAGTAGACGCATTAAGATTGCTAGATGGCTTTTTCCCCAGTTGCATAGATTGATGAGTACCATGATTGTATTCTGCACGCTGTGTAAATGGTACATCAGGGCGAACACCAAATGATCTTCCACTATACGCCTTTAGGTGGATCTTCCTTTTCTTCTGGGAAAATCTTGATGATTTGTTACCTTCAATGGCAATTGTATCATATGGACTTGTCTCTCCTTCATCCTCTTCAAATGCATAGTCTAGAGATCCAATGCATAGAGATACAGCAAGAAATATGACCAGCTAGAAAACACAGTACGAGGAGGCAACAACCTCCCAGGAACATAACAAGTTAAAACGAGAACAGAAAATAAAGAAAACCTGGAATGGTATCATATGCTGATGTCTCCACCTCTTCATGCATGCTACTACCAGTTTTCTGGAATTTCAAAAAATAGACTAGCATCAACAAGTAGGATTAAAACACAAAAAATGAACAGGGGAAGCCAGAAAGATGGTGTGGCTACAAGGTCAGACTGAATATAGCTTAGTTGCAACTTTTCTATTCACCACTATCAGCCAGCAGCACCTGGCATGTTTGCGTCATATTGCTGGGTATTGTCAAATATGCACAAGCAATATACCTATCATGAATTAAAACTACGGCAGCACCAGTACCTAGATTAGAAACTTCCTTTGTTCCAAATAATCTGTCCTACTTTCTATTGAGGATTATAGCAAAATTATCTAAGGAAACATACTCCATACACACAATACAATATTTCTCCAATCATCTAACACTAAAAAGAGGTGCTCCACTCCAACATTCAAACTATAAAATATTCAAATAGTTAAAAGAGCTAACAATATCTACACCTTTAGACACATATGTTAGCATAGAAGAATTATATGCAAGACACAATTATTACCTTAAAAATCATGCTCAAGCAGAATGGGACACCTAAACTTGGAAGAGAGAATAATAATGATTACCAAAAAAATAAACTCTTTGACAAATACACAGGAAGAACCGCATCAAATTTGGTCCTTATTACTCCCATCACATATATTTAATAAAGGAAAAAACCACCAAGCAATTTCCAAGGAAATGTAATCTTTTAAGATGCTACAGCTTTGCAGGATGTCAGAAAAAAAACTTAGAGCAAGACACAACAGCCACAAACTACGTTCCTGTTCATTTCTCAGATGCAGACAAACTCAACCACCAATAATGGCTTGGATTAATCTAAAATTATCTTCAGACTACAAGATTATGAGTAAAATTCTTCAAGAAATGCGAAATGAGCTCCGTCAAGCTCTTGACCACAAGTTAAAACAAAAACATGTGAATCAGGAAGAATTTTCCTGTGTGAGAGATAATCCAAGGCCAAGAAATCACATTTCTTCCTATTATTGTACTCTATTAGTCAAAGTACAGCTTAGATTTTGGACTGCGTACTGTTCATGCATCTTCATATAAAATCTTAGTAACTTCCTTAACATAAGAAATATATACATAATCAAGAAAATAATTTGGTTGTCAAACAAACAATTTATATCGAAAGATCAATGTTCCCCCATTACGTTAAGACAGATAAATTTCATTTTAAAGAAGTGCGGGTCACAACTCACTTAATCCATGAAAGGAGGAAAACCACCAAATTGTACACTCTATTCTTCCCCACAATCCACTTATTATTTTAGTATCCTCTTAGGGGGGAAAAGATACAGGCTAATAAAGGATGACTATTAAGAATTTAAAACTAAAAGAATGAAAGGACAATTAGACACAACCTGAGTATGTGAGAGACAGTGCACTTGTAAAAAATGTTCAAGTTCAGTTTTTAGATTCACTTCCTGACTTTGAATAAAATAAAGTTGAATTCTCCAATTTCATAATACTTGTATCTAGACCAAGGTCCACCAATTGTGTTCAATGAAACAGGCAATTCGCAACTTATCAGGTCACAAGATGTAAAATCAAGCATTTGCAAAATAGTGATTCTCAACATATTACCTCACAGTGCAGTACATGAGATTCTATAGACTTCCTGTAGGCATCCATTGCTCCAAATGAGACAGCATAGAAGAGGTTCTCCTGCATAAAGGCACGAGGATCACTTAAAAGGATTTACTTTTCTCTGAACCAAAATCATACGAGCATCACCCCAGAAAAGGAAATGATTGCGCACTCAAATCAATCCCCAAAATATGTTTAGGGTGAAACATTAAAAGACTAGAGAGATCAGAAGACAACGACATGTAAACATATTTATACTTCTCCCAAACAATCTTCCCGAGGCGCATCCACGGTTCCACCATCAGACACCCTTTCTGGAGTCGCCGGAGCTTCAGCAAGGCTTTGTTGAACATCAGAGTCATTGTATTTCAGAAATCTCATGGCATATTCCCTAATAGCAAGAGCATGATCCTTTCTAGAAATTGGTAGCTCCAGTTGTTTGTTTTTCTCCTGCGAGGTACATAAAAAAAGCAACGAATTAAGGACCAAAGATCTCCTCTCTCCAGCCTTTCATTGGAAGTAAGTACACAGGAAAACACAGAAGTTTGACTAATTGGAATTAGTAGCTTCACGAACATTGATATTTATTTTAATGGTAGCTCCATGTGATTATATCCAGCTAAATTTAAGTTTTTTCTTTCTAAGAAACACAATCAATAAATTCTCCCAACTTCAATCCAGTTGAATTGAGATCACAGATATTGAGGAAGCTCCTCAAACCAATCAACTGATGTATACAAGTTCAGAATTAGTACATCCTGTAAGAAGTATTTCCAGATTACCGAATGCTTATGTCGGAAGTGAATCACACAACCAAGAAATATTGTTAAATTGTACTATGTAGCTCATAGAAAAATCAGATCCAATGTAATAGAAAAGGCAGTGGAAAAGTTGCTGCAAAAGCTGCCTAGTCTACTAACAGCGCTCATAAATTTCATTGTTGGAATACATGAATAAATACATAAGTATGCTTTAAGCCATTGGGTTCACCCTTCTATGTAAATTTAGAGGGTTGACCTTAAATCAGGTAAAAATACAAGCCTATATCTGCAGAAGCACAAAGGGCCTTAAATATTGTTCGCTTTTTTCACCCTTTAGAAATAGACGTTACATTGGATAGAATTGTAAATTAATTAGTTTCCTAATATCTAGGGATAGACATTTAATTATTTCTTCCTAATATTTAGGACTGCAAAACCATATGATAGCTTTAATTCCTTCCATGTTATTTTTCACCAATCCTAATATTTAGGACTTTTCCATGTTACTTTCCCTTATTTGTATGTTCTAATCTAATATAATGAACTTAAATACAATACATGCTACGGAATCAGTTTACTGACTCGAACATCTTCTATGCATGACAAATAAATGTTTTATGATTTCATTGAGTTTAAGATATTCCCTGCTCGTCTGAGCTTTTGTAGGCCGAAGAAATTGCTTAGATGTTTGGGGCTCAATTTAATAATTCGATTTTACAATACAATAAACACCTTTTTTTTAAATGGTAGCAGTGTTATCAAAAGCGAAAAGCGCAGGAAAGCTCTAAGGTCCACTAGGGCTTTAAGCACAAATAAAGTGTGGGTTTCAATGAAAAAAGGCGCAAATGTAGAAAAAACAAATATATATATATATATGCATATATGTTCATCCGATGACTAATAATGGTAAAGCATGACTGCCAAATACGTGAACAAAGAATTTGAAAAAAATAATAATAATAATAATAAAGTGAAATATGAATTGTTTCTTGTCGCCTCTTCAAAATATGTCTTAAAGCCTTGATGATGACACTAACGCACACATTGCATGTGGCAATGCACGCAACACGCTTAGAGCCTCGCTTCATGGCTTAAATGCGCTTTAAGCACGCCTTTGACAACAGCGAATTGAAGAACAGAAAAATACTATGACACAGTTATTGATAAACACCGTGTAGTTTAAAACTAGAACACTTGCACCTCTTACATTATAAAAAACCCCACATTTATACCCCTATGATGTTACGCCTATTTTTCTAAAAACGCTTGAACCCTTAATAAATTGAAAAAATTCCACACAAATGAAACTTCATCAAGCAACTACATATAAGATAATTTTGAAGCAAAATAACAAAACAAAAAAGAGAAATTTCTATAAAATAAGACATAGTAATTAAATAAAATTGGAAATAACGTATGTATTTAAAGTGAAATAAACTTATTACAAATAGTTGATATATCTTATTAAATAAATTGTATTTGTTTCCTATTTAAGAGTTTTGAAAGATAAATGTTTCAAAAATAATTATTCTTTTTTGGTCAAAGGCATGACCAATTATTTTTGTCAAATTCTTAATCTTCGTATTAAAATTTCATAAAATAACTTCGTAAATACATTCTATTCACAATTTAAGTTTGCTATTTAATAAGTATATAAATCTACTTAGTTACACATAAAACCTTATAGAGGGTGTAAGTGTATCATTTTTACAATAATCTTATATTAAAAGCATGAACGGCTTTAGAGAAAATGTTGCTAGTCTTTTAACCCTTTTAAATTAGTTTTTATATGGGACAAAATAGTCAATTAATTTACTTATATTTAGAAGTTTGAAATCAACTTAAATTTAGTTATTAAATCTCTCCTTATTTATATTATGTATACCTATATAACACTTAAGCAAAGAAGACTTTATTTATATAAATCCTTTCCCATACAAATTGTGCAACGTAAATATATGCTAATGTTTTAAAATTGACTATATGGCTATATTCAGGACTTTGAAAGTTTTAGAGTTTTAGCTTACATGAAATACTATTCGATGTGATTAAGGGTGTGCAAAAACTTATGTTGCTCGGACTCTTCAAAAATATTGACGGGTGCATGTTCGATCATCCAAAAATAGTGTATTTTTTAAGGATCTGACACGGGTGCGGCAACATTTTTGGAGAGTCCAGCAACTTAGGCAAAAACCGAACCAACCGATAAACCGAACTGAAAAAAATGTTTATTGTTATCTGGTTATTGGTTTAACGGGTTTTTAATGGTTTTACAAAAAAAAATTATCAGGTTATCGGTTCGGTTTCAATTTTTAGTATTGGCTTATTGGGTAAACCGATAACTCATTAACACTATAAAAATTTACTATTTTATCCTTTCATAAATATTAAATATTATTAAATTTAACATCACTTAATACTAAATTGATACTCATAAGTCATGTATTTGATTGGTTTTCAATGTATAACTCTTCTATTGGAAAGTAAATTAGAATGTGAGGTTCAATATTGCATATTATTAAGTATAAGTGATCAATTGATTTGTTTGTTTTATTATATCTCATCGTATTGCGTCAAATTGTTAGAAAAGTCATATATTTATTTTATGAGTATTTTCTTATTGGGTAAACTGAAAACCGATAAACCGAATCGATAATAAATAAAACCGAACCAAACCAACCGGTGCACACCCTAGATGTGATAACTTTAACATCTCTTACCATATAATGATATGAATGGTCTCGCTGGCTAACTTTCTAGACAAACATTGGAACAATCTTTCTAAAAGTAATTTTCCTTCATTACATGAATTCTCCTCCAAAGATTGATTACACATTTTCAAGAATGGACCAACTCTATAATTGGTACTAGTGTCCTTCCATAACATAGAGAATCCACATATTTCAAGAATAGATCAACTTTGAATTTTTGTACTTGAAACAATAGGTTAAAAACTTTGAATGAAATAAATTTTCTTTTTGGAGAAATAATAAGCCGCTATTTCTTGTTTTTACAAGAAAGTTTGAGTTCAACTGGTCCGAGATATTTTTGGCCAAGTATAAGCCTAATCATTTTGAAGAAGTATTATTGGTGCTTTCTTTTTTTAAACTAGTAGTTAGTAAATATATATTTGGGTTTTCATTCTTTTAATATGATAATTTTCTTCATATCATGTTATGATCAATTGTATAGGAAACTCATTAATCTTATGTTTTGTTAAATATATACTTTTTTGTGATGACCATGAAGGACAGCTTGCGCGCATCTCCATGATCTTATTAGGTATCTATAACCTTCCCAAGCACAGATATTGAGCAACTTTTCTACATGACTTAGATAAATGAGAATATTATTGCTTAATTATTGCATAAATAAGATATAGATAGAAAAGTTGGAACAACATCGATTGAAAATCGTCATCTTCAAGTTCAAATTAAATTTACAATTAAGGTGAAACCATAAGCTAGAACGAAAAGGTCACTACATGAAAGTCAAAAGAAAGAAAGAAATCTAGGAAGACAAGATATCAATTGTTATGTTGATTAAGGTTAAGCCCAAATTTATTTTCGAGGTCTCTTCGATTTAAGGGCCCATTTGGACATGCGATATAGAATCATGATTTGAAATCAAATTGATTTGAAGTTGAAGTATTGTTTGGACATGCATTTGGATTTCTCAACTTGTATTTATTCTCATAAACATGAAATCTCAACCAGTCTGAAAACTATCAAAATTTCCCAACTCTTATACAATCTTACCAAATGAGTAAAACATATTAATAAACAAGATATCGAAATATCCGAGGACATTCTTGGTAAATCGCATATCTCCATGTTCCTTGTATAAAAATAAATATTTGTGATTACAAACTTTTAAATACACATAATTTTATAAAAATCTGCTAGTCAAGAATAGTAGTAACTAGATATACTTTAATATAATCCTTTCATGTGGTACAAACAATCTCTTCACGCCAAGCATGAGTCTTTCTTTGCAAAATTAAGTTGATGAGACTTTTTTTACAAAATATAAGCTTATGGGTCAAGTTTTACATTTTTAAAAAATTGAAATCAAGATTTGGAAATTCAAATCATGATTTATGGAGAATTTGAAATCATGATCTCAAAATTGCATGTCCAAATGCTATTTTTGGGGGGTAAAATGGTAACATATTTGTATTGAAATCAACAAGGCCTGTTAAGGCCAAAGTTATATGGATGTTCAAATGATATGCATGTCCAAACACCTGCATTTTTATGACAAGGAAAACCTATGGTCACTACCCTTTGGGTGAACACAAGATAAAACCGTTGCAACCGCATAGGAGAGGTAATCCACACTAGGCAAGCCTACTGCGACGAGCTCGACCTAGAAGGCAAAACCCTTTACTTTCATTGGCTCAACCTAGAAAGCAAAACCCTTTGCTTTCGTTGGCAAGGCGTTCTCAAACTTGACATCTTCAACATGGAAGTCCCAAGCCCAACACTGGGCACCCCAAAGGGTATGTCCAAATGCTTACTTAAAATAAGTTGCACATTGAAGGGTAACAAAATTGACGATAGCTATTATTTATATAGTAATAGGTTATGATCTCATGAATGCCACTCAAAATTAGACTTAAATCAAAGAGAGTGTGACTTTCTACTAAATAGCCACACTATTTTAGTCGTCATGCATTCTTTTTCTTCATTTTTGACCTTCAATAATCTAAATAAATTTACAGCATAATTACTATCTAAGTTGAATCCAATGTTTAATTATTTAGGTAAATTTTAAGTTCTTTTCAATATTATTTTTACAACAAGGGTAACTCACAGCCGCTACCCTTTGGGTTCGCATAGGGTAAATCCCCGCTCCTATGCAATAGCTCACAAACCACATAGCAGAGGTAACCCGCACTAGGCAAGCCCAGTGCAATGTGCTTGACCCATTGAGACCTCCAACATGGAAGTCTCAAGCCCAAACCACTGGGCCACCCTGAAGGGGTTTTTTTTCTATATTTAGCTTGATTCTTATGTGCTAAATCTATTTGAACTACACTAGATATGAACAAGGGTAAACAACATACTACAAATTTTAATCCAAGAACAATGATAATTTTGTTGGCAACAGAAATTATTGGTTACATGCTTTCAATAAATAATAAGTAAAAGAAATCCATTCAAAGTCTTTTCCAGAGTTATCATATAAGTAAAATTTTATATTAAGTTAATCAAAGACTCGAACCACATAAAATTGTTTTAAGAAAAGCATTGCAGTCAAGAAATAAGAAAAATAGAGCAAAATCGATCATAGTAAACTATTAACCGTTTATACGGAAAAAAAATGAGTCAAATTAGTTAAAATTATATCAGTTGATGATGATATATTTTTAATGAATTGTTATAACTTATGTTTCTTACTTTTTCTATTCCTTCCAATAAATGCCCCTTCGGTTATATAAATATTTGTTGTAGAATATCAACCTAACATAAGTCATTTTTAGACTTTACAAAATGAAGTTTGCAAGTTTTGCATTCCTAAACTTTTTAAAAGATCCAATTTTTAAATTTTTGTTACTTGACTATTCTTTAAAAAAATTGTGATAAATGATATACTCCCTCCGCTTCAATTTGTTTGGTTTATTTTGACTTGATAAGAAAGTATAAGAAAGGAAAGAAGACTTTTGATTCTTGCATTCTAAAATTAAAGATATGTCAAATGCACCAAAATGACATTTAATCTTGTGGTCTTAAACATGTCACTTGGAAAGTTTAAATTAAAAAGTAGCTAAAAAAAGAGGGTCATTCTTTTTAAGCGGACCAAAAAGGGAAGTAGGTTAAACAAATTGAAGCGGAGGAAGAAATAAATATCTGATAATTTTATATTTGATATTACGTTTTGAAATACCAATAATCTTCACAAGATATTCTCAATTATGTCATGAGCTGGTTACAAGCACAGTGTGCTTACCCTAAAACTAGTTCACTAACATACACACAGACACATACATGCCCATGTGTGCACTTGTGTGTATTTATCTATGTGTATGAAATCAACATAGCCATCACCGATGTCATACTCAAATATGCATTTACCAAGGGGGCAGCACCACTACATACAACCAATAGCAGATAAATGTGACAACAGACAATGAATAAGAGAAATGACCAGCCGAGAAGAATAAAAACCAACAACATACCCCATGAAAGGGGGGAGAATGTACACAGACCTCACCCCACATTTATAGAGGCTTATTCTAATAGGCCCTCGGCTCAAAAGGAGTGTAATTAAAGAAGGATTGAAAGGAAAATAACAGCAGCAAAATGGACGAATAAAAACCAAGGCATGATTTATTATCCTCTGTGGCAAATTGTTTAATCTCATGGAGCAGTAAAAAGGGGAAAAAAAACCATGTACATAAATAAACAAAAGAAAGACAATTCTTTCAAGAAAAGAAGGAAAATAAAAACATAACAAAAGAACATAATATTGTGTCGTCCATATACCTCAATCGACTGCCAGAAACCCATGACTGCTTTGGTTATATTATGAGCTACCTTTTTAAGCTTGCAACTACAACTTTGTTCTTGGAATCGTAATCGTGCGGCAAAAGCAACTCCATGGCACAATTGAGTTGCTGCAGTCATTTTCCAAAGCCGTTCCTACATGAAGAGAGACTTTTAAATAAGTTCCTAAGTTTGGTAAAACAAACTGAAAATAAATTCCCGGAACCTAAAACAAATATAACGTTTCAACCATTCAGTTATGGCACTGAAGAAAGTTATTAGAGAAACGCAGAAATGAAACAGGCTCCATTGACAGGGGTCAATTAAGTCATACCTGCGCAAAATCATTAGCCAGCCAAACCATTTCCTCGAGTACATAATCCCAGTGAGATTTCCGCCGATTCTCCAGTGGAAAAGCCACAGCAGATAACTCTGCAATTCTTTTATGTTTCGCCTGTTTGTTAAATTGTATTAGATCTTTACAGACAAATAACACAGTCCGCAAAATTTTTACAAGCTCAACTAGAAGAGGATGCGAAGTTCTAAAGAAAAAGGCAAAAACCTCTATAATCTGGGCCTCTTTCAAGATTGAGTCTTCATCAATCCTGGTAGCAAGTTTAAGGTTGATCCCAAGTTCTTGTGCCTCAGGAGAAGGATTTAAAACTCCATGTGGTGATACATGCTGGGATGGCTCAGGCATTCTGGACTCAATTGAACCTTGACACCCAGCCGTACAAGCATATCCTTTTTGGGAGTTGGAACCATCACTTGTGTTTGTACTGGGTTTCCTCACAGTTTCTGATGAAGATGGGCCAACTGCTTCCACTTGGATAGTAATTTTATCTATTACCTCACTCTGCAAATTAGGTTTACTTCCAGCAAATTCTTCCTGTGAGGTATCTATAAAATCCCTCTGATGATTTTTGGGACCAGAATTGCATATCTCATTAGTGAAACCACAGCTGTCATCAGCTTTCACCTCTTTTTGTTCTTTAAGATTGCTTTCTATGACTGATGTTCCCTCTGGCACCGACAGTTGTTCCTTCAAGTCACTATTGGAGTCTAAGTTAGTTGGACAGGTAGACATCTCATTATTAGTAGTTCGATCCAGACTTTGGATAGCCCAAGTGCCAGAAGATTCTGAATCTAAACCTTTTGTGCGCAATGCTGCACCACTGCTTTGAACATCAATTGGTATGTTTTTCTGGTCACTCTTTCCACAACTTAACCCATTTATATGGATGGAACTAGCTAGATTCTCAATCCCTGCAGCAGCTGAACACAAGTGAACTTTTTCACCAGCAACACTTACCCCTCCTTTTCCCAGTGATGATTGAAGCTTTTCAGGACCTTTCTGAATAGACCTTTCCTCGACACCAGTGAGTGAGTTCTGATCATGTTGGTTATCCAGCAATCCTGTGGAAGCACTAGCTTCAGGAATGCTA
Organism: Solanum clarkiae; assembly: GCA_011800125.2. Lineage (NCBI taxonomy): Eukaryota > Viridiplantae > Streptophyta > Magnoliopsida > Solanales > Solanaceae > Solanum > Solanum clarkiae. The sequence continues at coordinate 16,873,191 of JAABOM020000110.1, read as the reverse complement.
TACGCCAGATTCTCATTCTTCAGGTAAGTAATTGCCTCTGCAGCTTTAACACCATGTACTTCAGAATCCAGCTGATTATGAGATAGCAGAGTTTTCACAGGCATAAAACCATTTGGAATAGAAGGTGGTGCAATGTTCAAAGAAGAGTTCTGGTCTTTTGGATTTTCACCATCAGAAAACAGTCCTACTACATCTTTAGAAAAGTTTTGTGAAGGCAAAGATGTGCCATGAACACCACGAGCTAGGGTTATATCAGTGGAACTTGATCTAGTTCCATCTCCATTAGGACGGGGCCTGTGTCTTCGCTTGTAAGCTTTTCTAGGAACGTCAAAAGCAGCAGAATTGCACAATTCTTTTGCATTTCGACTTCTATCCAACTTAGATGACTGCTCTGATGGAGTAAGATTGCTCCTACCAGGGTGTCTACAGGACCTATCACCTTCAATGAATTGATTTTCACCATCAAATAGCATAAGATTGTCAGCACTGTTGGGTTCACAAAGTTGAGGAACCCCAAGTCGACCACTACTTTCAACTGAGTCTCCATGAGGTGAAGCAGTAATTGCAAAACTACCTTTTGCTTCACTAGAATGCAGATAGAAAATTAGCAATCATAATAACGATTAGAAAACTAACAGAACTCCGAAAACTTACCTGGTCACAAACTGATCTGGATGTTGATCTGTTAGAGAAGTGGATTGAACACTAGGTGAAGTAGCATTCCCAAATTTGAAATCCAGTGGATCACCACCCTGCAAAATAAGACGAATGAAGTCATGCCACAAATCTAAGCAGATAATTTTTGAAAATCTATAATAACCAGCGCAACTATCATACTTTATCAAGAAATTCTAACTCTCTTCTCTTTTCCTCAAGGAAATCATACTCCTGCCTGTTAACAACAACAAATCTCACTGTAAGCATATAGGAAATACTGCAATCATTAAATTCCATATAGGCAAGACAAAGTGAAGCAGTATGCTAATATTACCTAAGCTCATTGTGAACCTTCTCGATTGCTGATCTCCGCAGAGAAGTTCTGTTACCAATACCAACTCCACCTTTAAAAACTCTACCCATGGGATCAACCTCGGCATTGACTATGAGATCAGATTCCGAACCACATCCATGCATTCCCACCTTAAAAGCTACAAGGTCTTGCCCTCCATCAGTGCAAGCCTCAATCAAATTCCTAAAGACAAGACAACACTTAGACACCATGCAGGAACTGAAACACCAACAAAAAAGTAGTAACAAAGATGTATACATCTTCAGCGGATATGGGTACGGACTTGTTTAAAATCATCATTTACAAGCAAGAATTTGGTTTTTATTAACTTTCGTACTTCTATGAACTTGGGAGTCGTTTGGTGTGAAGTATAAGGAATAATAATCTCAGGATTATTTATTCCACCATTTATACCTTAGTGATGGGATAACTTATCCCATATACATGATAGGATAACTTATCCTGGGATAGTTAATCACAGGATAACTTACTCCCAACCAGACGATCCCTCAAGGCACTATTCTGGTTGCAGACTTAATCCCCTCCAACTTTTCTTGAATAAATGCCAAAGAAAAGAGAAAAATAACCCCACTCTGTGAACAGTCCATTACAGGTAAAGGTGAAACATATAACTGCAGAAAAGGAATAATGGAACCAGAGAATCCAGGTGTCTTATAAAAGAAAACTTCACAAGTAAGATCTCTGGGATTCAGTTATGCTGGAAACAAGAAAACATATACTGCCAAAGTAACATCGCTGGATACAAAACTACCAGACACATATTACTTAATGGATATTTATTTAGAGAAGGGAGAGCATAACCATTAGTATACCTTAAAGGACTCTAAGGAACATTAAGAAAGAGATATAGACCTTGATAAACTATGTTAAAGCCTCTTAATACTTTACAGTACAAACATATTTATAGGTTCAAAGAGGGGCAAGACATGCTCCACCAATTGGTCTACAAATGTAAGAGACTATGAAAATGGACCAATTCAGGGACAAAGAACTACATGTCTCACTTCAGCTTGCTTTCTACAAACTTTTCAAGATTAAAACAGCAAGTCATATGCCCAATATCCATAGCAGTTATATATTAAGTTCTTGTGAAACAGTTATAAAAGCAAACTAATCAAATAATCTCGAAAGGGGGATCCACATTGATCTTTCCTGTTGATAGATCATAGATGGTTTCAGCATGTAACAGCAAGTGTACAAAGGAAAGATAAAACCTTCCATACAATATCTTCTATAATATCCATGGGAACAATCTCTGTACAAATTAATGGTACACGAGAAAAGAGCTTATATAGGACCATAAGCTATTGGAGAAAGAAACATCGTTCCATGCACACTGAAAATGGTTTTCCTTTTTCAAATTTTGATTACAGTTATCACAGGTGGATCTTCAATGTAACATGTGAGTTCACGTAAACAAAGTAGCTTTTGTGCAGATCTTGCATATGACTACGAAATCCACTGAATATCTATATATAGTTGGTTATGAATCCAGTTCTTCTCGTATTAATTGTAGTGTAGGAACCCATAAACATCATATCAAAGGCATCTCTGATGTTTTTCCAAGATAAATCATTATTTCATGTTCTCGTACGAGTGCAGTCATGTGAGTGTGATTGCTCATTATCTATACTTATCCATTAAGTATAGAAAGCATTGAATCTATTAAAAACTAACATCTCAGTTTTCTAGGATGTAGTTGTCAAATAGAAAAGTCATTCATTTATGATTGCATGGCAACCTAGTGGCACAAGTGCGCGACGAAGGGATTACCCCGAGTCCTAGCATCGTCGAAGGCCACGCTTAAGAAACAGAATTCAAATACTAAAGATGCCTGAAAGGCGGGAGCACAGTTGCAACTTTCGCCCATGCCTCAGGCATTTGCAAAAGCACAAAAATTCTGTGATCACCAGCTGCAAACAAGTTGAACAAAAACATGCTCAAAGACAAAATAGTTTCACTTATTGACATGTAGAGCAACAACTAATTGTCACGTAAAATTGAGCTCTTGTGAATAGTTTAAGCAACATGCACCATCACCATATGCAAACTCTCGATTTCACATTACCATGTTATGAAATAACCCCTAAACGAACGATTTGAACTCTAGGGTTTGCACGAAAATGAATGAATTCCAAATTCTAGGGTTTGTAAAGCTTGGGAATCAAAAGGACTACCTCGATTATGCCGAAATTGCAGGTAACGGTAGCAATGCGTCAAGGCTGAATGTTCCTCCCTGATTCTAGGGTTTCTCTATGATGAAAAGTACGTCAATTCAGAGCAAAAGATATTTGCCCTAGAATTCGTGAAGCCATGAATGCATTCAAATCTCCTGTCCCCTGCTTCTTCTGCAATAGAAGACACAACAAGTGCCTGTACGTCAAGAAATACGTAAGTATTCGTCGAGTAAAATAAGGTTCTCTGGTTCCTCTTCGTGCTCCTTCCTTCCCTAACTTTCTCTCTCTAAACAGTATGTTTTTCTCTCTCTAAACTTCATAAACTATTCGTCCGCTGCTACTAGTGGGCTGGACATGCAGACGACGAACCAACGCTTCGGACCATTTGGGCTTCTTATTTGGCAAAACAATTGGAGCACAACATATTTCTCATATTCAAAATACTACTAATTGCCACCAAGAACAACTTTTTCTTTCTTTTAAAAGAAAAGAAAAATTCATGAGTGTCCTATTTTCATCATCACATCTAAGTAATACTCACTTTATGTCTTTTTTATATGAATATTCAATATTAGATTATTTTCGAATAAAAATTATACTTATTTTTGCTTCTATATTTAAATATATATGATTGTAATTTTAGTTAATTTTAATATGTGTTTCAGTCATGTATGATTGAGCATAGATATAAATGAAAAAATTGAGAGGTATTAAATGAATTTGTTAAATTTGTTCGCATGTAGAAAAATGATGATTGAAGTTTGCTCTTTTGGATGCATAGCATTTCAGTTTCAAATTTGAGCTTATTTGAGATACATTTATATGTTAAATTTGAATTTATTTTTTTTAAATATTCTATGCAACTAAATAACACATAAGCCCTATATTTACTCTTTAAATCCATATTTCAAAATAATTATAAAAAATAAGCCTTATATTTATGTATTTTCTATCAATGATGCGAGCAACTCTAAAAGGAGTACCAGTGCTATATTTTGCAATCGACATATTATTGATGATCTTTCAATTTTTGATTTACTAATTTCAAATAAAAAATTTAACAATCTTTGGGTGGTTGCATTAAAGTTCAAGAAAAGAATCACATTTTGTTCTGATCTCATTAAAATGTAATTAATTGATAAGCGACAAGCTTCAAACTCTAGAAAGATAAGAAGAGTTGCTATTGATACACGTATCAAAAAAATAAAATCAATTGAGATACTTATATCAAAAAATAAAGGAAAAAAAAGTTCTATCATCAATATAAAAGGCAAGATTATTGTTGAAATAAAGTTGTCTAGATATTAAGCATAAGAAAAAGTATGTAACTTATTCGATTGTATCGCGTATCAATTTTTAGTTGTATCATGCATTATATAAACATATCCATTGTATCATGTGTAACATAACTAATATAGAAAAATTTGATATCATGTGTCGCATTCAATATTCATTAAATCATGTATTAATTTTGTAACTGCATTAAATTGTGTTTCTTAATTGTTATGTATCATACAAATATATTAAATGTATCATGTATCAAATAGATGATATAAATATACATCATTTTGTCATGCATAATATATACTATATCATGTCTCAATTTTTAAATTAGATCAAAGAGTATTATATAATTGTCTCTCTCTCACACGCACACATATTTTTTTGGTATCATGTGTTTATGTACATAGTGTATCAATGTTTAAACTTACACTAGTTATATATAATTCAATATACAAATATTTGTATATTGTGTTGAAAATTCGCCTACAAAATCAATATGCATGAGAGAAGAGAAAAGAGGCAAAGTCACAATTAAAACTGTGTCGAATTTTTAAAAAAGACACCTTAACTAAGTGCTCATCTTATTACCCTATAGAAATTTTAAATATCTTTGTAAATAGATTATTTTAATCCACTTTCTCTATGTTTGTGAACACGCTAATGACACGCGTGAAGGTCTCATTGTATTTTCAAAATCAACTAAAAAGTGCCATATTTTCATTGTTTTTTATGTTAATTAATTATTTTATTTTTAAAATACACCATCTTCCCCAAAATTTCAAAAAAAAAAAAAAAACCTTTGGTTAATTTTTTTTTTTTTAAATAAAAAAACCCAGCACTCTCTTATGAAACTAACTCAAAAAGATAAGAATTCAATTTAATTTCTAGTTTTGGAAGTTGTTCAAAATTTAATTTCTTCCTAATTATTTCTTTTAAATTTGAGGGATCTCAAGAACATTAATCGCATTCTTCTTGAATGCTGAAATATATAAAAAAAATTCTAAATTGCTAGATTATAATGAATTTGAATAAGAATTTTGTGGGTTGACTCCAACGAGCCACCACCAATTGGCAGCTTCAAACCTCTTTTTGGTTAGCTCACGTTGCTCCTCTTCACTGTCAGACAACCATTGAAATAGCTAATAAACCCTATTGTTCTCCTTCCCTCTTAGTCATCTCTAATAAGCTAGCAAGCTTCGAGTTCGCACAATTACGAACCAAATTCATTTTTCATCCTTCTTCTCCTTCACGACACCAGAAACCCCGATCAACAACTCCCCAAATGACCTACTAAACTACAAAATCAACAGATCATATGCTAACTTCTGTAAAGGAAGCTAACAAAACATGCAAACTTTGAGCCCTCACTAGTGAATAAAAGCAACCAAACAAGCTCAACAACAATCAATAAATTTGAGTTAGAATTTTGTTTATTACTGATAAAAGGTTGGAACTTTGGAAGAGAATTTTGTGGGTTAAGCATTACAAAGATTTTTTTTAAAAAAAAAATGATTCAGGTCGAACTAAATCATGTTTTAAATTAAATTAATTAATTCAAAAGAAGTGAGCATCACGTGCGGGTTCATAGATGAGAAAATGGATCAAAATGATCTATTTATAAAGGTATTTAATTATGTTGTGGGGGTAATAGGACGTCCGCAGAGTTAATGTATCTTTTTGAAAATTCGAAATAACTTCAATGGTGACTTGATGTCTTTTCTCAATGAAAGAATGACAAAAATATTAAGGAACACACTTAGCCTAAAGCAAATTACTCTATAAACATGTTTTGATGTAATTCATGATACCCGCGTTTTGCACTTCAAGAACAATTATTTAGGTGATTCTTGAATTGAAAGTAATACCTTCACTCATCGAAAGTATTTTCACATGGTGGATACTAAAATTTACATTGTTTATCCATACAATAAGGATATTTTTTTCTCACTAACCTCATCGATCAGATTCTAGATGTCTTTTGTGCAATAGTTATACCGCATAAATAGCACGCCACTTGTCAATTGTCATGCAAGTCTAACTTCATGAGTGTTGTTTTGACATAATTTCTTCAATTATTGTTCATGTTAATGATAGAAATTTCAAAAATTTGAATTCGAAAGTCAAACTTAATCAGATTTATTATGAGACTATAACGCAAGAAATTTTCAAAAATTATGACAATCCAATAGTGAATTTCATTCTTTTTGTTTATTTTAAAAAAGAAAGAAATATGTGCGTGTGTGCGCGCGGGCGCACGCGTCTGGCATCACTGTGATTAGGATGTTCACGATTTATGTAAAAATTGATCCATATCAACGAAAATTAAATAAAATTAATTTTAATTTTATTTGATTTTATATTTTAAAAAATCAATAATATTTGATTTGATGTTGATTTTGTTTAAGAAATTCAAAGAAATAATCGAACTATACCGAATATAAATTATATATATATTTTTTTATAATTATATGCACATAATTAATTTTATGAATACTTTTTTTATGTGAAAAATATAGTATTATAACAATAAAAAAGGTATGATGTTCTTTTTTAACTTGTGAAGCGTTATCAATAGCTTATGTATTATTCAGTAAATTTATATTATTTAGTATATTGAATTAGCTAACAACGTAAGTAGGAAGTTAAACATAGTTGAAATTCTAGTATAAGAATTATACGATCCAAAATAGCTTGAAGACAATTTCATTTGAATGAATTGTTCTTTTTTTCTCTTTAAAATGAATTGTTGTTTTTTCTCTCTTTTGGATGAATCATTTCATTTATTTCTTGTATATGGTTAATAATCAAACAATCGAACCAAATCGAGCTGAAATCAGTAACAACCAAATCGATACATATGAATTATAGTTTATATGATTTGGTTTTGATCAATTAGTTTACTGTACATGCTTTGCATATATGTGTCAATCTAAAAATTATGTAAATAAATAGATTTGTCGTTAAATAGATACAATATTCATGTATAACTATATTATTAGAAAACTAAACTTAATATTAACATAAATACAAATTAAATATCTCTAATTTGAACATAACAAGAACAAAAACATATCTAATATAATTTCACAAGTTTGTAAAGGATAGGATATATGCGGACCTTTCCCTTAAATTTGTGTGGAAGAGAGGTTGTTTAATTTCTAATAGACCCTCGACTCAAATGGGAAGTAAGCGGTACATGATTATAAGCAACGAGACAATGAAATAATAAATTATAAATAAATGAACAACAATATGGTTACACATCGAAGAATTTTATCTTAGTGCAAAGTTCTCACTTTTTAGCCTACTTGACGTTGACTTTTATAGCAGTTATTTTTTTCATAGTCAAGAAGCTCCTCTGATAAGCATTGCTTTCCTTGTTTTCTCTCAGATTTATCTATGTTATTTCTACTGCACATCAAATATACCCTAGTACCTAATCCCCACCATTATGATAGTTTAAAAGAATATTGTAATAACCCGGAAGGTCATTTTTGACATTTTTGATGAAATTATCATCTTTCCCTTTTCAAAAGTTGTTTTGAGTCATTTTTGGTTGAGTTGAAAAGTTGAATTCTGAAAACCTTGTGAAAAGTTGAAGTTTACTGAAGAAAGAATTTTTAAAGGTTTAAAGATAGAAATTTTGAGTTTTGAGATCAATTTGAGTTTCGAGTATCGTAATACAATTTCGTTGATTCCATTAGCTCTGAAATCCAAAATTTGATCTAGGAGAACTGTTAGAACCCGTAAGTCCTTAATTGGTTCAATTTGGTAAAGTTTGGGACCAAATATAAATTTTATTCTAAGTTTAGTCCTTAAGAATTAAATTGTTAGTGGGGTCATGTGTGTGGCTCCTTTTAATTGGTTCAAATGGATGAGTGTTGCCTATATATATGTATGCATGTCTTGTACAAGACCAAGCTTTCCAACACTTAGAAAAAAAAAAACAAAGAGCAACCAAGAAGGCTGTAGAACTCTCTCGGGTTGCTACAGTGTTTCAAAAAAAAATTTCGTTTTTTATAGTTTTCGATTATTTGACGCTTCAAGCTCGGTATATTGGGTCTCCTAAGTGGCGCAGTGGCGTTGATTGGTCAAGGAAACGCTTGGTTTGACGCCTACGAAGACTTGAGTCTAGTAAGGGGATTGAAAAGTATGTTAATTTTTAGCTTCAATTATGTAAATTAAAGATTGTGGGGGTGTTCGGGATGTGTTAAATAGAAGGTAAAACATGAAAATAGGATTGGTTGTTAGTTGAATTGTGAATTTAGAATTTGAGGTTCGAAATTGGGGTTAAGTTTGCATATGAGAATATAATGAATTATAGTCATGTGTTTATGTTTATTTGACATGAAAATAGTCTTTGTGGGGT